>JALJCO010005454.1:0-372363 GCA_023101725.1 Atherinomorus stipes | reverse complement strand
GATGCTGACTGGGCTTAAAGGTTCTGATGCTGACTGGGATTAAAGGTTCAAGATGCTGACTTGGATTAAAGGTTCTGATGCTGACTGGGATTAAAGGTTCTGATGCTGACTGGGATTAAAGGTTCAAGATGCTGACTGGGATTAAAGGTTCTGATGCTGACTGGGATTAAAGGTTCTGATGCTGACTGGGATTAAAGGTTCAAGATGCTGACTGGGATTAAAGGTTCTGATGCTGACTGGGATTAAAGGTTCTGATGCTGATCAGATTAAAGGTTCTGATGCTGACAGGGATTAAAGGTCAGATGCTGACTGGGATCAAAGGTTCTGATGCTGACTGGGATTAAAGGCCCTGATGCTGTCGCGGGTATTAAAGGTTTTAGATGCTGACTGGGATTAAAGGTTCTGATGTTGACTGGGATTAAAGGTTCAGCTTCTACATTAATTTCTATGTTTAAAAAAAAACAAATGGACCAAAATATCAAATAAATTAATAAAAATTTAAAGATGACTTTAAGTCTTCAGGAAATGTAGTCTTTTCAGCAGTTCTTGATTTTTCTGACATTGTTTTCCTACAAGAAATGAAAGAAGATTTTATGTTTTGCCATGGAAAAAAATCCTCTTAATATTTCATGGAGCCAGATCCTCCAACTCCTTCCTCGTCCAGGATCCATGAATAAGCCACTGAGCTCTACACGCTGTGCAGCCGCTCAACGTTTCCTTGAAGTCTCCTCTGACTCTGCAAAACACACTTCACTACACTCATATGGTAAAGAGCAAGCAGTAATAAAATAATAATCAGTGCTGCATCTCCTGCACGCTGCAGCAGCCACTGCCTTCCTCCTCGGCCACAGAGGTGCAGCTGCACAGCTCTCATCGACTTTCTGCTCTGGACTCATCGCTCCAGAGCAGGATGTGTGAGGAAAACTTCTTTTTTGAAGCATGTGCTGCAGACTTTATGTGTCCTGTACTGTAAAATCGATAAACAGAAAGACTAATATTTCATCTTTTTAAGTGTTATTTCACAGCATTTTCCAGTATTTTTTAAAAATACGGAGAAATACCGATAAGATTAGAGGAAATAGACAGCGACTGTACATCTCTCATGCCAAAAAATATGAAAACACTGCAACAGTAAAAAACAAAATTTCCTTGTTTTATAAAGGAAGTATAATTTTATTTCACTTTGAGAACTATGATAACACAGTTTCTATCATAATTTCACAAAAAAGTATTGAGAAAAAATAGTTAAGCCACTAAATCCAAGTTTAATACTGTTATTTTACTGTGAATTCACTTATACGGTTAAAAGTTTACGATGTTGGCGAAGAGCAAGGGCATCAAACTTTTAGATCAGGGGCCAAAACCAGCTCACCAAAGGCTCCAGGCTGGTTGAAAATATCAGGGATATTTACTGTAACTGATATTAGAAGTAACTGCATTTTCTCAAGTGTCCACGTCTGTAATGGGACTTGTCATTCAGCGCACTCACCCTACGTAGTGCACTACTTTTGAGTGTAAGTGCGGTTTTAACTAAAATTCAGTGCTCTTAAAGAACCCTGATGCCACGCTAACAACGGTCAGAAATCCGGTGCAGAATGAAGCACACTACTCTCACACTAAACGGACACCATCTTACTGACGTAGCGGAAGAGGCGGGACTTTCTGGCTGTTTTCAGAGATGAATATTAGCAGAGAACGAAGCGGTGGCGACCCCTGCTGTAGCGGAGGGCTGTGTGCTGATGCAAGTAACGTGTTCATTCAGATACTTATGTGTATTTTGGTATGCTACTAGGCGCATATTGTAAGTATGTATTCTGATTACTTCCTTTTCTGACACACCTGGTTTCTGTGCTAATTTTCCCTACCTGCTCCTCGCTTGGTTCGCTCTGCTCTCCGTTTCCTTTGTTCTCTGCAGATTTTCATTTACCCCCTGTTGTTCTGGTAATCCTGGGCTCACAGCAAACAAGATCTCTGTGGTACTGCATGTACTTCAAACTTCATATCAGACTCTAGGTGGAGCATACAGCTCCATAACAGGCTGCTCCATTTTATTCCGTTGATCGGAGTCCAATCATCCATCAGTGTTTACAAATAGCATCCATGTGAGTTATGCTAGTGCTCTAACCAAATCTGTTACCCTTCAGCATCTGTGACTGTTCCAGGGCGACGTCGTGATATGGGCGTAAAACATGTTGAGATTGGTCGAAAGCTGCCATGGTTCAGTGCAGTCAGCCATCTTACTTCTGTGTTGGAAATAAAACGCATAAAAAAACTAACATTTCATACCAAATTAGTTTCTATAGACTAATCCGACCAAACGCCACAACTAGACCGTTAGGCTTAAGTTGGTCAAGCTGGTTTTATAAGTTTGGTCAGCCGGCAGCTGGTCAGGCTGGTTTGGCTAGTTTTAGCTGGTTTTGGCTGGTCTAAGCTGGTCTTGGCTGGTCAATCTTAGCTGGTCAGGTGGGTCTTAGCTGGTTTTGGCTGGTCTTAACTCAGACTGGTCTTAGCTGGTCAGGCTGGTCTTATCTGGTTCTGGCTGGTCTTAGTTGGTCAGACTGGTCTTAGCTGGTTGGTCAGCTGACATTGACTGGTCAGGTTGGTCCCCAAGTAGACTTCTGCAATTCAAATAATCCAAGCATAGACAAATGGGACTCTGTGGTGGTCAGTCACAGCCATCAGCCCAAAGTCATGTGAGATTCATCTGGTGGGGGGGGGGGGGGGGGGGGTAGTGTCTTTTAAGATATAGATGAATTTACAGCAGACCCCACCTCCTTAGCCTAACATGGCAGGTTGATGAGCCTGGTCCAGCTTTGCCAGTCTGTTCAACCATCTTATTCCATGAACCATTTTATACCATCCTAAACCATCAACTGCTCAATTCAAAAATCTTCTAAACCATCAGCCAGCTAAGACCATCTAAAACCACCAACCTTTTTATTCAACCTGGTTGAATAGGGTAGGTGGTGGTTTTTGAAGGTCTGGAAGCTGGTTGAAAGACCAGAAACGTCAAGTGTGTCAAATTAGACAAAATATGTGTTGTCCCTAATCTGATGCAGCACGTGTTAAAGGTGTCAGAACCTGCTGTTTTACATGCACAATCCTTCTTAAATTATCTTCAAATGAATTTTTAATTATAGTTGGGTGGGATGAAAATCTAATGAGCTCATTTTAACCTCTTTCTATCCCCAACTGTTGTCTGACGCGAGAATACGCACGAGAATTAAACCTGTCCGTAAGCGCGTTCATGAAGCACACGTCAAAGTCAAAACAAAGTTTTATCAGGACAGAGCAAGTGAAGGAAAATGATGTCCCAACAGAGAAAAACTTGATAAAAACGTAACGGTACGGTTGATTAAAAGGCCGGACTCTGATGAATATAAGGAGCGGACGTCTGACGTGAAGTTAACCAAACGGTGTTAGCTTTTGCAGCTACATTAGCAGCTTGTCCATTCATCTACCATTGTTTACTGGTCTCTTACACAAAAGATAATAAGTTACACAAGCAGCAACACTTACCGACTGCACATCCTCACTGAATAAATATAATCCACTGCTCCCTGGCAGGGCTGTACAGTGCGAGCGTTATATATGCGCCTAAAAATATATTGGTGCGAGTAGGCTACTGGAAAAAAAATGGGAGCACGCATGCGAGTATAGATTTCATCCCTCTAATTTACACTTTGCTCCTAAATAAGTCAGGATTGATTTAAAGTGGAAATGAAACTGCCAACCAAACTAAATTTATTAATTTGCCAGTTGAAAAATACATGAAAAATATGAGCAAATAAGAGAAAAACGTAGCGACGTTTTTATGGTCAGGACGCCGACATGCGGCAGCTTTGAAGTCACCGCGTTGCGCTCCAGCTCCACATTGAACCATCGGTATCACCAGCTACACAACAACTAACAACCGTAACACAATTTAGAAGATGGACTTAATGAAAGGCGAAGCTGGAAGACCAGTCCAGCATCCAGATCCTGTTGCAGATGCTTTCCAGTCCGTAGGCCGCTTGACTAGAAAGGAAGCCGGGGCTGATCTGTAGCGGAGCGGGTTACGCTGATTACGGGGAGTCCCAGATAGAAACAGCTGACGGTCATGTCAGAGAAACCTGCTGCAGAGCTGTTCCGATCATCGGACTGTAGCGAAGGGATTTATGAGCGTTGCCGATTGAGGTGTTTCTAATAAGAGGCTTAAAGAGGAACGGAGTTGGTGAATTACGCAGCGATGTTTGTAAGGACCGATACCGCAGATACCGATACCGATAAACGGAGCTCCGCTGGTGATATTAAAAACACTCAGAGCAGCTTCAGGCTTTCCTCTGCGGGCCTCTAGTTTACCAGACTCCAAGTCTTCAGATCATTTTCCTCATTTTCTCTATAAAATGTTCACACATGATCAGGAGTCATTGGTTTCCTCTTCAGAACTGCACCAACCAAACTGGTGACGTCAAAGCTTAGCTTTGCAAGTGTCTTTGTGGGCTTTAAATAATAATGATAATAAATAATCATGATTATTATTATCATCACCATCATCAATAATACATCTGGGAGATTTTCTGATTGAAGGTGATGTTTGGTTACAACTGTGATCTAAACCATTAGACGTCTCTTTTACATCGTTAGCATGGCTCGTCCAGCTTTTCTTCCATGTAGTGAAACCAATAATGAGTCTCTGGGTTTTTATGAGAACCTTTGCAGTCATGAGAACAGATATGGGGGGTCACAACACGGCAACTTCTCTCCATATTGCTGTTTAACAAAGATTAAATGAAGAGGTTACCTGCTGCTGACAGTTAAGTATCTGCAGAAGAAGAATCAGGGAGCAGGTGTTATCGCCCCCTACAGTCATAAGTTTTCATGGGTCACAGGTTTTGCTGTAACACCGGTTTGGTGCCCTTTTTAACAACAATGCATAATGCAAAATCAACATCCATACTAAAGCCCACCTGACCCAGACCAACCCCACCCAGACCAAATCCTGCTGTGGAGCGCTGGATGGACACAGCCAAGTGTGGCAACAAAAAACTGTAGGACAGAGAAGTTCTCTGTATTTAAAACTGTTTGTTTCTCGGTGTAATGCACCATTTGGCCTGTTGCCTGGGCGAAGGTTATTATTATTAATATTTAAATGTGCTATTTAAGAAAATTCATAGTGCTCCTAAATTTTTTCTTCATTTGGGAGCACTAGTGCTCCTAGTGAAAAAGCTAAGCGTACAGCCCTGCTCCCTGGTAGTGCTGTCCCTCCTGTTAAAGAACTGAAAACTGCTGAATTCTTGCAAAGGCAACTCAGCATGGTAATGGACCACAAGCCTCTCTTCTAGTATACAAATACAGCTGGATACAAAGCAACCAGAAGGTTTTTTTTTAAACAGAACGCATTCAATAATAATGGAGAACACAGAAATATTAATGAAATGACCATGGAAGTACAACTTAAACATCAAGACATTGATTTTGAATTATGGTTCAACAAAAGAGTTAAAAGCAAAAAAAAAATGAAACAAGTAAACAAGCACGATGAGCTAAAATGTTGTTGAGCAACACTTTGAGACAATCACTGCAGGTGGGTGTTTTCCGTAACATCCAATCAAACGTCTGCACCCGTTGACAGTTATTTTGACCCCACTGATTATGAGGAAGGTGCTTTAATTTGTCTGGGACAGTTTTTTTTTTCCAAACAATTTAAAATCAATATTTCATTTTACTAAAGGTATAATTTTGTAAACTTATTTTCTTTCAGTTTAATGTTATTTGATTTACTATTGTAAATTGAGCATTTTCATAGGTGATTATTTTTTGTTTAGGGGTTGTAAGTAACTAAATAGCTGCATCTGTTCTGTTCTGAAAAATTACTTTGTTCACTTTAACAATTTTGAAATACATATAAATATCCATAAAACCACCGCTGTCTCAGTCTGGAATCATGACCGATGCTTCCTTTCACGTCGCGCTCCCCGTGGAAACATTTACTCGGACAAATGTGGACCTGCATTAAAGTCCCCACTTTGAGACTGATGGACATTTTAGTCATTCACATCAGCGGTCGGGCTGTGATTGACAGCTCTCCCTGCATTCATCATCGCCATAGCCGGTTCATAAATTACAGAAACAGCAGTGACTGTCTGGGACACGTAAGGCTGTTCGTGCTCATGTCACGTATTTTTGTGAGATCAAGTTGAGTTACGTTTCTCATTGCAAAAAATCTGAAATAGTGATGTGTCGTTCACGAACGATTCGTTCAATATGAACTAATCTTTTATATGACTCGGGAGTAATGAGTCCTCTCAGCGAGCGATTCGTTCATTTTCATGCACTGCGCCTCTCTCGCCACACGGCAGCAGCTGTAAGCTCAGCCAGCCAGCAGGACGACAGGAAACAGAAATGATTAGTTCATGACTCAACCAACTGTGCCGGTCCACAGTAGGGAGGAGCGAGGACACCATTATCTGTATCTGCATCTGTTCAACCATCTAAATTATCTGTAGCTGCATCCCAATTCTGGGTCTGGATCCTTCGAAGTGCGCATTTGAAGGCCGCATACATCACAAAGGCTGTCCCATTTCAAAAAATCAAGAAGGGTCTTTCAAATGCGGCCTTCGAATGCGTCCTCCTTTCCCCCAAATTCGGAGGATACATCGCTACCATCCTTCATGGCCTCGCGTATCCCGAAGATGCTTTGTGCGCCTTTTTTTAGTAGTTGTAGAAGAAGAAGAAGTACGAGAATGGCAGCGCCGGCAATAGTGCCGATTATACATTTAAATGTAAGTAACAGGTCTTTTTTTAAACTCAAGAGTTCAAAGGGTCTTAAAAACCGAATAGTTGTTAAAATACATGACGTCAACTACGCTAACACGGAGCCACCGGAATGTGTAGGACTAGCAATTACATGAAGCTAAAGCTAACCTGTTGATGCGAGACGCTCATATCAACATTAAAAGCCTTCACTTTAAGATGTTACAAGCTTTTATGTTAAACGTTTAGATTAAATATTCAAAGTATTGTCAATTTACTGTATAGTGTAGTTCACTTGAGCAGTATCAGCGTTATATGGAACAGTCATTTTGCCTGTTGACATAACAAGAATATGCTTTACATGTCATTTTGTTCCAGGAGCTAACGGAGGAGTTTATCAAACTCCGTGGCCAAAATGACCACCTTTTTACAGGGGCCAAAAACACCACCACACTTGGCTGAAGAAGAAGAAGGAAAGGAAGAAGAGAAGGCGGCAAAATGATGAGCTGGTGGATTTAATCAGGGAGGACATGAGATGGCAGAGGGAGGCTGAAGAGAGGAGAGAGAGAGAGAATCGGGAGAGAATGGACAGATTTTTAGTTTATTGGAGACGATGGTTGAGAGGCGTTAATTTTTTTTTTTCTGTGGATGTTTAAGTTCTGTGTTGCTGTTCTGGTTATTTAAATTGTTTTATGAAATTGTTATTGTTACATGAAATTTTGATATTAAATTGATTATTGTCAGTGTGTTAAAGTCTTCTAACCTTGTGGCATTTTTTCATCACTTCTTTACAATTTAAGCAAGCTTCGAACTTCTCAGTGACATTAATTTATTTTTTAAGAAACAAGTATTTACAAAAAAACAAAAACTATTTGAACATTTTTAACTATTTACAAGCACATTTTGAAAACAAGTACAACTATTTACAAAGTATAGGCAGAAATTAATATTTACAAAGAACATAAAGAACATACAGTATATACATTTTAGGCTGAGCAGGAGTCCCTGGTGGTGCTGCTGGACCGGATGGGATGCCACACTGAAGACCTTGGGAGTCTTCTGGCTGTGAGCGGGACATCATCTGGGGGATGGGGGATGCCTCTCTCCACCGTCCACCACATCGTCCATCAGGGTTTGCAGGGCTGACCCAATCGACGGCTGCCATGTTACTAAAAACATGAATCATTTTCCAGAAGAAAATAATTACTGAACCTGAACTGTTTTCAAAACACTTAAATGAGAATAGCTATAAAATGACTATACCTGCCATCTAAAGGTAGTCGTGGTCAGGTAGACCCTCCTCCAGGGCAGACACCTCAGCAGACAGCTGATCCCGCCAGGGAGCACCACTGGCTGCCTCCAACACGTTCTCCCCCTCCTCATCCTCCGGCATGTCGTCCTGCACGCCATCCTCTGGGGCCATGATGTCACCGGCACCCAGGCAGATGTTGTGCAGGACCGCACATGCAGTTATGACCTGTAGAAAAGAAGAAGACAAAAAAATTCTTCAATGTAATTAGATTTGAATTAATTTAAAAAGTATTCACCATTTAACAATAAGAAATAATTTTCTTGTGTAGTGACATACCTGAGGCACAAAGGTGTGGTGCACCTCCAGCGCTTGGAGGAAGATGGCTCTAAACCTCGTCTTCATCATTCCAAAGGCACGCTCGATGATGGAGCGTGCCCTGGAATGATGGCTGTTAAAGCGCTGGGCTCCCACACCTTGCACTGGCCGCTTGTAGGGAGTGATGAGGGGGAGAGGGTGTTGGAGACACGGGTACCCACCATCTGCCAAGATGAAGTGCCCTGGAGGAGGGTAGATGGCACGCCTGTACAGTGGGCTGTGCCGGAGTACTCTGGAGTCGTGCACCGACCCCGGCCAGCCCACGTACGTGTCGATGAAGCGGCCCTGATGGTCACAAACTGCCTGCAGGATGATGGAGGAGAACAGTTTCCTGTTGCGGTAGCAGTGACCATCAGGGCCGCCTGGAGGCTTGATCCTAACATGGCAGCCGTCGATCGCTCCAGCAGCTTTGTGAAAAGCTCTGTGTCTTGCCAGCCCTGCAAACCCCTGGGTTACTGCTGCCAGGTCTTCTGCAGTCTTGGGGAGGCAGATGACTTTGTGGCGGATGGCCACCACCTCCTCAGTAACCCGATGGACGATGCGATGAACAGTGGAGCGAGGCATCCCGAACACCCTTGCCACCACTCTGTAGGATGTCCCACTCGCCAGCCAGAAGAGGAAGACCAAGGTCTCTATCGTGGCACCCCATCCGTGTCTTCTTTCCTGGAAGAGAAGCTCCAGCAGCACCGCCAGGGACTCTCTGCTCAGCCGGAAATCTGGTGTGGTGTCATGATCGTTGAAAAAGATCTGAAGAACTGGAACGTTAACATTGATGCTGCAGTACATCGGTCTTGTCTGGATGGAGACATGAGGGTAAGAACAAGAGGGTTAAAAGATAGCCATTTATTTTAAGCTGATACAATTCTAGTGAATGTTAACCCCTTGATGCCTAGTGTTGCAAATTTGTTACAAATCACTTCTGATCTTTGTTAATTTTATTTCTTTTCATCCAACTAATTTACTGTATTCATTCATTCACTTTTATTCAGTCACATTTATCTATTTTTTAAAAATATTTTTTTCATTTTCATTATTTTTATCAATTGTTTTTCATTTATTTGAAATTAAATTTTACTTCTAGTTCCATTACTTTTTTTTGTTTTAGTTTTCAGATCTAAAATGTTTTCCTTTTTTTATTTTGTCTTTATATAATTGCAAGTAAATTCAGGTAGTAAGGGGTTAACTATTTAGATAAATAATGCTGTATATCTTGATTTATTACAGTTCGTCTTCTCAACACAACATTAAAGTAGTGATTTAAGTCAGGGTTATTTACAGGGTTGTACACATTTAACTATTCAATTCAAAGTATTAAAATTACAAACCTAAGCCAATATCAAGTTTTACAAATGAATAAAATATATTTAACTGTTTATATGACTAGCATTTGTTTAGTAATTGGTATATTATTTATGATCATTAATGTGGATTAAAATGGCAGGTTAATGTTACCTCTCCATGGTGCTCTCCCAGCCTGAAAAAAATACGCCGACGGTGTCGCTGCCGCCGAAGCCGCCTCTCCTCTTCTTCCAACAAAATGTAAATTAAAAAAAATAAAAGTATAATTTCGAAATCCATTTCTTTTCTTTTCTTTTCCTTTCTTTTCTTTTCTTTTCGGCTGGTGTTTGCCTGGTTTGGAGTAGTCTGTTTCGTCTTTTCGTTTTTTCCCGGGCTTGGGGGCAAACGTGATGACGTTGTGCCGCAATCAGGAAGTGGTCCGAAGGCTAGACCGTCCCATTTACCCAACGGCTAAGCAGCCTCCGGAGTGTCCTCCGAAGGCCGTGGCCTCCGTAGGCTGTGTCCTACGAAGGATCCAGACCCGGAATTGGGACGCAGCTAGTATCTGTACTCGGAGCGGGCGGGGCTTAAACCGGAAGTGGGTGGGGCTTAAATCCGGATATTATGCTGCGTTCCATTTTCATCGGAACTGGGAAGTGGGAACTGGGGGGTGACGTCACACCCGACCAACTTGCGTTCCAGCTCACTGGTCGGAAAACCAGTTAGCAACCTAGCAAAACAACGTGTTTGCTAAGGCTATTGTTATTAGCCGTTGTTGGCACAGCTGGTGTTGTAGTTCACATATACGACATGAAAAATGTGAATTACACTACAGCAGCTTCCCCGTACATCTGTATAAACCAATACTACGTGTACAATTGATTTATGCAACAAAATATAAGTAAGAAGTGTAAATAAATGTAACATAACAGAAGCTTCTAAAACTGCTAACAGTGGGCGCGGCCATCTTTAAATCTGAACTCGGAGCTGCGAGAGTTGTCCGACTTTCCGAGTGGGAAATCCGACTTCAGGGGGGCGTTCCAGTTGAAACTTCCTACTCGGAACTGGGAATTTCCGACTTCCGAGTTCAAATGGAACGCAGCATTATTTAAAGTCTCAAATTAATATAAAATTGATGAGAAGTTTCTTGATTTGTTGTTTATTTGGTTACTAATTACAGAACAGCCTCTGAGTTGAGATTCAATGTTTTTGATCACAATTGCAAAGAAAATATTTACAGTTATTTTTTTTTTTATAAAATCATAATATGAATATTTTTGAGTGCATACAAAGCATCCAGTTGGAATTATGAACTACGAAGTATGCATGAACAAGTTTTCATACTCAACACAACTTTATTTTTTTGGTCTATTTTCTGTTTTGTTTCATGATTTAAGGAATAGTTCACCCTCAGAATGATTTAACTTTATTTTCCACTTACCCTGATGGTGAGCAAGACTCTGGACCACTTTTTTAATATGTCAAATGCAGCCGGAGTTCAGGGCGACTTCTCGTTCCCCCCCGATGGAGTTCGCCAGGGTCCGAGCCAAAAAGGTCCATAAAAGTCCACGAAAAATTGTCAATATTTCTCCATACTGCCCGTCCCATGTAGTCCAAGTGCTTAAAACTACGCCATTTAGTATATTTACTTGTGTTTGTACTAAAACAAAGAGGGAAATGCGGAGATTTTTTTTTTTTTTTTTTTTGAGTTTCTATGCTGTTATTTTACTGTTCCAGCCAACAGGAGACCAGATTTTGAATCAAAACTCTTGAACCAAAATGACTGACACCCTTGACCCAGAGGAGGGCTGGGCTGGACCAGATTTAAGCATCTAAAGTGGCAATGAACTAAATTATCAAACTCGCTAACATCTTTTTTTAGAACAAAGCCCAAAAAAAAAAAAAGATTCCAGGTTTGTCTTCCTCAGGACTGCTCAGGCATCGTGTGGATCGACTGCTTGTGTTGTGTCTTGTAAACACCAACATGGACATGCTGAGAAGGTTGATATTAAAAGGTCTTTATGTAGGAAAAAAAAGTGATCGCCCCCAAACAGGAGACCATAATAAGACACGAGATGTATCTGAGGATGGAGCCGCCATCAGCATGCTCCCGTCTCCTGGAGGATGTGGCATGAGGCAGGTGGGAGAAAGGGCATCTCTTTTTACATGATTGAGGTGAGGCGGGGTGATGATTGGACGTGAATGTCATGTATAAGAGATCAGTGGAGTGACAGGAGCCAGCAGAGAGCCGCGGCATGCTGACAGCTCCACCATGAATATTTACAGCCTTGCCCTTCTATGTGTCTGTGGGAGCTCAGCTCAGCCTCTCCTCTTTGACTTTGACATGAATGTGCGTGTCGTCGTGTGTGTTCGCACGAGCCAAGCAGACCAGTGTGTACCGTTCGCTCATGATGCAGAAACCGGATTCTAGAACGGTAATGCAAGTTTAATTATTTTTCTTACTTTGCAAAGGAGTGAATACAAGAATTTTTGCTATAGACCGATGCATCAGCCGGACGACATTTGTTTTTTGATGTTATCGGCATCGACCAATATGTTAGGTGTGTTGGTCGATATCCTCACTCGGTATAATTTACAGACTTTTTTATACAGGTATTTATTTTTTATAATTATGTAAAAATATGTATTTAAATATTTTATTAAACATTTAATATATAATTTTATATTTATATTTTAATATTTATAACAATTTTAATGTTTCTATTTAATATTTGTTCACAAGTGCACCTTTTCTTTTTTATATATCTATTTGAAGTGCTTTGATATTTATTTTATTTTAGTTTTTTAGATCACTTTCCATTGTATCCTTAATATATGTATTTGAGAGTCAAATGCAGTATCGGACCCAAATATCAGCAAGTTGTATCGGCCATCAGCTGAGGCTGATCAGAACATATTGGTATTGGCCCTAAAAAATGTTTTTGTATTGGTCGATCACTAATTTTTACTTTATTAATCCAGATTTTGAAATTCAGCTCTGCTTTTAACCCATCTCTAGATGTTCTGGAGCGCAGCAGCCTGCCATGTTTCAAGAGCCTTCTAGGGGGTTAAGGGCCCACAGTGGTTTAACTCTATTTGCTCTATGTGTCATTGGAAATATTACATGAAAATGTGACATCATTTCAAGTTTTTCCCCCCATTCATCTGCATTTGCCAACATGACAGAGAATGTAGAATGCTGTTTTAAATCCACTACAGAGAAAACTAGATAATCTCAGCAATTACTGTTGTGCTTGAAAGTTTACATTCCTTTCCATTAAAGACAGAAAAATATCAGCCGTGACATAAGTTGAAATTGACAAATGTAATAATGCATAAAACATTTTATGAACATCATGACATTGATTTTGAATTGTGGTTCAATGAAAATATTAAAAACAAAAGAAAGAAAGAACACAAGTAAACAAGCATGATGGGACTCTTGATCTAAAATGTGAGCAAGTAAGCAGAAACAGGAAGTAAAACAATCACGGTTTCTAACCAAGGTATGCAGATTTTGGCATGTGCAAGGACGCTCCATGCATGCAGGAAACTGAGGCTAATTCACACAGACTTACCAAACCACAGAGGGCGGAGGGTGAGTGTACCGCTCAACCGTTAATTAGCGAGTCTGCATCGGTGCAGGCTAGCTAGAACTTTGCAGCAGGTGCAACGACCACATGGAGGAGGAAACAGCCATGTCCTGCATGTTTGTCAATACTGACAGAAAATCACAAATGGAGTTATTTTATATTAGTATTCATATTTCATGTGATATAGATTGAATTTTTAGCTGTACATTGTTTTTATAAAGTGATTCTTTGTTGTGGACCAGCAGTTTTAAGTTATTTGAAATAAACATGTTTAGTTCTTTACACATGAGTGCCACTAATTATTTCCACACAAATTTATTTGACAGGCGTGTCTTTGCGTTGCTATGGTAACGACTGCTTTCCTTTTCCAGTGGACGAAAGAACCCTCCACCTCCAACCAAAGCATGTTCCACAGGTGCAAGTGTGACCTCACTGGGAGTGACACTCAGTGGACGTGTTGTGAACACACATCCAACCTTGAAGCCGATGGGCTTCAGCAGCAGAAGACCAGACCGGGGCCACTCCTGTCAGCTAAGAACAGGAAACTGAGGCTACAATTCACACAGACTCACCAGAACTGGACAATAAGATGGAAAAACGTTGCTGGTCTGATGAGTCTCCATTCAGCTCCACATTCAGATGCTAGAATCAGAATCTGCTGGAAAGAACATGAAAGCATGGATCCATCCTGCCTTGGATCAACAGTTCAGGTTGGTGGTGGTGGTGTAATGGTATGGGGGAGATTTTCTTGGCCCACTTTGGGCCCCTTAGTACCAACGTGGCAGTTTAACCACCACAGCCTACCTGAGTATTGTTGCTGACCATGTCCATCCCTTTATGACCAGAGTGGAGCATCTTCTGATGCTGCTTCCAGCAGGATGATGCACCACGTCACACTCCAATGGCCTCCACAGTCTGGTTAAATGCCATGTTCTACATGGCTACATGGTTCTACGCTTTTCAAAAGAAACGTGCCATAGTGAATGGGATACAAGCTCTGAATCCCAGTAGTCTCACATTCTTGGTTGAAGAAATAGTGTTTCCATTTGCTTTGCAGTATAACTGCAACACAGAAGACCTGAAATCTGAGATGAGGCAGCTTAAGAGAATAATTGAGAGGAAGAGAGCAAAAGGGGAGAAAACACCCTCTTCTTTATTAGAACTTACAGTCTACCTTGAACCATACAGTGAGGTCTTTGATGAGTTTTACAAACTATGCTAAATTACTCTTGCTCTGCCAGTTAGCACAGCATCATGCGAGCGTAGTTTTTCTGCACTCAAGTTGATCAAAACTCATTTAAGAAATAGAATGAGTGACGGGCGTTTGGGAAATTTGGGAGTCTTGAGCATAGAGTCAGAAAGGGCAAAGGCCATCAGCCTTGATGTGTTTGTTGATTTATTTGCCAGGCGACACAACAACAGGCGGATCAAACTCTTCTGAGCTGTTCATGTTATGAACAAGATTTTATTTTATGTTTTCATTGTCATATAGGGTCCAGTGAGTTTTCTCTGTTGACAATTTGCTCTTTTTGGTCTGAACAAACAGAACAATGTAATCAGAAAGTGAATAAATGTCCCTTTCAATGCAGATTCAGTGTGCTCATGCTCATTATGGTTGTCACTGTAAGTCCAGCTATTTACTGAAAAATGTTTATTTTGGAGGCACACAATAGAATATTTTGATGAATTTGGCTATCCAGGAAACATAGCCTAAAACAAACAATCCAAATTTTAAAGCCCCTAATGTTTAGTTTCTGTTTTATGCCTTTGAGAATGAGAGCTAGGTATTGAGAGTTTGCTCTCAGTGCACTATATTAATGCATTACGGGGAGGGTATTGTTTTGCATAGTTTACTTAAAAACCCTTGGCCACCCTGCAATTTTCCCTGGCCACCCTGTGGCCACCCCCCAAAAAAATTTTCTGCGGGCATCCCTGCTTCACCGGCAGAACGAACTGTTGCAAATGTAGAGCCTGGGATACATTGTGTGATATTTTTGATCGTTGCTTGCAGCTCCAACTCAAATTGTGCGACTCAATCACAGAGTTCAAAAGTTCACAGCTTTTTGTCCTTACACTGTACAAACCGATGCTCAGATGCGATCTGACTACTCGCACTGTTCAATACATCCTCAATGCTGCGGGTCGGAGTCCTGACCAATTCCGACATGTAGCGCAATAAATACAGGGTAGAAGTAGTAGAAGAAGAAGAGAAAACGGAGAAGATGATGATGACAACAACAGCAATAGTGCTGCCTTGGCAATTTGTGCTCTTCTTTGTGATAATTCGCCAAAAAGAAAAGGCAACAACATGGTGTGTGCGTGAGGAATTGTCTGACCAGACGTGGGCTGTATGATCTGTTGGTTCTACAACAAGAACTCCGTCCAAATGACACGTTGGTCGCCATGCTGCCTCCGGTTCACTTCCGTTTTTGTTTCGCACATGCAAATGTGAAAATCTCAGAGGAAAGAGTTCTCAGTCTGGTCGTGGCGCCACTTCAAGATGCAATTCACTCACGAGCCACGACCAAAATATCAAAAGGTTGGATTTTCTTGCGACTCACGATTTGTGATCGGGAGCTCTTCGTGAGGTGCCAATCACCTCTCGTGACCCCCGTGTATACTGGATGGCACACGAATCGGCCAAGAGTCGGCCCGATCCCCAAAATTGTCTCACAACTGGAAAATTGGCTCAGAAACAGCCAAAAATCACACATTTTTGGCTGTTTCTGGGCTTTAGTAATTTGTCTGACCAATAGGATTGATTAGATTAACTAATGTTTTGGTCAAAATGACAAAAATTGGTCACTTTGTCCAACCAGAAGATTGGTTGGACACATAACTACCAACCAATCTGTTTTTACGCTGTTGGCTGGAGCTGGTGTGTGTCAGTCAGATAAAATTAGGGCACAATTTCTGTAAAGATGTCATAGAGTACAATTAGTGAAGCTCTCCTGTAGGTTGTTCTGTGGAGTACATAACTACCTTATTTACCTCATGTAGAGAGGTCCTTATGTTATTGCACCACTTATTGAAAAGTAGCCTCTTGTCTCAGGTAAGACGTGCCTCTTGACTGACAATGTCCTGTTAACCCACTTCACATGACAAGATGTCCCCATTGTCATTATGAGTGATTCTCAGTGGAGGAGGTGAGCTGGAGAGATCAAAGCTGGGTTATTACCCCCCCCCCCCCCCCGAGTAGGATTTCTTCATCTCGATATGAAAAGAAGCTCATAGATAAACACATTTCTGGACCGCAGCCCGGTCAGATCATCTCAACCTGGATGAAGTGAGGCGGGTTTTAGCAAATGAAGGAGGCATGTAGAGAAGCTTAAATATGGAGCATATATCATTTGTAATGTGGTGATATATATTATAGAGCAGTATTTTGTAATGGCAGTGTAAAGTGACAGGAGTTATTCTGAGAAATTATGGCTCCCATCCTGATCCCTGCCATCAGTAAAGCTTCACTCTAATATCACTAATAGCCAGGACGGTAATTGTGGCACATTAAAGGAAGCACATTATGTCTTCCAGAGAATTTACGGCCGTGTTTTGGTTTATAGCTTCTTGTCCAACTTTAGTCATTTTCATAATTGTGTTTGACACAGTTTGACTTATTGTGATGCATTAAAGAACAGCACAAATGGATCCTGTGCATCTATTAAAAACGCTTAACTGCTTGTTTTGAGACGAGGCAGCGCAGCTGTAAGCTCAGCATTCACACATAAAGGCTGAATCAGGTGAATAATTTATGATTCTCATCCCTCTCTGGGAGAGCATAACACACACCGAGCGTGATCAGAGATGGAAGAGAGAAAAATCATCGCTGCAGTAAACTGAGGCTGGATGTGGAGTTGCATAACCCGGCCGTGCGCCTGCAGCTGCTGGTGCTCATCCACCGGTGTTCCCCTGCGCAGAGAAAGGCCAGCCAAGTTGTCTTACACATGACGGCTTCAATCTGCTGCGGGACGGCTGAATAATTCAAAGTTTTAACACAGGACCATCTGGCAGGAGAGAGACTCCAGAATTCCTCAAATAGCCTGAGTAAAGCTGGCGTTGGATGAAGCAGCAGGACCTCGGCGCAGACTGGCCGAGCTGCACACCGGCACAGGGAAATGTGCTGTGTCAGAATTATGGCTTATCTGAGAGGAGATGGGACATCAGAGAGGGAGCTCAAATATTGTTGATGTGACATAAAGACCATTTTCACTCCACGCTCAGGCTGTACATCAGCTGGAATGTCAAACCTCGCTCAGCCTCCTCTCAGGTCAGGAGTTTACAGCCCGCTAGCGACGACAATATCAACCTGACTCCGAGTGCTTGACTTTTTTCTGACCTCACAGAGCAAATCCTCTCTTCCTTTCACTGGAGAAAAACCACGAGTATCCCCACGTGTCCTAGCAGGCTTTTATCCAGCCCGTTCTATGTCTTTAAATGCACCATTTTCACAATTATTGCCATAGACTATAAAACAAAAATAGTATCCAGTCAGGTCTGAACAGGGGAAAGTGAAGCCAGGCTGTGTCACATGTGTTGTCACTCCAGGAAAAAATTTAAATGAGCAAAGCTCGGCGTCGGGGTAAATGACTGACAGCCAACGTACTCGGGGCTAAACGCTAACCGAGCTAACTCAAAACTAACAGGAACTAACGAAGATTAGCCTCCTAAGTGGCGGGATAAACGTAAGACATGTTTGGACTTACTGTTAGCTGCTAAAATAAAAAAGCATTTTGCTACTTTGCTGCTGACTGAGACCTTACCAAGAGCAAACACGGAGCTAACCGTTAGCCACCGACCAGCAGGCCGTCATCTGGTCTGCTTCATGTCAATCAAAAGGACACGCCCCTAATTATGTGTAATTTCAAGGTTAAATAACATCTAAACGGATGAGTTATAAAACAATTTACCCCCCATACAGTTGACATGAAGGTAAACTTCACCTATTAAACCTAAAATGATGCTTGACCCAGGCTGTAAACATGTTTATTGCTGCTGTGAAGTTGGCCCTTTTAACATGGGAGTCTTTGGGAATTTGCTCTGTTATGGAGCCTCTAGCGGATGAAGAAAGAATTACAATTATTAAACTAAACCTCCAGACTTCACCCCAGCGGAGTTTGCCCCTTTATATTTGCCTAAAAAGTTCAATGAAACATTGCCTGCATAGGAAGAAAAAAATGGAAGAAATCACCACCTTGATTTAACTAATCAAACAGGTGAAGATGGGATTTATGGCTCTTTGAAGGAACCAGATCTCAAGGAGCCGTTCCTTCAAAAGAACCATTCAAAAGACTGTCTCGTTCTTATCTTTTATTCATTTTTTTAAATTTTAGAATTTAATCAACAGTAACTAATCTTTATCAAGTAGATAATTACTGGTAGCTATTTATAAGGCAAGGTTAATTTGGACTGGAATGATTCAAACTTACACACCCCATCACTATATACTCAGTTGTTGGGAAATAATTCTGAATTATTGGTCATAATTTTCATTTGGATTTTGTTTTCATTGTAAGCGTTTTTTATGGTACCTCCATATCCCCGAGCTTTGATAACTATTTTGGATTTTTACCCACCAAAACAAAAACTAAGGTGGCTACAACTAACTTTACTCCAAATATTTTTACTTTTGACTATACGAATAAAGGTTGATGAAAAGATGCATGTAGCTAGATAAAATCTACTATATGGGAACTAAAAAAGATTGCAGGGAAAATACAGAAAGGAGGTTTATATATATATATGTGTGTGTGACATAAATCTTTAATTTTTTTTGCTTGTAATAAGCAAAAATTTCTGCCAATAGAATTAGCAAATTTTCTTGATAAGATTTCTTGAAATAAGCTGCAGTGTCTTAAAACAAGATTTTACACTGCCCGGCCAAAAAAAAAGTCGCCAACAAAAAAAAGGTCAAACATTTAACATTTGGTTGGAGCCTTTAGCTTTGATTGCGGCAGCATTCGCTGTGTTTCCAGAAGCTTCTGCAATGTCACCAGTTTTATTTGCATCCTGTTGCATCAATTTTTCACCAAGATCTTGATGATGATTGTAGAGTCCGACCACAGCACATCCCAAAGATCCTCAATGGGGTTCAGGTCTGGACTCTGTGGGGGCCAATCCATGTGTGAAAATGATGTCTGATGATCCCTGAACCATCTTTCACAATCTGAGCCCGATAAATTCTGGCACGGTCATCTTGGAATATGGCCGTGCCATCAGGAAAGAAACATCCATTGATGGAATAACCTGGTCATTCAGTATATTCAGGTATCAGCTGACCTCATTATCTGAGCTCATACTGTTGCTGAACCTGGACCTGAGCAACTGCAGCAACCCCAGATCATCACACTGCCCCCACAGGCTCATACAGTAGCACTAGGCATGATGCTGCATCCCTTCATCTGCCTTTCCGGCCACATTTCTTCCTGGAAGACGATGGTCCACTATCCTTCCAGTTTTTAATAATGCGTTTGACTGTTCTGAACCCAGTTTTAGTAGTTTCTGCATCTCCTTAGATGTTTTCACCTCTTGATGCCAATGATGTGACCCTTCTCAGACAGACTAACATCTTTTCCACGACCACGGATGTGTCTTTCCACATGACTGTTTAGGAAATGAGAAGCAAGTCATTGCACCAGTTGGGGTTAAATAACTTGTTGCCAGCTGAAAGATAATCGCTAGGGCTGTGTTAAACGATTATTTTTTAAACGATTAATCTATCGATTATTTTTTCGATGCATCGATTAATCAAACGATTCACTTTTTTAGCTCGATTCGACTCGATTCGATTCGATTATCGATTATCTCCTCATAAATTGACAGACAGCAATTTATATATGCTGATATAGATATCTAAAATGTAAAAAAGAGCATGAATAAAAAGGCAGTGGGAGCAGCAGCCTGTCATGGAGTTTTTCATTAACCAACAGAATGTAAAATTTATGTTGAAAACACAGCGGACTGAAAAACAGGCTTTTAATTCTTTCATTTACATGAAAATAATGATAAAAAAGTCATTATTGAAATAATATGATCATGTAAACTTGGAGGATTTAAGCTAAGACAGATATTATTTTCCAACAAAAGATAATGAAGATAAGTAAACATTCAGAGTTGAACATCTATATTGAACATGGGTCTAGCTTCCAGAAAAAGTGCATCTTCATCTTTATTTTGTTTATGCTTAATACGGGTGCCAATCACTTGGAAATGAAATTAAAAATGCTTTATTTATCCCAGAAGTGACTACACAATACTATTACCAACAGATGAAACACGAACATGAGGTTGAGAACGTGACTTTAATTATATTCAGTCAGAGACGAGACAGCTCCCTGCATCAGCTGCAGTTCCACCCACGGCCAGCAGATGGAGCTCGTGCTTCATGCTGACCGTCTCAAACAGGCCTGACGTGTCTGAAGACATGGCGTCGATCTCACGGAAGTCGTCTCATGTCTCATTAGGCTTCGGATTCGCCATCCCTAATATATAGTTATACCTTCGATAAACGAGTGTGGGCCTTCACTGCCTTACACTTTGGAAACTTGGAAGAGCCACATGGGCGATCGCGCCGCCATCTTTGTTTTAGTCTGAAGTCGCATGGCGCCGCCATCTTTGTTTTGGTCTGACGACGCATCGGTACGCATATTTTGCGTCAACGTATTTTTTGCGTCGACGTAATCGGTTACGTCGACGAATCGTCCCAGCCCTAATAATCGCCCATGCAGTAATTATCCAATAGGGGATTATCACGCTTACCGGAAGTTCAGGACACTTCCTCTTCCGGGCCATGTTAACGACAGCCGTTCCTGCTCTGTTATACTGTTTAAATCGGATAAACTCCAAACATACTTAAGTTTTCATTCTAGACCGAAGTGATACTGGATCAAAAGCTGGATCAAAGCGATCGATTCGCCGCGGTGAAGGGCCAAACTTTATAACAAAACACACGTTTGTTTGTCGCCGGTGGGGCACAACACCGGCACTTCACAGCATGCTAGCATTTGCCAGCTAGCGTTTACTGACGTGCTTAACATTGTGCGTCTTAAAACACACAAACATCTGAAAACTGGGTCTGTACCCCCCCGTTTCCAGTGGAACAACTGGGGACTGCCAAGAAAGGAGACGCTTTCAGATGCTTGTGTGTTTTCAGCCGCACAAAGTTAGGCACGTCATCAAGCTGGCTAATGCTTACAGGCTAACACGACTGTATAGTCTGCCGGCCACAAACAAAAGTGTGTTGTTTTATTATAAAGTTCGGTCCTCCACTGCGGCGAATCGGTTGTTTTGATCCACTTCTTCCTCAGCATCACTTCAGTCTGGAATGAAAACTTGGCATTGGCGTTTATCCGATTTACAAAGTTTAACAGAGTAGTAGCTGACGGACTATTGTTAGCAGGTTAGCATTAGCCAGCTTGATGACGTGCCTAACTTTGTGCAGCTGAAAACACACAAGCATCTGAAAGCGTCTCCTTTCTTGGCAGTCCCCAGTTGTTCCACTGGAAACGGGTGGGGTACAGACCCGATTTTCAGATGTTTGTGTGTTTTAAGACGCACAAAGTTAAGCACGTCGGTAAACGCTAGCTGGCTAATGCTAGCATGCCGGTGTTGTGCCCCACCGGCTGCAAACAAACATGCTACGTTGTTTTATTATAAAGTGCGGCCCTTCACTCTGGAGAATCGCTTTGATCCACTTCTTCCTTAGTATCACTTCAGTCTGGAATCCGTGAAAATTTCAGTAGGGTTGGCGTTTATTCACATTATCTACGAAGTAAAGCAGGGACATTGAACTGGACCGGAAGTGGGCCGTCTAACTGTTTAAAACCGGAAGTTCGGAACACGGAAGCGTGATAATCCCCTATAGGAGGCTCGTACCTATCGGTCTCTGCCAGACACGTGACTTTTGTTGCTAAGACGCCATTTTAGGTGTATTAAAGTCAGCGGTCCGTTTATCAAACAAGCATGGAAATGAGCACACATCTGATCATATAAATGATCTTATTATTGTAGCCACGTGTGATTCATAAAAGTTCCTTTCTGACCAAACAATCGAATCTACGTCAGAAATCCCTCATTATCCAGCTGCTTCTACCCTGAAGCAGCAGTGCAGACAGGCGGAGGCTGGTCCAAGCCTGACCCGGACTGTCGGATCTGAGCCTGACCCGCACGGACAGAAGAAAAAATAACTTTCATTAGCTAAGCTAAGAAACAGTCTGCTGACTGAGCACTTATAGACTATAACTTTAGGGTCCAGATTGCTTTATAGAAACGACGATCGCCTCCTGTCTTCTGTCTCCAGGAGCTGCAGGTGTCATACCAGCCAGATGATCTTGACAGCAGAGTGTTATAACTTCTGATGAAGGCGACAACTGATCGCCAACAATTTCAAGATAAATCAGACTTTATTATCTCACTGTTGATGTCTGAATAAAGAAAAGAAAGCTCGGCTGCTTGTAAGAAGACGGACAGTCGGGCTGCAGAAAGGCGCAGGTCAGTGGCGGAGCGTGGGTCTCAGTACAGAGGGGGCGGAGCATTCTCGATGGGCCCTTATGATAGTAATTTTACTATTCAAACACCTTATCCTACCGTCAAACAATGCTCACACACTAATGCTCACTTTTACTGAGCCAAGAAAACCGATGTGCCTCAGAAAGCAGAGTAAAGCCACAAACCAGTTCACAAACTTGTTCTGTAGAATACACACACACACACACACACACACACACACACATGCACTTGACAGGTGTCGATCTCAGAGTGTCGGCTGTCCATGGTGCTGAAAGTTTAGACCAAGGACCCCCAATTCCGGTCTTCGAGGGCCAGTGTCCTGCAGGTATTATGAGCTGCGCGGCTGCAACACACCTTGTGACGTGTGCAGAGCTTGATGTCAAGCTCTGCACACGTTTGCTAGTTACCCACTGATTGGAGTCAGGCATGTTGCAGCATGGGAGCTCCTAATACCTGCAGGACACCGGCCCTTGAGGACCGGAATTGGGGATCCCTGGTTTAGACAGTCATGGGCTAAATCTGTACTATCTTTGATACAGCTTAAATATAAAATGAACACAGCTGGTCCAAAATAATTTCTGAGCTCTATAATAGATAATAGACTCGGCGGTCTGTTATAGTTAACAGCAACACAAAGAACATTCAATAGACAGTTGGTCAAGACTACAACATTCTGATAAAGAGATCATTTTTGAAGTTTACACAGCTGCGTTTACATGGAGCCAAATATACCGATTGCTTTCGGTTTAAAAGCTCTTTCGGAATGAAAATAATCCATGTAAACACCTCTTTCCGAATGAAAAGTGCTGAACCGATCTAATTTTTTATTCGGTTTCACGGGGGGTAGAGTATTCCTTTCCCCAAACCGAACGAGGTATCATGTAAACGCTGAATCGGAAAGTTGTGCTTTCAGCGCATGCTTCGACAAGACGTCAACGTGCGACGAGTGACGTTTCCTCACTTTGACAGATGGCGGTGAATAACATAATTCAATGGACAGCAACAGAAAGTTTGTTTTTTTACTCAAACGCTGTCTCTACGCCTTTTCCTCTTGGTTTTCTGCAGTAGGAGTGCATGAGGATCAGCTGCTGATTAAAGTCCTGCAGAAACCACAACCGTGACGATCAGTTTTTAGACATCCGTCTTTATTAAATAACGCGATGTAACATCATTCTGCGCATGTCAGACAGGATTATTCTGAATAAATATTGGCGCATGTACACACCAGATCAGAATGAATTAGTTCCCATGTAAACAGCTGCCCTCAAATCCTCAATCAGAATGATTTCGTACCGAAAGGGAAAAAAGTCTCCATGTAAACGTACCTACTCACCAATGGCTCTCTGCGCTGGCTGTCGCAGTTTAGTCGACTCCTCCATAATCCTTTTTGAATTGTGAAAATCCTGTGCATGGGTCACCCCAGCTTTCCCAGACTTTTCGGTTGTGTTTTTGCCAAACAGCCAGCAACGGAAGCAAAACAGCTTGTTTGGTCTGGGTGAATAAATGAGCCACTGTCGCTCCACGATGCCCGAAACTCCCAAATGATGGCGGCAGGGTTAAAGCATCGTCCCTCTGGAAACTTCTCATATTTGTCCCTCAAACCAGGCTGACAGGGTCCATGCCCGATGAGAGCCAGAGCCCGGATTACTTCAGGGGTGAGAGGGTGGTCTCGAAACAAGAATGGGTCGGTCGGGTACTCCTCTACAGCTGCGGAGGTGGCTACCAGATGCGCCGGGTCTTCGCCGGTGCTACCAGCACGGACACTGACCGCCGCTGCTGCTGGTGGCACAAAATGTTCCAGCAGCGTTTGTGTTGGACTGCAGCAGGGCTCTTGGTGGTCCTCCGATAGTGGGCTTTGAGTAGTACCGCTAGCGGCTAGCCTAGCCTCAGTCACCGGCTGACTGATGTTGGGCTCTCATGGCCATGGTGGTGTTGATGAAAAGTAGGAATTGAGTGGATGACAAGAAGCAACCAATTTCTCTTTTACCTTTAGTTTGAATGAGCCAGATTGGTATTTTTTCTTCTCCATTTTTGCTGTTTAGCTTCCCTCCAGAATTCAGATCAAGCATAAAGAAAAAAAAAGTTAATGCGGCACAGCCAATCACCGCTGGCTCACAGCTCCGATGCATTCACGGACAGTCGGAACACAAGAATTGGCCTATTGAAGCCCACACTCAGACGTAGACCTTCACGCACACACTGCACATTTTATTGTTAAAACAATTTATTTACGATTAAACATGAACGCATCACACGAAACGGGGCCCTTTGACCTTGTGGGCCCTGGGGCGACTGCCCCCTTGCCCCCACTCTGGCTCCGCTACAGGCGCAGGTGCATCGGACCAGCGGAAACGCTGCTTTAGACTCAGAGAAAGTTTGCAACACAACCCTGACCTGTGTGGAGCTGTACGATGCTGTAACTTGTCAAGACTTTATTGACAAGTTAAATAACAGAAATACTAGTTTATAAACATTATGCGCAGCCGGAAGGGCAGACGCGCTGGTAACTGCAGCTCCCAGGACACGGAGTTGAGTGGAGGAGATCCGTTTCTATAAATTAATCTGTACATTTACGTTGTGTAAGTGTTCATTCGGTAGACTGTTTCTTAGTTTAACTAATGAAAGTTATCGTTTATGTTCCTGTCCGGGTCAGGCTCAGGTCCGACCAGCCTCCATCTGTCAGCGCTGCTGCTGCTTCAGGAGAAACAGCTGGATGACGGTGCATTTCTGACCATATTCTGTTGTTTGGTCAGACACGAACATTTTATAAATCACACATGGATTCAGTCTTAAGATCATTTTTATGATCAGATGTGCGCTCATTTCCACGCCGGTTTGACCACTGACAGTTTTACGCCTGAAATGGCGTCAAGCGCTGGTTACTGCTGGTTAAGCAACAAATGTTACGTCACTCGGCGGAGACCGATTTGCTTAGTTAAATCCAGGTGGCGACTTTTTTTTTTGGGCCAGGCAGTGTATCTCACTGAAATGTTTCTCTTTAAGTAATTTTGTCTTGTTTTGAGTGTGATGAGATATTTTGACTAGAAATTAGAAAAATGCTAAGATTTGAGCTTTTGCAGTGTGACGTCAGCAGCCTGAACCCCCACTCACACATTTCCATATATTTCTCAGCTCTCTGCTTTGTTTATGTTCTGTTGCTCCCCATAAATTAATCATGTTGCCAGGAGGCAACAAAAAGATCTCCGGGAGCAATCTTTATTGCCTAAACAAATATGAATAATAAAACACCTCAAAATAAACCAGTAAGACAACAGTGAATCATTTCCATCCTGAATAAAAAGAGGGTGAAAGATGTGTTCCACTTTTTGAACTTTTTGTATGTTTCTTCATCTTTCTTCATCCTCCTCCTCCTCCCCTCCTTGAAGAACACGCCCAGCTCTCCTCGTGCAGCCTCCCGCTCCAGCAGCATCAGCAGCAGTGCAGCGGGATGCACGCGCCACCGGACCTGCTCGAGGAGCTTTCTCCGGGACATGTGGACTTCAGAGACGACCTTCAGAGGAGGCTGTGGTAGGAGATGTGATGCAGACCGCTTTCTTTTTCTTCTTCTTTTTTTAAAAAACCATTCATTTTTAACGCACCTGGTTCGTGCGCGCGTCACTCGTTGAGCCGAATATCGGAATCGGAGCCCACTTCCACGCGCACACCTGCCTCTAATTCGTTTCGGCTCCGCGAGGCTGGGATGCGGAGCTCCGCTGCGTCCCGGGGAGGATGCTGAACAGGTAAGAGCGACGCTTCCAGGCTGCGGAGCCTCGTCCCGCAGCCCGGGGGGGGGGGGGGGGGGGGGGGATCAGAACTCAGGAAAACTAAAGCAGCTTCATCTCACTGAACCCTGATCCATGTCTGACTGGGTTCAGGTCCAGCCTTCCTCCACCTGTCTCACTTTGTCTCCATCAGTCTCGTGTGTGTTTCTCGTGATGGGGCGACAGGTGGGTTCTCCCTGCAGCTGCTTGTCATCGGTACTCTGCATTCATTATCTAACGGGGCTGTTGTTCGTAGCGAAGCTGCTAAAGTTCTTTGTCAGCCTGAGAGAATGAAGGTGAATCAGATTTGCTTTCATTTTCCACCAGAAGGATGAAACCATTGCTTATGTGGTTCCCATCAGCGCTCCAGCTTCTCCCAGTTCAGGAAAATATCATTTCAAACTGGAATTTTTTTTCCTTTGTTTTTTGCTTTTGTTTTTTAAAATCCTCTGAAATTTAGGGCTGCACAATGCTGAAAAAAATGGACATTGCAATGTTTTCTAACCCTGCAAAAAACAGGAATTTTCATCATGACTTGAATAGTTTTAAGTTCTGCAATCAGTTAACCTGCAGTGATCTGACATTTTGTGAAAGTTGCGAGTAGGCTATGGTTTTTGTTTCGGAGTTACTGCTTGCTTAAATCGTGCAAGTACAGAAGAGGATTTGGGCCACTGAAGAAAAAAATCTGATTAAAAAAAAAAAAAAGTCAAAATTCAGACTTTCCCCCCCAAAGCATAAAAAAAGGGGAAAAAAATCGTGGGAGTTTTTTAAATTTTTTTATTAATTTCTAAAAAAAAGTCAGAATTCTGACTTTTTTCACAGAACATTTTTTAAAAATCGGGAGATTTTTTCTTTTCAACTTGAAAAACTCTGAATTCTGACTTTAATCTCAGAATTTTATCATTTTTTTCTTCAGTGGCTCTAATCCTCTCCCGCATGCAAGGAGCTGAGTACAGTTTTCATTTTATTATGTACTAATGTGAATTGTGTTTTAACACAAAAGGTTTGTTCTTCGTCAAACTGCTTAAGAACGATGGTGATTGGTGCATCGCTGTGCAGAGTCCGTGTCAGGTACCCTTGAAATTAAATGAGAACACATTAAATGAATTTGCACCTACATTGCAGGACCTGCGATGTGACACATGTACATTGCAATTGTGACGCTGAAACGTCATATTGTGCAGCCCTACACTGAATACAAAGAATCATCAGAGAATAAAGGAGGCAGTTTTATTTGTGGTATAAATCTGCCCTCAGAAGATCTGAGCTGACCTCCTGCCAGGAGAAATCCACATAAAACCCACATTTTTGTGGTACTTTCAGCTCCAAAAATGACATCATACGTCTTTATTTGCTCATCTACAACTCTTTGTTACGTATTTAAATAGGAATAAAATTGCTGGTAAATGTTTGTCTGTATCAGAACACAAACTAGTTTTGGACTAATCTTGAAAAGTTCCCATGTTTAAAGTGAGATGTTCCTCAGAATCAGCCTTTGCTTATTTTTACAACCTGTAAAAATGTCAGAGGAGGCTTTAATGTTTCCTGAAACAGCTTTGTCTGTAGAAAACAAAAGTCAGGACTTCTTGTTTGTGTTGCACTTTAATAGACTGAAAAATGTTGAGTTCACTAAATCACCTTTACTTTGCTTGATGATTTATTGTCTCAGAGACGTCTCAGCTGAGGCAGTGGTCTGTATTTGCAAGGATAAATTTGACTAGCATCTCTGACTCCTCGCTACTGCGGGTTGCTGCAGGGGGACGACTCGTTGTTGGTCATACAGCAGGTATGATTCTTCCAAATGTTTTCATGGTTCTGAATGTCGATGCTGAAATTATGCTTCCATTCATGTTTTCACTGGATCCATTGCTTCACTGGACAAGCTGCCAAAACCACAGCGACTGGATGAAGTGGTCGGTCTGACCGTCATGTATTAACTGCATTAATTCTGGTGTGACAGACCAACATTCCTCAGAGATTTTGCTCCATATTGACATGATAGTTTCACACAGTTGCTGCAGATTCATGATGAGAATCTCCCCACATCCCAAAGCTGCTCTGCTGGATTGAGATCTGGTGACTGTTCCATCTTATTGTCCAGTTCTGGTGAGTCTGTGTGAATTGTAGCCTCAGTTTCCTGTTCTTAGCTGACAGGAGTGGCACCCGGTCTGGACTTCTGCTGCTGGAGCCCATCTGCTTGGTTGTGGTGTTGTGTGTTCAGAGATGCTCTTCCGCATATCTTGGTTGGAACCTGTGCTTATCTGACTTCCTGTTGCCTTTCTATCATCTCCAACCAGACTACTCATTCGGACCGCATGCCACATTTCTTCCTCATTCTGATCTCAGTTTGAACTTTGCAGTCGTCTTCATATCTTAGGGGTTGGTTAAAGTATCGATTCATCGATGCATTGCAATATTTCCCTGTGCAATTCAATACTGAATTGCAAATTGCAAATCCTCTGAATCAATTTACCTCCTGACCAATGGGGGGAGCTGTGTGTGCTATTTACATTACATGGACAAAGGCCACTGCTTCAAGGTTCAAGGCGAGCTGCTCTCAGTTGTACTACGGAATCGTAAATGCGTGGCCCTGAAAATTGTGTAGAACACTGTTACAGCCGAGGGCCTGCAGGGCCTGTATGCAAATGCAACTGTGCCATTGCTTGCAGGTGATTGGTCGGCTCATGATGGTGCTTTTCTGGGATTGGTCACCTGCTGCTCCGTCTTCCCTGTGATTGGCCACCTTTGATGACTCAACCGCACTAAAGACCTGGACACCGTTCTGGGCAGCTGTGTCAGATTGGTGCACATTTTGACATTTAGGACTCAAACTTTGAGATTGTGATTCAGGTTGCCTTTTGTTTAGCTCCCTTTCTGGTTTACTGTAGACTTACAGAACTTTTGCTAGCTTTGTTGGCTTCCATTGTTGTCTTTGATGGTTTTGCTGTAGACTTATGGTGCGTTCCAGGTGTCTTGGGATTCTGAGCGGACGCGAGTTGGTGAAGTCATTACCAGGTATTTTGTAGGGATGCACCAAAATGAAAATACTTGACCGAAACCGAAAACAAAAAATGAACAAACCAAGGCCGAAAACCGAACACTGAAAAAAATAAAGATAAGATAAGATAAAGATACTTTATTGATCCCCGAGGGGAAATTCATGTTTCAGTACAACCCGTCCAAGACACACAAACACAAGAACATTACAAGACAAGATCAGGCAGACCGTGGTCACGCAGCCCCTCACAGGGCGCACCTTTGCAGAAAGAAAACGGTCACATGAGGAAAGATGGGTTGGTGGTAAAAAAAAGAGGTCTCCGAACTCTCCACATATGCAGGTGGAGACCTTGGAGACAAAAAAACACACACCAGTACAGAGAAGCACGAACTCGACAGTCACAACATAGACACATGGTGGGCAGGAAGGGCGGGGTTTCCCCCCAAACAGCAGAGCGAGGACGCAGCATAGGCACCCGTCAGCTCAGTCTGTCCAGCAGGGCGGGTAAGAAGAAGGACCAGCCGTGCAGTGGGATGTGCGCATCAGTGTCGTGAAAATGTGTGTGCGTAAGCGAGAGACAGCGGCTCACACACAGTCCGTAGATGATAGAGACGGCCTTCAGAGAGTCCCAACTGTTCTCGTGGAGGGGGGGGGGGGGTTGCAGAGCCTCACTTCTGCAGTTTCTCCAAGGACATGTGGGAGTTAAGGAGCAGCTGCAAGGCCGCTCCCGGGGACCAGATTGAGATAAGGAGATAGTTTGGGTCCAGGCAGAGGCATGTTTTTTGTCTGCCTGTAAAGTCTTCAGCAGGTCTCAGAGGCGACCAAATCAGCCACATTTGTGTTAATTACCCCCAATCCAAGTCTCCAACTGCTCCAGGTGGAACCCAACATCAGGAGTCAATTTGAGTCAACATCAAATGTCAATTATTAGAACTGTAGCACTTTTAGCTACGATGTGTACTAACTTCACTAAAATCAATCATTGCAACAAATCAAGTACAAAAGTATCAAAATATTTATTTACCCCTGACATTACAGAATGTACACTATAGATTAAAATTCAAAATAAAATATTTAGTTTGACTCCACTCGTGTACATTACATAATGCCTTTTACATTTTTTTTCTGTAGGACTATTACAACAAATAATAATATACAGGCTTATAACTGACTGGCTGCTGAAAGACAGTGAAATTAAATATATTTTCACATAAAAACACAAAGTTCATAAGTTGCGTGCTGGATGCGCTGTTTGTTGCATCATCACAAGTTTCGGCCGTGTTGTTTCGGTGATTTATGTCTTTCGGCCGAAAACCGAAAATGCACTTTTGGGTCATTATGGCCGAAAACTTTTGGTGGCCGAATTTTTGGTGCATCCCTAGTATTTTGCGTTCCAGTTGCACCAACTTGGGGAAAAAATAATTATTAATTGCTGTCACCATTAGGGATGTAACAATATTGGCGATATCGCGGTTGGGAAACTGCCATGAAATGGTCGTGGTCTTGTCACGGTATTAAACAGCGTATCTCTTGAGACAAAACTAATAGTTTTCAATCTGCTATATGTGTAGCGTGATATACTGAACTACAGTGGGTACAGAAAGTATTCAGACCCCTTTAAACTTTTCACACTTTGTTTCATTGCAGCCATTTGCTAAAATCAAAAAAGTTAATTTTATTTCTCATTAATGTTCACTCAGCACCCCATCTTGACAGAAAAAAAAACAGAAATGTAGAAATTTTTGCAAAGTTATTAAAAGAGAAAAACTGAAATATCACATGGTCATAAGTATTCAGACCCTTCACTCAATACTGAGTAGAAGCACCTTTTGAGCGACTACAGCCATGAGTCTTCTTGGGAATGATGCAACAAGTGTTTCACATCTGGATTTGGGATCTTCTGCATTCTTACTTGCAGATCCTCTCCAGTTCTGTCAGGTTGGATGGTGAACGGTGGTGTTCAGCCATTTTCAGGTCTCTCTAGAGATGCTCAGTTGGGTTTAAGTCAGAGCTCTGGCTGGGCCAGTCAAGAATGGTCCCAGAGATGTTCTTAAGCCGCTCCTTTGTTATTTTAGCTGTGTGCTGAGGGTCATTGTCTTACTGGAAGGTGAACCTTCGGCCCAGTCTGAGGTCCTGAACACTCTGGAAGAGGTTTTCTTCCAGAATATCTCTGTACTTGGCCGCATTCATCTTTCCTTCAACTGCAACCAGTCGTCCTGTCCCTGCAGCTGAAAAACACCCCCATAGCATGATGCCGCCACCACCATGTTTCACACTTGGGATCATATTGGGCAGGTGATGAGCAGTGCCTGGTTTTCTCCACACATACCGCTTAGAATTAACTCCGAAATGCTCAATCTTGGTCTCATCAGACCAGAGAATCTTAGTTCTCTCAGTCTGGGAGTCCTTCATGTGTTTTTTGGCAAACTGTATGCGGGCTTTCATATGTCTGCACTGAGGAGAGGCTTCCATCAGGCCACTCTGCCATAAAGCCCCGACTGGTGGAGGCTGCAGTGATCGTTGACTTTGTGGAACTTTCTCCATCTCCCTACTGCATCTGTGGAGCTCAGCCACAGTGATCTTTGGCTTCTTCTTACTTCTCTCACCAAGGCTCTTTTCCCATGATTGCTCAGTTTGGCTGGACGGCCGGGTCTAGGAAGAGTTCTGGTCGTCCCAAACTTCTTCCATTTAAGGACTATGGAGGCCACCGTGCTCTTAGGAACCTTTAGTGCTGCAGAAATTCTTTTGTAACCTTGTCAAGATCTGTGCCTCGCCACAATTCTGTCTCTGAGCTCCTTGGACAGTTCCTTCCACCTCATGATCCTCATTTGCTCTGACATGCACTGTGAGCTGTAAGGTCTTATATAGACAGGTGTGTTTTTCCTAATCAAGTCCAATCAGTTTATTTAAACACAGCTGGACTCCAATGAAGAAGTAGAACCATCTCAAGGAGGATCAGAAGAAATGGACAATCTGTGAGTTAAATATGAGTGTCACTGCAAAGGGTCTGAAAACTTATGACAATGTGATATTTCAGTTTTTTCTTTTTAATAAATTTGCTAAAATTTCTACATTTCAGTGTTTTTCTGTCAAGATGGGGTGCTGAGTGTACATTAATGAGAAATAAAATTTACTTTTTTGATTTTAGCAAATGGCTGCAATGAAACAAAGAGTGAAAAGTTTAAAGGGGTCTGAATACTTTCCGTACCCACTGTACATAGACCATGATCCTTTGCTGCCAGTGCTCTCTTTTGAGCCAATGGGAGCACAAGTAGCGCCCACACACAGGAAAAATAAACATGAAAGGCGGTCAGGTGAACACAGCATGAATACGAGGACTGAAACAGCTGCTGTTCTCCAGAGAGAGGAGAGAGCTTTGTTCGTGTTCTGGAGGCCGCAGGGGCAAGAAGAAAGTTAGTTTTGGCCGGTTTTTCCTCCACAAGAAGCTTAATCCGTGACGCCTCAGGGATCACTGTGTTGACTCTGTGAGTTTATATTTAACCACCAACCTGCTCGTGCAGGGCGGGGTCGTGCACGCGGTGTTGTCTATCTACACGCCTTGCGTGTTGTACAAGTTTTTGTATTTTCTCACCACCTAGATCAGCTGTTCATTAAAACTCTCCTTTTAACCTGCAGCGGCGGCTGCCGAAGAGCATCCGCTCAGCTGATTGTCGACATCACAGCGCACAACGTCCCCGATCAGGTGCAAGACAAAAGTTCTGGCAGAGCCTGTGGAAGTGGTCACAGTGCATCTGACTGACCACTGACAGGAGGACTAATTTATTTTATTTATTGATGACTAAAGACGAGGCAGTTTCTTTGTGCCGGGGTCTTTTTACTTATTAAATAGGCTGTTTTAATACCTGGCTAAGTTTATCTAATATAGTACCTGAGCTGTCTTCTCAATAAATGCATGTTGGATTTTTACTTGGATTTCACGTTTCAGCAAAGGTTTTTCAAGCAGTTCAAAATCTCACACAACCTTGAATATGACAATAAATATTGTAACAATGACTGGTCAAAGCATTTTATACCATCATTATTGTTGTTGTGAGCCTCCCCACAATATTGAGATAAATATCATATCGTGAGATGTGGATATCGTTACATCCCTAGTCACCATGGCCTGGTGACTGATTCACAGACTGTTTTGTGTTCTGCCTTTGAGGAGGTAGAAAAAAGTTTTATTGGTTCCAGAACAGTTTCTCACTCAGAGACGTGAAACTTTACCAGTTAGATCAATTTTCAAGTGGGCACAAACTGTGTTGATGACATCACCACAGCTACTTTCTAACTAGTTAAACTAAGAGTATTACCACTATCGCTGCTCTCCCAACCGGTATTTAAAATAAATCCTGATGTTACTCATAAAGTACTCAGTACTTGAGTAGTTTTTTTCAGTGAGTACTTTTTTACTTTTACTTGAGTAACTATTTGGAGGACTACTTTTTACTTGTACTTGAGTAATATTTTTCTAAAGTAACAGTACTTTTACATGAGTATAATTTTTGGCTACTCTACCCACCTCGGTCAATAGCCAACCCTTCTTGTGTTTGTCTGCAGCTCCGTCGCTCTTAGCACAATGTAAACAGCAAATTTCTTCTTCTACGCTTGCATTATCGGCAGAGTAGGTGCTGAATGCCGCGGCTTCTGTTGTGTCATGAACTCATACAAACGCGCAAATAGAAACTGCAATATTCTACTGTTTAGGCTATAAAAATATACTAAATGATGTCATTTCCAGTAAATGATTGACGCCACCTGCTCAGGACACTTGGATTACATTGGACGAGCAGTATGGAGGAATATTGACAAGTTTTTGTGGACTTTTATGGACCTTTTGGTTCAGTCGCCGGTGAACTCCATTATATGAAAGTTGAGGGAAAACGAAAACCAGTCCAATCTCTGGCTGCATTTGAGATATTTAAAAACTGCTCCAGAGTCTTGCTCAGCATGAGGGTGAGTAGAAAATGAAGCCACATCATTCTGTGGGTGCACTATCCCTTTAATCCAGGTGTGACTGAGCAGTCACTGAGGTCAGTTGGATTAATCAGTACATCCAGTAATGAAAAAAAAAGGAAACAAAGGGGTTACATCAAGTTCAGGAAGTAGTGGAGTTGTGCAGAGCCCATTCCATTAAGCACAGGGGCTGTATCCAAATCTGAGGGCTACGTCCTTCCAAGGCCGGATTTGAAGATCGCTTACGTCACAGCGATGCAACCAAGGCTGTCCAGATTGGAAATCTTCAGGGCTCCACTCTAGGGCTGGACGATATAGAAAAAAGATTATCGATAAGAAAAAATCTGAATCGATCGATATCGATATTTATGAAAAAAAAAAAAAAAGCCATAATCAAATTAAAAGCTATTTTAGGTGCAGCCCTGAACATTTAAGCTTTTGCTGAATCTACTCATAATAAAGATCAAACTAAAGCCGTTTTCAGACTTGCATTATGGAACATGAGCGGTAAAGTCCATCCGCTCTAAGTACATGCCGCTTCCTTACGGACTTATCGTGTCCCAGCGCTTCCAGACTTCAGGAAATGTTGCAGAAAAGTCAGCACAGTCTGAATGCAGCGTTATAAAGGACAGAGTTCACAATATTACCGCTTTCTAGTGGAAGTCTGAAAGGAGCATAACACTGAATTCCAGTTCAGCCTTTGCCTGGTCTGCGTTTGTGATTGGTTTGGTCGAAGGAGTGACTGTAGTATCATGCTACCTGATAGGCTACAGCAGAAAACTGTGCTTCTATATTGAATTTTTATTGACCCTCTTTTTTTATATTGAAAAAACCTCTATTGATCGATATATATTGATATTGAATTATCGTCCAGCCCTACTCCACACTAACTTTTTCACATGCAGCACTGGTGCTACCTACCTTTGCAGTTTGTAGCACCTAGGCTTTACACGATCAGAATTTTTGGGGCCGATCAGCAATCACCAATCAGAGAGTTTTAAAAAACGATCACGGATCACTGATACGATCATGTGAGGAAGCAAATGTATCTATTTAAATAGCTCATTTACCTGTATTTATACAGTTTACTGAGTATCATAAAAAGGATTTTTGTTTCCATTTTTTGTCCTGAACTGACTGAGATGAAAAGGTCAAACATCACTAACCTCTAATGAGCATTCAGGTTTAATCAGGACAAACCAAAATAATTTGAGCCAGTGGCACAAATAACAGCCCAACTTAAACAGTCATAACTGAAATTATTTACATTCACAGTGCAAATGAAGGCAGTAATGCTGCTTCAGAAGTTGGGGCTCACATCTGATGACCAAATATAAGTGGTCAAACCAATCGAGTGACTGTTTCCTCAGAAGAACCTCGACGTGAGAACAAACAACCCGCTTAAGCTCAAGTAGTCTGGTATCGCTACAGTAGGCTGGAATATATTTGCTGTGGACGCATGCGTCAGCGTCAGGAGCGTTTGTGTGCATACCTGCTGGAGCACGCAGCGGCCGAAGCGCTCAACATTGGGTCTCCGCGGTCTGGAGTCCTGTTATTTACAGTCTCTGATGGAGACACGGAGACAAACACTTGTGCTGCAACAGTTTAAGGAAAACTGTTGTTTGCGGAAATGCAGGAAATGCGCTGTGTCCTTTCAGTCTAAGAGCTGACATGTTTGCAACCGTCGTCACCATTCTGTACCTGTGGCGTATTTGGGATTGTGAAAACTTTATTGTCCAGCACATAGTGACAGAACTCACGACAAAAACGCCACGAAGACATAAAACACATACTAGTGAGTACATGTCTATTCTGCTTTTTTTGTTTACTTGTTTTCTAAGTTTAATTGGTGTAAATGAGAGTTTTACCGGAGCAGATTCAAAATGACAATGACGTCATTGATCGGATCGGTGAATGAAAAGTTAAGGACCGATCAGAAAATATGGAAAAAATGTGAAATATCGGCCGATCCGATCAAACCAATCTGATCGGTGGAAAGCCTAGTAGCACCACCACAAATTAGGTAGCACCACCTTTTGTTCGTATAAGATGGTATTAATACATGACTTTATCGTGATGATAGTTGTGTTAATTTACGTACCATAGTTTTTTCTAATGTAAACATTAACAATGGCCTAAACTTGATATTTAAAAAAATATTTTAATCTGCAGTTTCTTTGCCTTATTTGTATAACTTTTTACTGCTGCAGACCACATTAACTAAACTAACAGTGCAGCTGATCAGAGACCAGTGCAGACGGACGGACAGACAGAGGGGAGGGAGGTACTGAGCCAGAAAGAAATATTTTATCATCATAGGGCAGGGCGATATTTATCACGATATAAATGATCAAATTTGCAAGGATAAGATTGACACGAGACAAAATACTTGGAAATTTTACAATTTCTTTTCACTTTATCAAGCAGCTGCTTCTGATGTGCATTAAAGTTATAAATAATTTTAACTGCAAACAACACACATCTTACACACACAGTCATGAGCGGGGGGGTGGGGGGGGACAGGGTCCTCTCGTACCCCGGTGTCCCGGGCGCTACTGGGGGGAGGGGGGGCAGTGGCTGCTTCACGCGCCAGTGGTTAAGGCTGGCTGCATTGCGGGGGATCTGCTGGCCTGGGGGATGCCTGGCCTGCTGCGTCCGGGGGTGGGGGATGGGGGGGGGTGGTGGGGGGGGGGGAACGTGTTGGGGGCTTGGAGCTCACGGCTCCTTCCCCGGCCCGAGCTACCACTCAGGAGGCACGAGGGCATGGGCAAGAGAGAGGTGGGTATGTGAGAATAATGAATGAGAGTGTGAAAGAGGAAGTGTGGGAGGGAGGAACTTGGGCTGGAAGTGGGAGGAGATGTGGGTAAGTGGTTGGAGGAAAGGGGGGATGGAGGAAGGAGGGGCATGCTCGTGAGTGTCTAGTAGGGATGGTCATGAGGGGCTGAAGGAAGGAAGGGCGGGAGTGTGATAGGTCAGAGGGATGGGCGGGGCTGGACTTGTAAGGGGGGGACTGTATGTGGCATTGGGGGTATAGGGAGGTGGGGGCGATGTGTGGGGGGGTAGGGAGGGGTTGGTGCAGTTATGTGGGGGGAGTGCATGTGTGTGTTAGAGGGTATGAGGAGGTGGGGGTAGGTATGGACGGTAGAGGGAGGAGAGTATTGGGGGTGGAGGGAGGAGTGAGTGTGGGTACGTAAGGTCGGAGAGCGGGGGTGTGGGTGGGTGTATGTGTGTGTGGGGGGGATACATGGAGGTGTTGGGTAGGGGCTGGGCGGTGTGGGCGGAGGTTCGTATCTCGGTGTTCGTGCCGGGCATCTCGGTGTCGGTGTGGTGCGGTGTGGCTGCGGGTTGGTTGGGGGCCGGGCGCTTTGGTGGGGGGTGCGGTTTTGTTTGTGGCTTCCGGGGCTTTGTACGCGGGGCGGGGCGCAGGGGGGATCTGTATCTTGTGTGTGGTTGCTCCTGCGGTATTGATGTCTTGGGTGCCCGTGTCTCGATGTGGAGGCGGTGACGGCATATCTTTCAGCCCTAGTGTTGGGGTAAGTGTGTGGGGAGTGTGTGTGTGAGCGTGGTGGCGGGGTAGGGGGTGGTAGAGGTGGTGGCGCCCTGGTGTCAGGTGTGTGTGGGCAGGGACGTTGGGGTGGGGGCTGGCCTGCCCTGGGGGGGCGTCGTCTGGGGGGTCCGGTCCTCCTGGGTTTCAGTTGGGCCGCCCCGGGTCCGGGGGGGGGGGGTGGCTGCTCCTGGGCGCTTGGGCCCCTGGGCCCGGCGCTGTCTCCGCTCCGGGGGACGCCCGGTGGGGTCGGCAGCTGCTGGTCTTGGTCCGCTGGGGCCTGGGCCCCCAGACTGCGGGGGGCTCCGGCTGGGGCCGCCTTTTGCCGCCCTTCGGGGGATGCATGTCCGCTCTTTGGGGGGGGGGGGGGGGTAGCTGGGATCTGGGCCTCTGGGTGGCTGCTGGGGGCCTGGGTCGTGAGCCTTGCGGGCTTCCTCCTCCTTGCAGAGACGAGGCTGCATCTGCATGACTGTATCACCACGGAGCACCCTTTATTATGCATGTTGACACTGTGACACTGCTTCCCATTGCGATGACTAGGTTGTACCTCTTATCTGCGTAGTTCTGCGTGTGTTTGTATGATCTGAGGATATTTAAGCCACCTGCAGGTCATCCTGTAGGGGATTGCTTGTTTTGTTTTCCAACAGAGACCTTGGTTGTTCAGGGATCGCTGTACAGATGTACCAGTGAACTGTGTAAGTGGATTCATGTTTTCTCTCCTCTCTCTCTTCCTCTTCCTTACTCCTTTCTCTCTGTTTCACTTTCTATCATTACCTCTGTTAACTTTCATTTCTCCCTTGTCAGGCCCAGCAGTATGAAATGGAATGGTGTAATAGACAAATGTTTAATTAAAGAAATAAAATGAATAAACATGATATCAAGTGGAGCCTTATGTTCATAAAGCTCCGCTTGATAAAGCAAAACTGTTCAACAGAATAAAGCAATCAGATTTCCATTCTGCTTGCTTCGATGCTGGACAGGACAAGTAAAAAAAAAAAAAAAAAAAAAAGTTATAAATAATATCTTTTTATAACTTTTTTTAAAAATATAATTTTATAACTTTGTATAAAAACAGTTTCAGTCCTTGCTGACAGTTAGTTAAAGCATAAAGTGTTTCCAGTGGAAAGAACCATGTGGAGAACTTTGACCCTCGTCCTGCATTTATTCCATGTTTCCGTGTTCTAGCAAACCTGATCCAACATAATCAGTCTCTGAGCAGAATGTGATCAGATTTATATAAGCCGAGTGTTCATCTCATGGGGCTATGAGAAGTACTGAGTGATCAGTTGGACATTTGAGGCGGGCGGGGTTAAGACAGACCGGGTGGAAGTGGAAACTTTCCACTTCAACATTTCCGTTGACATTTTGTATGTTTTTGGTAGCGTTGGTTTGTCTGTTTGTCAGCAACTTTACGGAAAAGTTCTGTCCTGATTGACCTGAAATCTTCACCAGCCTTGTGCCACAACCCAGGGAGGAACCCATTACATTTTGGTGGTGATCCGGATCACCTTCTGGATCCAGGAATATGTTGAAGGATTCTCTATCATTGTGAGATCGGCCACATTTATGCATTTTTGTATATAACTCCATACAAATGGCCCGAGTGTTTGGTAAGAAATTACAAAAAAGGATCTCAATGAGTTCTAGAATGTTTTGAAAGTTGATCCGGATCCAGAGAAAATTCTGGATACAATGATCCAGAACTCACAAAAATAAGGGAGTCGTTGGAATTTTCAATGCTGAAAGGTAACAAATGAAGATAAAGACATGCAACTAACACCAAATTGTAGCCAAGACGTTGAATTGGGAGTATGTCAACGGAACTGACGCATCTTCAACAGCAACGGAGCTATGAGGGGGACATGAGCTGCTTGGTGGAGGTCTGCGCTCTCAGAGTGATTTTCCAGTTCCTGTGTATGATAGGTACTATCCAGCAGCTGCTTCACCATCACAGAGACGTCTGGGGTCTGACATCAGTTTCAGCTAAAACCCACCCAGAATTAGGGATGGGCGATACTGAAATGTTTCCTGTTGATACGATACCAGTAGTTTATGATACTTCTTCATCGGTACTTTTTTAAAGAGAAAAATCATGATTGTACAGTTTGCATTAATACCTTGAATGCAAGGGCAATATTAGATGTACAGATGCGGGCGTGAAAAAGGTCCCCTTTCTGCCGACTGCCAGCCACTTACCAGCCACTTGTCTGCTAATTCAATCACACAGAGAAACACCTGTGTGCCCAGGGGAAACGATTTCAGAGCATAAATGAACGCCCGGAACAAGGACGTTTCCACACGCCAAGTTTGGACACCGTATGTGATGACGTATTCGCGGGACAAATCATTCAGTCAGTGATAGTGCAGTAATAGTGCACTATTACTGCACCACTTCTGGCAGAAAAAGGAGGAACTTTTTCATGCCCGCATCTGTAAGAAAAACTTGAGAACAGAAGTACTGGAAAGAAATTCTTTTTAAAAGAATAATAAATTATATTGATGAGTAAATTATTATTATTATTTTTTTGTTATACTATTGAGATCCCCGAGGGGAAATTAGGGCTCTGCATTTCACCCATCTCTGTACTATAAGTATCAGAGAGCAGTAGGCTGCTACTTAAAGCGCCCGGGGAGCAGTTGGGGGGTTAAGGACCTTGCTCAGGGGTCCACAGTGGTTCACCTAGGAGTCGTGGAATTAAACAAACATAATAGTAAAGACTTCTTTCAATCAACATATAACTTAAGTACAGGTTAAGATTAGGGCTGGACAATTATGGAAAAAAATTATAATCATGATTATTCTGACTGATATTGAAATCACGATTAGTTTACACGATTATTCATTTAGTTTACAAAAAAGTGTTTATTGAACCATCAAAACTCAACCTCAAATGTAACTTTTTCAAAAGACACAACCGGGAATAAATTAGAAACAAGAAACGAGTAAATAAGAATGATATATTTGAATAATAATAGCAAAAAAACTACCCAGTCTACATGCATTCCTGTTCTATACTCCCTGCAGTTTGCTTCCTATAACTCCTCAGTCTGTTCACTGCAGGATTAAACGTTTTTCTTTGACTACAGTGTTTTTATGATTGTAAAAAGGCTAAATTGAAATCACGATTAAAATTCGATTAATTGTCCAGCCCTAGTTAAGATTATTTAAATGTATTAAGTGTAAAATGTTCAAATATAAAATCTAACAGTAACAAATATTTACCAAAACATAATGTGCAATAACCTGCGTTAAAGCAATGAAAAACACCAAAACATCATCATCATCACTAACAGTAGCAGCATCATCATGACATCTGATAGGCTACCTCCATCATGTGACAGAAGCTAGAATCTGGCTGCTTTCATAGCATTTCATTGCCTAAAACTCTCAAAAGTGAAAACAAATAGAAGGTTTTGTATTGTATCTGTACAGTGATATTGTGATACTCAAAAAAGTATCAGTTCCGATATTTTGTCTGGCTGGAATCAAAGTATTGACCATCCTGACCCAGAATAAGTTCCTGCTACTGCTGTATAGCGGAACAGATTTGAGATAATCAATCACTTTAAGATGAACTTGAAATCATCATGTTGGTACAAAATAAAATGAAGTTTGTGTGAAGCATCTCATCTCGTTTATGTGAAATAAATTACATCAAGTTTCCTCTAAAACCTCACTAACTTACAGCTCAATAAGATTTATCAAGTTCAAAAATGTTAAACCAACTTGAACCATTCTAGTTGACTCTACTTAGTCACTCCTGTTCATAAAATAATTTTTCCTAAGGAGGCAATTTTGCATAATTGTTTTAAGTAAAGCCGGCCAGTTAGAATTTACAGCGTTTGTTTCCTCTCAGTTTAACTGGGTGGTGGGCATCAGTCGTGCATCGTGATCTCTTTGTGGTTCAACAGCGGTTTTGTTCCTGAAAGTCTGGTTTGAGCCATCGGATGTCATGATATCACGCTGCTCCATTAATCTCCCTGACTCCTGCTGCAGCGGACATCGGGGAAAGACCTTAAAATCCTGTCCCGTGACCTTCTGAGGGTAACGAATGGAGCGCCTCGCTCCTGGCAGACAATCCACCCAAACTCAGCGGTGAGGCTGCCAACTCCAGTAAAACTGCAGGGGAGAGAGTCAGTCGCTCTCCCTCACATCCGAGGCACTTACTGCATTTCACTCACGTTCATCTGTGCACATGTGCTAATTGAATGCATCCAATATTCAAGCGAGGACCCACCTACTGCACCAGGCTGACCTTGGTTAACTTTAGCAAGCAGCACACTTGAGTGGAAGTGGGGCCTCATGGCATGCTGTGTCATCACTCAACTTTCATGATGGTCGAACCTGCTACGTCCAATTTACAAAGACATGTTTGGGTCGCTGTAGCCTGGATTAATTTCTCGCTCGGCAAGCAATTATTATGGGCAGGAGGGGCAGACGCCGGCAGCTGGAGGGCAACTGTGGGATTGAAATCTGAGGATGGTGCAGAAATTTGTCAGGCCTCTGTGCTGACACCCTTATCCAAGTTATCTTCTTACGGATGGTGATATATGACTAAGGTGACCGTGATCATTATTCACAGCCGTCCTCGTCTTCCTCTGGCATCCTCTCCTCCCGACTCTGATCAGTGATGTTCTATTATCCGGCGGTAATGATTTGTGGAGGTCTGTGTTGCTGTAGCATCTGAAGGACGCTGTGTTGAGGAGCTTTCCAAAACAATATCATAACCCACATCCATTAGCCATATGGCTTCCATTCCCCAGATTTGCTTGATGAAATTTCGGCATCTTTTCACGGCGGTGCAAAGCCGGGATTCATTTAATTAGACTTCTCCTTCCTCTTCCTCCTCACACCCTTTCTGATGCTTTACATTTAGCATTTCTCCTGTAGCTGAAATGAAGCTGGGGATAATGGATTATCTGATTACTATATTTATGAATTGGTTGCCTTTTTTGTGACCAGACATTGGAAAATTGGCTAACAATTTGTCACCCCAATAAAATAAAAAATGGAATTCATTAGAATAATAAATGTTAGTATGAAATATAGACATTATGATACACAGTTGTGTGAAAAAGTGTTTGCCCCCGCCCTGATTTCTTAATTTTTTGCATTTTTGTCACACTTATGTTTCAGATCATCAAACAAATTTAAATATTAGAGAAAGATAACACAAGTAAACACAAAATGCAGTTTTTTTTAATGAAGATTCTGCAATTCTTTGCAGAATTGTTGTAATTCAGCCTCACTGGAGGGTTTTCCAGCATGAACCGCCTTTTTAAGGTCATGCCACAGCATCTCAATGGGATTCAGGTGGGGACTTTGACTAGGCCACTCCAAAGTCTTCATTTTGTTGTTCTTAAGCCATTCAGAGGTGGACTTGCTGGTGTGTTCTGGATCATTGTTCTGCTGCAGAACCCAAGTGCGCTTCAGCTTGAGGTCACCAGCAGATGGCCGGACATTCTCCTTCAGGATTTTTTGGCAGACAGCAGAATTCATGGTTCCATTTACCACAGCAAGTCTTCCAGGTCCTGAAGCAGCAAAACAGCCCCAGACCATCACACTACCAACACCCTGTTTTACTGTTGGTATGATGTTCCTTTTCTGAAATGCCGTGTTACTTTTACACCAGATGGGACCTCCACCTTCCAAAAAGTTAAACTTTTGTCTCGTCAGTCCACAGAGTATTTTCCCAAAAGTCTTGGGGATCATCAAGATGCTTTCTGGCTAAACTGAGACGAGCCTTTATGTTCTTTTTGTTCAGCAGTAGTTTTGGTCTTGGAACTTGGATTGCATGTCTGAATGCAGGCGTTATAAAGGACAGAGTCCGCAATATTACCGCTTTCCAGTGCAAGTCTGAAAGGGGCTTAATTGAGGCAAGTGAGACCTGCAGTTCTTGGATGTTGTTCTGGGGTCTTTTGTGACCTCTTGGATGAGTCGTCGCTGTGCTCTTGGGGTAGTTTTGGTCGGCCGGCCACTCCTGGGAAGGTTCACCACTGTTCCATGTTTTCACCATTTGTGGATAATGGCTCTCACTGTGGTTCTCTGGAGTCCCAAAGCTTTAGAAATAGCTTTGGAACCTTTTCCAGACTGATAGATCTCAACTACTTTGTTTCTCATTTGTTCTGAATTTCTTTGGATCGCAGCATGATGTCTAACTTTTGAGGATCTTTTGGTCTACTTAACTTTATCAGGCAGGTCTTATTTAAGTAATTTCTTGATTGAGAACAGGTGTGGCAGTAATCAGGCCTGGGTTTCCAAAGATGTGATAAACCACAGTTAATTTTTGTTTTAACAGAGGGGGGCAATCACTTTTTCACACAGGGCCATAGAGGTTTGGATTTTTTTCCCCCCTTACTAAAAATCTTCATTTAAAAGCTGACTTTTCTGTTTTCTTGTGTTATCTTTGACTCACATTTAAATTGGTTTGATGATCTGAAGCATATAAGTGTGACAAACATGCAAAAAATAAGAAATCAAGAACACTTTCACACAACTGTACATGTGTCTGCAGCAGAGCCGCTGAGTTACTGGAGACACTGAACAGTTAAGCGGGATGTAGAGCATCGTAAAATCTGAATAGCTGGCTTAACGTAAAAACATCTGCAAACTCATTTTTACTGAATGAGCTTAATGAACAGATGTGAGTCTGTAGATGTGAAATAAAACTGATAAATCTCAGTTTGCTGGAAGTTCAAAGTTTCAACGCTTCAAAGCAAGGGTTATACTGAAGTTGCAAAGGTGAACACAAAGAATTACGTTAAAGATGAACATAATGATGCATCCGTGGCCTGGAGATGTGTCAGGACTAAACTGCTACTTACTGAAGATGATGTCCAGATAAACTCTGAACCACAACACAAAATCAATGTCATGATTTTCATAGAATCTTTATTTTTTATCACTTTTGTCAATTTCAACTTATTTCACTGACACTGGATTTTTTTTTTCTTTTTTTTTTTTTTTGTCTATATTGGAAGGGTACGTAAACTTCCAAAAACAACTGTACTTATTTTGGGGGGCACTCCAAATGACTCCTTCTTCAGTGCTGCATTAAGTCCAGAGTCAGACTCGACTCACATGAACTTCACTGTATTTCATCACCACAATATTCTGGAGTATTTGTCACAGCTCAAACTTTGCCATCTCCTGTGGATGTGGAAGCTTTTCCTGTGCAGACAGAGAAGCTGCTGACAGTCTGCTGTCTGCAGACGAGCGGTTGAGGAATCTGTCATTTTTCCTTCTGTTGCATCACGGCTCTTGTCTCTGTTGCTGCTGCTGAGATGCAGCCATCAGAAACGACGCGTTTTACTGACATGCAGGGACAAAACGCTGCAACAGTAAATGCAGAAGGATTTCAGCAGAGTAATGGCCCCGAACAAGACTCGGTCGGCTTCATCATATTCTTCCTCAGGGACATTTCATGCAGAAGAGAACTAGTTTATGTTGAGGAAGAACATCTCCGATAGTAGGATGAGGACGTGGATTGACTCTGTCTGGCCATCAGGGCCTTTGTCTCCAAAGCGTGACGCTTAATTCTCCGCAGCTATCTGCTGCTATCAATTAGACCTTTATGGGGACGAACTGTCAGTTACCATAGCAACCAATGTCATTGGCAGTACGTTGCATCCCCTGCAGGGCTGTGAATGAGTATCACTACACATTTAAAGATTCAAAACCTGAGCATCAAATGCTCAGCAGCGTCCAGGCATCGTCTCTCCTCCACTTCTGGTTCTTCTGCAGCTTCTTTCGAGTCTTAACGGACAGTTTAGACAACGTAGGAAAGTTGCAGACGCGTCCAGCAGGCAGGAATAGTGATTTAATGGAAGCCAGTCCGGATTATACAGCAAACTGCTAATAAATTACCTGCTCCCACATTTTTACAGGCAGCTTTAGGATTCTGTGGAATGAAAATGTCTCACTTAACAACTTGCTGTTCTTCCATAAAACACATAATGAGCCGCCGTGTTCTGAGTTCTCTAAACCTTTTAATACATTGTAGAGTTTTATGAGCATTAAAAAGAAAATGTTGAGAGATGTTGACTCCTGGAGGAAGGCAGAGGTCACGTCCTTATGAGATGTGGGGTTTGTAGGAACTTAAGGAGACTTGAGTTCCTTTATCTTTGTACATTTTAGACTTATGAGGAAACTAGGAAAGCACTCGGAGAGCGCAGACCTCCGCCAAACAGCTCGACTCCCTTATTTTTGTGTGTTCTGGATCATAGTATCCTGAATTTTCTCTGGATCCGGATCAACTTTGGAAACATTCTAGAACTCATTGAGATCCTTTCTTGTAATTTCTTTTACCAAACACTCGGGCCATTTGTATGGAGTTATATGGAAAAATGAAAAAATGTGTCCTATAGGGTGATGTTGATGTAAGACTGTTTAGGTGTTGGTAAGGAGGTTTGATGTTCACCTGGTTCACATGGTGAATGGAGGAAACTTCTGAATAAGAAAATCAGCTAAATAACATTAAAGGCTAAATAAACAGCCTGTTCAGGCAGAAATACAACTAGTTCAATTCAACTTTCAATTCAACTTTATTTGTAAAGCGTCCATTCATGACAATGTCACCTCAGGGCGCTTAAACAGACAGAAAAATTCAGGTCAGATTCATAATAGCCTAGTTAAGGAAACCAACAGATTGGATCGAATCTTGACTTGACCCGGTCCAATCCCCCATCCTGAGCAAGCACGGAGGGGTGGCGACAGTGGGAAGGAAAACACCCTTTTAACAGGGAGGAAAAACCTCCGGCAGAACCCGGCTCAGGTAGGGCGGCCATCTGCCTCGACCGGCTGGGGGGGAGAAGACAGAAAGGGAGACCAACAAACACTGCAACGTTATCCAGCCAGATCTGCTGAGAGAGGAGAACACAGTTAATGATGCAATACTGTCACAGGTTTCTACATGGAGAGACAGAGATGGTGGGAGAGAAAGAGCCCAGTGCATCATGGATGTCCCGCAGCAGTCTAAACCTATAGCAGCTTAACTAAGGGAAGGCTAGCCATCCCTAACTATAAGATTTATCAAAAAGGAAGGTTTTAAGCCTGATCTTAAAGGTAGAGAGGGTGTCTGCCTCCCGAACCTGAAGTGGTAACTGATTCCATAATAGGGGGGCTTGATAGCCAAACGCTCTGCCTCCCATTCTACTCTTAGAGACCCTTGGAACCACCAGCAGACCTGCAGTCTGAGAGCGAAGTGCTCTGCTTGGAATATCTGGAACTATGAGATCTCTAATATATAATGGAGCTTGGTTATGGAGAGCTTTATATGTGAGAAGAAGAATTTTAAATTCTATCCTGGATTTAACAGGGAGCCAATGAAGAGAAGCTAGAACTGGAGAAATATGATCTCTCCTGCTGGTTCTAGTCAGAACCCTAGCTGCAGCATTCTGGATCAGCTGGAGACTTTTCAAGGCATATTTGGGGCAGCCCAATAATAGGGAATTACAGTAATCCAATCTGGAAGTTACAAGAGCATGGACTAGTTTTTCTGCATCGTCCTGAGAGAGGATGTTCCTAATTCTAGCAATATTACGTAGGTGAAAGAAGGCGGTTCTAGAAACCTGTTTTATATGGGAGTTGAAAGACAAATCCTGGTCAAAAACGACTCCAAGATTCTTCAATGTGGTGCTGGAAGCCAAATTAATGCCATCCAGATCAACTATAAAGCTAGATAATTTAGTCCTGAGTTTTTCGGGTCCAAGGACTATAACCTCGGTCTTGTCTGAATTTAGAAGCAGAAAGTTCAGGGTCATCCAGGTCTTTATGTCACTAAGACATCTTTGTAATCTAACAAACTGATTGGTTTCATCAGGCTTCATAGATAAGTATATCTGAGTGTCGTCTGCATAACAATGAAAATTTATGCCATGTTGTCTGATGATATTACCCAAAGGAAGCATATATAATGTGAAGAGAATTGGTCCGAGCACAGAACCCTGAGGAACTCCATGAGTTACTCTGGTGTGTGATGAAGACTCGTTGTTGACATTAACAAACTGAAATCTATCAGATAAGTATGACTTGAACCAATCTAATGCAGTTCCTCTAATTCCAATAACATGTTCAAGTCTCTGTAGCAGAATGTTGTGATCAATGGTGTCGAATGCAGCACTGAGATCTAACAGGACAAGTACGGACAGGAGTCCTTTATCTGAACCATGAGAAGATCATTAGTAACCTTCACCAGTGCTGTCTCTGTGCTATGATGAGCTCTAAAACCAGACTGAAACTTTTCAAACAGATTATTTCTGCTCAGATGGGCACAAAGTTGAGCTGAAACTGTTTTCTCAAGAATTTTAGACATAAAGGGGAGGTTGGATATCGGTCTATAATTAGCTAATTCTCCTGAATCAAGGGTAGGTTTTTTAAGTAAAGGTTTTATTACTGCAGTCTTAAAGGACTGAGGTACATATCCTGCCAATAGTGATGAATTAATCAGATCTATTAGGTAAGTGTTAATCAAAGGAAAGACTTCCTTTAGCAACTTGGTTGGGATGGGATCCAGAATGCAGGTAGAAGGTTTGGATGCCACAATTAGTTTGGTTAACTCAGATATCTGTATAGGACAGAAATGATCCAGACATAATTCAGCATCTACAGATGTCTCTAAACCTGCTGGGGGTAAGATGTCGTTAGTAACTGGGAGGATGTCATGGATTTTCTCTCTAATAGAAACAATTTTGTTTGTAAAGAAACTCATGAAATCGTCACAGCTGAGAGTCGGGGGAATGCATGGCTCAACAGCACTGCGGCTCTTCGTCAGCCTGGCTACAGTGCTGAAAAGGAACCTAGGATTATTCCTATTTTCCTCTATCAATGATGAATAGTAAGCTGTTCTAGTCTTACGTAAGAATTTTTTATAAACAATGAGACTCTCTTTCCAAATTAAGGAGTTACTTCCAGTTCTTCACAGACGCACACAGTTCACCATCTTCACCTGCTAGAAGTCTGTCCAACAGTCTTCTCTCCTCGTGCTCACTGCTGCTCAGAAGTTTCATTTCTGCATCCTGACATCATGTGCTCAGTAGCAGCTGCAAACCTCTGCCACAAGGGGGCACTCACGCCTCATCAACAGCCTTTCCAACAGGGCCAAAAGATTCCTGGATCCAGAAGGTGATCCGGATCACCACCAACATTTAATGGGTTCGTCCTTGGACTGAGACACACAGCTGGTGAGGATTTCAGGTCAATCCGTTCAGAACTTTTTCCGTAAAGTTGTTGACAGACAGATGGACGGACGGACAGACGGACAAACCAACGCTACCAAAAACAAAATAGAAGATTAATTCTTTCCTTCAGAATTTCAGACAGCCAGTTTTTTGTGTTTTTAACAATCTTTAAGTTAATAGCTTATCTCTTGCTCATCTGAGTCCGGCTTTAGCCATGATATTAACAGCTTTACTGTCCATTTTTTTTCTAAAATTGCTCCCAAACCTAAGAGGCCAGATGTGTCCATGATGTGCCGTCTGGTGCAGGTTGAGATGAAGGGTTGGTGCTGCTGCACCACTGTAGCATCTGCCTGGTCTGGATATGACACACTTAAAAAAATATATGTAGTTTGGGTCAACTTAAAAAAAATGGTTACACCCAAATTTATCAATTTTTCTCAAATTGAATTTATGATGTGGTTGGAACCAAAAATATTGATTTACTGGAAATACATCTTTTACTTTAAGACAAAGAAAGAAATTGCATTCATATGAAGTAAAAATATAATTCATAACAAAGACCGTAAACAATTTTATCCTTTGTTACGACTTAGTTTATTCCAAATGAAAAATTAAGCGAATTGCTGTAATTCTGTTACAAACATTTTTTTTCTGTTTTAACCAAGTAAAATTTCTGATTTAGTTCAAAGTAAAATTTCAAATACATCTTTATCAGTACATTTTGTACCAGTCAAAACGGCGAAGGTCCCATCTGCAGCATGCAGGATGAGGAAGAGCCGGGTATAAGGCGGGGTCAGACGTCCAACTCCGCCCACCGTTTTGAGTCGTTTATTCTAACCCTTCCCCCTATCCCTATGCCCTAACCTTAACCTCACTATCCAGCCACGCCCATTGGATGTCCATCACCTCCTAAGAGATGTGTTTCTGAGCAACGTCACAGATAAGATGCGCAACCAGGGGGCAAGAAAACACAGGAAAAGATATGACGTGAAAGTGTCGGGGAAATATAATGTTTGAGTCCTGGTATTTGTTCGGTTGCAAAAATCTAAAGGTTAAAGGTATAGTCTGAAGTTCCCCCTGTGAAAATAAACGTTAGACTTGTGCAAGTGAAATCCGTCTCAAACTGCGCCTTTAGGCCTCTACTCGCGTGCCGTGGTGCGTTTGAATGCAACTCCCTCTCCCCCTGCCTGTAATTCGCTCTTTCATTTTGTTTTGGTGTGGTCGGGACATTTCTGGGTGGAGATTTCTGTTTATGTCGCCAGCCAATGACAGAGCTAAGAGCATGACGCTGTGTGGGAATAAGCTCATGATTGGAGCAGATGTCAGTCACTCAAACTTTCAAAGGAAAAACAAAGAAAGAGAACGGCAGATGCACCGAAGAAAAGTTAAGAGCTTTAGATAGTGCACGGTAGAAAACCAGGGTTAAAGGCGACATGTAATACACTTAATTCCCAATCTGAGACAATTCTCTGATATCTGAATGACATGTCAGAGTCCTACTTTGGTCAAATTGGCTCATAGTTTGAGTGCAGCAGCTCCTCTGTATCCTCCTACAACAGCCTCTTCAGGCCTCTGTCTGATGAAATGGGTGGAGAGCTCAGGAGCAGCAGACTCCACCCATCACTCCACCCTGTCTTCTTGGAGGTGGGTCTTTGTCCAGGTGATTGACAGCTCAGGCTTCCATGGTGAAAACAGCTGATTGCAAAAACAACAGACAAGAACAGAAGCTTCTGGAACCAGAGGGAACCACATGTCAGAGGAACAAAGCAGCTACTTTCTTTATAATATGTAATTTATCACTTTAGTACAAATATTTACATAATATTTTATAATTCCCTGTTTTATTTAAACACTTCATCTGGTTAAATAGTTCTGTTCTAACGGTGAGAGAACAAACAGCTCAATACTTGGACCAAAGTTTTATTTTAAATGATGAATGAAAACAGAACTTTATGTTTGACAACATCAACACAGTCCTGATGAAATTAACATATATCTCACAACTTCAAATACTTTTTTCTTTCCACATTTCATCCCAGCAGATGGAGGATAAAATAAAGGGACAGTGACAGAAACGTTCCTCATCATTTACTGTTCAGCAGTATAATAATGATCCAGGACCGCAGGAGTTCTGGTGCTGCTGCTGGAGCTTTCTAGAAGAACCTGACAGGTTCTGTCCTCCTGGTCCAGGTCTGTCTGCAGGTCCATGATGCAGGAGGTGGATCCACCAGGTCCAGACGAGTCCTGCTCTGTCTGCAGGTCCATGATGCAGGAGGTGGATCCACCAGGTCCAGACTAGTGGACCAGTCCTGGCTTGAACTTGGACATGAATCACCTCGAGCTCGTCCAGATGATCAGACTCTAGCAGCTCCACATCTGGGTGATGGATCATGGAAGATAAAACACAGAATAATCAGATCCAGGTCCTCCTCATCCAGAAATATCACATACAAACTGCTCACATCATGTTGGAGGTAATTTGGCTGCATGATGTCAGCATGAAGCTAAAACCCACAACAACCTTTACAGGTGAACATGATTTTATTTTCTCTAGAATTTTGAATACACATGCAATTCAATGTTCATATTTTAACTACAAAACATGTTTTCTAACAAAATGATTAACTACAAATACCTGAAATAAGTGTCTGAACCATGAATGGAGACTGAAGGTTCTGGTTGAATGACAGGTTTGACCTAAACAGTCCTCTTCATCATCCTCTTCACATCATGACATCATCAGACCAGGTTCCCCACCAGAATATTTAGTTCTCCTTTATGGTTCAGACACTTTTATGCTTCATCTTCTTAGAGAGCAGCATGTTGGAGAATAAATACTTGAACATGAAAACTTGCATGCTATTTAGCAACAGAGGTAAACATGTTGGATTATCATTTGATGAAGATGATGGAGGAATCTTCCCACCCTCTCCACAACACGGTGAAAAGAGTGTGTTCAGTGGGAGGCTGCGTCAGGTTTGCTGTGGGACAGCGAGATACAAAAATTCATTCCTGCCAGCAGCATCATCCTAGAGAACAAGACTGACTGACTGACTTATTATTATGTTATTTCATTATGTTATATTGTTAAAAAAAAAAAAAAAGAGTGAGCTGCTTTGCAATGTTGAATTTCCCTTCTCGGAAAAAAATAAAGTATTTTTCATTTCAACTTCATTCATCTGCATGCAAATGTTTAGAGACAGTCAAATTCAAAATCCAGAGTGGATTTTAGTTTAATTCTCACATCATGCAGATACCAGAATATTTGAACTTCGTAAAAAATAATAAAACTAAAAAATATAACACTAACAAATATTAAAAAAAAACAAATTTTTAAAATAAAATCAAACTAACAGGCAGATATATGAGAGATATAAATGCATAAAATAGTACATTCAAAAGCAATCAGCTAATTATATTTGCATATAATGTTGTATAAATCTAATTATTTGTTTCATATTTCTGTAAAGTGAGAATAAAGGCTGATTAAACTTACTGAAGGTTGGATCCACTTCTGCCTTTCTCAGGTCTGCACAGTCTGCTGGCTGGAGATCATGACCAGACAGCTGACAGCCAGGTTGTCTGAAAGATGAGCACGGAGATGAAGTTTAAAAAACATCCTGATGCGACCACGCAGCCGTTCTCTGTCTCCATATGAGATATTTATAATAATCGGCGTAGCTGAATGTTTATGACTACCAGTAGCTACATGCAGAGTTGCAGCATATCTGAAGGTAAAGCTGCCTGAAATCTCTGTAATTCCAGGCTTGTATGTATTTGTGCACAAGCATCTGCAATTATTTCTGTCCATGCACGGTCTGTCGGTGTGGTTTCAGGAGGATTTACGTTTGTATTTGGTCAATAAAACCGTTTTAGTGAAGCCTCCTCACCCACCAGCAGCTCTGGTTGCTAACAGCTTAGCCACCGGCTAACAGACAGCCAAGTTTCAGAGTGGGAGAATCTCAAACACACATCCTGCTCAGCTGTGCGTAGTTTTCCCACTCAGACTTGGTGGTTTAACTTAAATTCACCGTGTAAATAAGGCATGATGCGACGTGCACATGACGTCCATAGTATCTTCTGCTAGCTTCAGGGGCCGCTAGCATCGATATTAGCCGTTAGCATCAGGTATTCAACACAGCAAATAGAAAAAATATCAGAATAATTCCCCAAATACTTACGTTTCCCTGGTCTGATACTAGAACTGGTAGAACTGGTCCAGGTTGTTGAAAAACAAAGTGCTGCAGACCAGCTATTTTTCTTCTTCTTCTTCTTTTATTACCAACTTTTTCCAGAACATGACCTTGAAATATAAAGTTAATCCAGGCAGCTTTTTCCTCTGAAAGTGGGGGTTATTGAGAGACACATGCTCCCCAGTACAACAACAGCAGAACACTGGAGTCTGAAGCTCATGTTGTTTGTCTTTTCACCTTTTAGGGTCAAGGGTAAATTAAAATGACAGAAAGCTCTATGTCACCTCTCATGGTTTTCCTGTAATAAGCCCCCAAAAATGAGATTCAGGCCATTACAGTAAGGAGATGGGCATATAAGCATAATTCAGCCTCAATTTTTCCAAAAATTTTTTTCATTTTCACAGTGGTGATACTTCAGGTGGCCTGCAACAAGAATCCAGAGAGAGTTTTGTGTCACCTGTGATTTTTTTGGAGGACTTGTTGATCTTACATTGCACAGTTTTACGTGCCAGCAGCACATAATTTGAAGCAGAAAGGTTCGTGTCTGGGACACGAAAAAGCTTAACCATTGTGCAACTTTATATGTCAGTGGCACGTAATCTGATGCAGTTACTATATGTGTCGGGGACATGTAAATGAGTAAGGCTAAGGGCTGCAACGATTAGTCAATTAAACGACTAACCGTTGACTATTAAAATAGTCGTTGACTAATTTCATAATCGGATAATCGTTTATTGTTTATGAGCTTTGTTTTTCCTCTCAAAATTGCCGCTGTACCTTCCACTACCTTGTCTGTCTTTCTGTCTGCTCAGTTTTTCTTGAATAGTTTGACATGAATAAACACAAAACCTACCAGTCAAAAGTTTCAAAATAATCGGTGACTAATCAATTATCAAAATAATCGTTTGTGCCAGAGCGAGTAAGGCTGTTTGTGCTCACATGACATATTTTTGTGAGATCAGGTGGATCCGTCTCTGATGGATCATGTGACCTGGAGCGCTTTGCTTCATGGCTCCATGACTTCATTATCAGCTGATCAAAGTGGTGCAAACATGATTCCAAAACACGGATAGACTGTTTCATTTTGTGACAGTTGTGTGGCCCGTGGGAAGTTACAGGTTTAGTGCCCCTAGAGGCCAAAAGTTACACGGTGTCCCTTTAAATGAAGGTGTTTCTTCATGCAAATGACCATTATCGGCACGAGCAGGTGACTTTAAACATGTGGGATTTATCAACAACTGATTACTTACTAACATGTACAACCGGCCACCACATCTTTGACAAATCCAGATTTATTTGTACTTACGACCGTTCTAGATTTCATTCCAGGATGGACTTTGGGAGAGTTTCTAGGCGGCGACTGATGAATGAGGCCCTGGTGTGTTTGAAGCTGGTGCCTGCTGCCTGTCGTTGGACGCTGATGAGCAGTAATCTGAATCTTCTCCATGAGCGATAAAAACACCAGCAGCCTCCTCCCATCTCCACGCTGAGTTATGGCCCTGCCTTAACTGATGGAGCACTTAGTCTGCAGCCCAGCCTTGTTTTCAAGTATTCTTTTCACTTACGGCCGATCGATGGCTGTTGCCCAGTGTTAATGATGAGTCATACTATTAAATGTGATGACCTGTGGCCATATTCTATCACCTTGCTTTCTTCCACAGGCAGACTAATTAAAGTTGGAGTATATGCAGCTGGAGAAGCAGGCTGGGGCCAGAACTTGGTTATAAATAGCTTCTGCATGCACGCCACCAACGAAGAAGAGCGAGAGTTTAATGCTTTATTGGTTTCTGTCAGAGAAGGAGATGAATGTTTTCTTTAAACTGATTCTGAGATGAAGCAGTGCCGTACGAGTGGCAGCGTGATCATATCCAGGAATGAATGGTCGGCACCAGCTGTCCTCATTCACACTTTTTTACGGAGGCCGTTGGGAATGTGTGATGGAGATCTAATGCAGAGGATTCAGCCAGAACAGCAGCTGTTTGTGCTCATTCATAATGCTGGACGAGACAGTTGTGTAATTACTGTCTGATCTGCTACTGACCGAAAATGTAAAAGAAATGTGTTTCCATAATACACCACTCAGTTCATCAATTTTATATCTTTCTCATTAAAAGTGACGGAACAGATGAAAAACAGTAAAACAATATTTCAGGCTTGAACCCTAAGCTTGTTTTGCTTGAAATTTATTTTTTAGTTTTACTTAAATGACTATATTATTATATTATTATATAATAATATAAGTAATATTACTGCAATCACAAGGTGTATTTGAATACTTCTGATGTCATATAAAAAGGGAAATCTTGTGAGATTTGACAAGATGTGAAAACACAGTACATGTATATAAAGTTGTCCTCAAAATTATTTATACTCTCCAATTAAAGAAAAGGCTTAATTCACAATAGTAATTCAGATAACAGGAAACTAAAGAAAAATAATAATAATAAATAAAAAATTACAAAATTATAGTTCAGTGAAACAATTATGATTGAAAATAATATGAACAGTGGACCAACATACCTGTCAACAGGTGCAGACGTCTGACTGGACGGTGCAGAAAACACCTGATTGCAGTGATTGAATCAAAGTGTTGCTCAACAAAATTTTACCTTCGGAGCCCCAACATGCTTGTTTACTTGTTTTTTTTTTTGTGTGTGTGTTTGTTTTTTTTTAAATATTTCTGTTGAACCACAACACAAAATCAATGTCATGATTTTGATAGAATTTTTATCATTACTTTTGTTAATTTCAACTTATTTCACCGAAAGCTGATTTTTTTTCTTCTTTAATTGGAGGGTATGGATAATTTGAGGATGACTGTATGTTACTGGTGAAGAATAAATAAAGAAGCAATGCAGCAAAAATGTAGGCAAAGCCAAACAAGCAAACATATGCTAACCCTGTAAGGATCAGAAACTCCTAGAAATGATGCATCCAGAAGCTTTTTTTTTTTTATGAAATCATAGAATTATGAAATGAAATGTAATAAAAATTAAATTAAATTAAATGAAAAATACCTTATTTATCCCAGGAGGGAAATTCAACATTGTAAAAAGCTCACTCTTTTTTTTTGTTTTGTTTTTAACAATATAACATTTATATAAAATAAAAACATAACAATAATAAGTCAGTCAGTCTTGTTCTTTAGGGTGATGCTGCAGGCAGGAATGAATTTCTGTATCTTTCCATCCTACAGCGAACCTGACGCAGCCTCCCACTAAACACACACTGTTGATTTTTCACCGTGTTGTGGAGAGGGTGGGAAGATTCCTCCATCATCTTCATCAGCTTGTGCAGCATTCTTTTCTGAATGATCAGCTCCAGCAGCTCCAGAGTTATTCCCAGCACAGAACCAGCTTTCTTGATCAGCTTGTTTAGTTTCTTCAAGTCTCTGATTCTGATGCTGCTGCCCCAGCAGATGCTGCAAAGCTAATTGCACTTTCCACAACAGACTTGTAGAAGATCTGCAAGATGTTCTGGAGATCTGGAGAACCAGACATAGTTGTTCTGAGCAGGTCTTGAGAACTCTGGGACTGACACCATCTGGACTTGCAGCCTTGTTCCGGTTCAGTTTCTCTAGTTGTTTCTTGACCTGGTCACAGGAGACAGTCAGGCTGGAGGTGGAGGCAAAAGAGGTCTCAGGATGTCCGGATGTAGAGGGAGATGAGGCTGTGTTCAGGTCCATGACTGAGGTGCAGGGTGACAGAGTGGAGGTGGGACAGGAAAGCTGTGGGCTCATGGAGGGTGTGTGGAATGTTGGGTTGTCGGCAAGGGGGGAACTGAATCTATTGAAGAACATGTTCAGTTCGTTAGCTCTGTCCAGACCTCCGTCAGTCTTGTCCCCCTTTAACTTGAAGCCAGTGATCTTCTTCATTCCCGACCACACATCCCTCACGTTGTTCTGCTGGAGCTGCTCTCCAACATCTTCCATCTTCCAGTCCTCCTTGCACTTCTTAGTCTGAGTTTTCAGTTGTTTTTGTGCGGTCTTCAGTAACTCCCTGTCTCCATCCCTGAAAGCTTTCTTTTTGATGTTCAGCAGCTTTTTCAGGTCACTGGTGATCCAGGGTTTGTTATTGGGGAAGCACCTCACTGTTCTTGTTGGAACGATGCTGTCCACACAGAAGTTTATGTAATCTGTCACACACTCAGTCATGGTGTCGATGTCGTCTCCATGAGGTTCACAGAGGACATTCCAGTCTGTGGCCTCAAAGCACCCTCTCAGAGCATCTTCAGCCTCAGTAGACCAGGTTTTAATCGTCCTCCTAATGACTGGTTGCTGCTGAACGATGGGCTTGTAGGTGGAGGTGAGAAGAACCAGATTATGATCTGATCTTCCTAATGGAGGCAGGGCAGAAGAGCTGTATGCATTCTTAGTATTTGTATAAAATAAGTCCAACATCTTATTTTTTCTGGTGACAAACTGCTGGAAAGTTGGCAACGTAGCAGAGAGGGAGACGTTGTTGAAGTCTCCAGAGATCGCCATGAATGAGTTTGGATGCTGTGTTTGTAGTGTGGTGGCAGACAGTCTGACTCTATAGATATATACTGTTAAGATTATGACAAGGACAAGGACGACTGATAAATTAGGGCGACATGACAAATTATGAACCTAGATCCCAAGCTGACGTGTCATTCACAAACGACTCACATCAGACTGAATATCAGGTGGGGAGGGGTCTGACAGGGTCCTATAAAGCATCACAGTAAACAGGAAGACGGGGTCCTTCGGAACGTGAGCAAGAGCGAGCGCGGACAACAGACAGCTGGACCTGGGGACTCCGTTTGACCGCTGAGACACGTACAGGAACTGATGACACAGTCCTCCTTTGCCGTATTTTACCAGTTATATTGTAATAAACGTGTAACCTTAAGCGACGCGTCTGTGATTCTTCACCGCTGCATCATCTTAGCTCAGCCATTGCTAGCAGGCTGACCAACGAGGTGCCTGACTGCAAACACCACGCTGCTAGCCACAACGGAGCTGATGACATCACAGGCTGTCTCTGGTACGGTACCTGGTATTATATAAACAGCTACCAGAATAACACAGGCAAACTCTCTGGGCAAATAATATGGACGGAAACTCACAGCTAACAGTTCAATGTCTCTTGTGCAGATCTTCTCCTTGACAGTGATGTGTTCTGGATGGCACCAACGCTGATTGACCAGCACTGCAATTCTGCCTCCCTTTAGCTTCCTGCTGAGCTGTTTATTTCGGTCTGCACAGACCATCTTGAAGCCGTGTACAGACGCATTACAGTCCGGGATGTGTTCATGTAGCCATGTCTCGGTGAAGCACATAATACTGCACTTTCTGTACTCTTTCTGAGACCTAGTTAGCACTTCAAGCTCGTCCATCTTGTTAGCTAGCGATCTCACATTACCCATCACAACAGTTGGAAGAAACGGTTTAAATCTCAACAGTTTTTCTCTCTGCCTTACCCTTATGTTGACAATATCTCTGTCATGTTTTATAGACCAAAATGTTCTTCATGATGATCTATGTAACAGAAACAAGCGCAGCTGCATAGATGAGTTATTAGAAAACATCGCTGCTTTTTCAGCACATCTGACCAGACTGTGGCGCTGTGAGCCGAAACCGGATATGATGTCTGCATGAGCCTCTTCCCTGCTGCTTATTTAACATTGAAGTGGCTTCATTGCGGTTTTTAAGTTCCTTTTTCAGTTTTACAGACAAACAGTAACATTTCAGCCTTCAAATTGTGTTGACAGTTAATGGTTAAAAGCTCGTAAGTGCAGTGTTAGTTTATTTAGGTTTCCTACAGATTCAGAATTTTATTTTGAAGAGGATAAGGAAGCAGGTCGGAGTCGGGACTCACCGGGAAACAGTAGTCAGCAGCAGGACCTCTCTGCTCGTCTACTGTGTCTGTTCCCTGGAGCTGCAGGAACCAATGTGTTGAGACTTCTAACAAAATGAAACTGCGAAATGTCCTCTGGATTATTCTTTTTCAACCATCGTTGCTTCATCACATCGGTCACAGCTACTGATCGACAGCCAGCTTCCGGCTATATGAGGACGTCTCTGGTCATCAGATTTCCTCCAGCTGCTTCCAAAGATGCATCCTTCCATCCATCCTCATCCTTATAAACAGGAACTATTTAAAACTCGACTGGAACCATGTAAGTTGTTATCTTCTCAATTTTAAAAGGCTTATTATTCACCGCAGCTAGTTCGCAGCTAGCCGATAGCTGCGAGCTAAAGCAGGGAATGAGTGTCTCTGTCACGCCTGGCTCTATCAAACCAGCACAGCTATTTATCAGTTGTGGATCCTCTTGTGTTGTTCCGGGTCACTCCTTACAGTTCTGAGTTCTCTTGGTTAAGTCTCACAGGCTTTTTAGCTGAACCAGTGGACTTTAGGCTGGAGACAGACTGTAGGCAGTTGGCTACAGTTCTACTCTGGTTCTAAGTTGTAAAATGAGATTTCCCCAAATTCCTCAGCATTATCATACTTTTGTGAACTGGCTGATCCCAGCACACAAACCAGTTCCAATATAGCTGTTCTGGAGCATCTTTCATGTTTTGCATGGCTTAGATTATACATGTACAGTAACTCAATGGGCGGACTGTCGCTGACGATACAACATGGCAGCTCGTTTTGCAACTGAAAAGCTATTAGCATTTAGCCGAGCCTCCTAAACATTAGCTATTTATGTAAATACACATCTGATTAACTTCTAACTGCACAGAACAACTTATTTTGTCTTGGTGTGTTGTTGTATGGCAAAGTTACTTGAAGTGAAGGTCGTGTCATCAGCACTTTAAAGGAGTACAGCACAAGTTCCAGGTTTTTTCCAGAAGTTCGCCCTCTCTGGCGACAAGTGGAAGTAACGCTAATGTCGTGCACACGCATGAGCTGCTTCGACTGCGATGTTTATCTCAAAACCGATGCCTTTATTCTCACAGCAAGGTATACAGTTAATTCATTTAACAGTAGTATCGGATCAGTATCGGCTGATATGCTCAGCCCAGGCATCGTATTGGATTAGATCAGAAAAACTGGATTGGTGCATCTCAAATTATATAGGTCAATATCGGAGCCAATATTGGCTTCCGTCCATATTTAATTTTAAAGCGAATATTGGCCGATAATTTTGTGCATCTCTGATTTTCACTTATTGTCCCTTTCAGCATTTATCACACATGCTGTTCCCCTGCAAAAAGATTCAACTAAGACACAAAAAAGTATCTGAACTAGGAATCAACACCTAAATATTCTGCTTCAAGCGGGTTTTTAAACAGTTCTCTGCTCACATGTTGACATCACAAGACCATGGGCTGTACCTAAGGTGGAAGAGCAGCCGTCTGGGGGATCACGCTTCTCCAGGCAACATGCTGAAGTGTCCTTGGGCAAGGCAGTGAACCCCACATTGCCTCCTGATGTGCTTCTCAGGGTGTGACTGTGTGTGTGAATGGGTGATTGTGACATTTAAAGTAAAGTGCTTTGAGTGGTCAGTATGACTGGAATCGCATATAAATACAGTCCATTTACCAGGATGACAACTAAATTCACCTCAGCAGAAGCTCACTACTGTGCAGTGTGAAAGTTTACATACACTCCTGTTAGAGTCAGAAAAAACAGTTGTCAGCTAAATAAGTTGAATTTGACAAAAGTTTTAAAAAATGCAAATAATGACATAGAGTTTGAACTGTGGTTCAGCAGAAATATTAAAAACAATCAACAACTAGAAAAGTACTCGGAGAGCGCAGACCTCCGCCAAGCAGTTCAACTCCCTTATTTTTGTGTGTTCTGGATCATAGTATCCGGAATTTTCTCTGGATCCGGACCAACTTTCAAAACATTCTAGAACTCACTGAGATCCTTTCTTGTGATTTTTTACCAAACACTCGGGCTATTTGTACGGAGTTATATGGAAAAATGAAAAAAATAGTGTCCTATTAGGATGATGTTTATGTAAGACTGTTTAGGCGTTGGTAAGAAGGTTTGATGTTCACCACGGGGTGTTGGTCAGAACACACAGGACTCGCTTGTACAGTTAACTGTCTTTACTGGTCACTCTTAATCACAACAGCACAGTAATGCAACAAATGACAGGTTTACAGGTGAGGAAATCCAGGCTAGTTAAGGTGAATGCTGGAATGGAAGTGAGTGTGGTCTATAAACACAAAAATAGAAAGCTATGAGGAACATTCGTTCAAGGTATTAATTATTACTAATAAATCCCTTCAAGTTCCAGTTAAAGTTATACCGTGTAACTTTTGGCCACTAGGAGCGCTAAACCTGCAACGACCCAAATTTAAATCTCCTCTCTCGCGTTTGGATATTGAAATAAACGAGTCCATCAAGATTCAAGAATTTTCTAAAGGATTTTTCACTATTGGAGGATCTGCTTACTGGCGGAGGTTTGCGCCTCTGTTTCTAATTATATATGTTTACATAGCTGAAACATCACACACACAAATACACAATGCAAAGATAAATGCGCAATCCAAACCGGCCACGAAACCAAGTTGTAGTTTTGTGAACTGAATGAAGTCGTAACTTTGGCAAAACTCACGTTTGTTATGAAAACGTCTGGATTAGATCAGTTTACGGGACATTACAGTGGCTCTGCTTCCTTCTGAACAGCGTATAAAAACCATACAACTAAACCAAGCAAACTGCCGATTGTTCTGTTACTTCTTTGATATTTATATGAATTACAGAGAACGCATTTATTGCTGCAAACCAGCCACAATTGCGCAAAATGTTTAGGGGGTCGTGTTAGCTTTGGTCTATAGTAATTCTAGCCGCGTTTCGCTAACAAACTATAGGCAGCTTATAGGCTTAATGTCAGAGTCAAAAGTTACACGGTTTAACTTTAACAGTTACAGTAACTGGCATGTAACAGGCCAGCTAGCTTAACAGCATAAAAAGGCACATGGTGAATGGAGGAACACTTCTGAATAAGCAAATCAGCTAAATAACATTAAAGGCTAAATAAACATCCTGTTCAGGCAGAAATACAACTAGTTACTTCCAGTTCTTCACAGACGCACACAGTTCACCATATTCACCTGCTATAAGTCTGTCCAACAGTCTTCTTTCCTCGTGCTCACTGCTGCTCACAAGTTTCATTTCTGCATCCTGACATCATGTGCTCCGTAGCAGCTGCCCCTCATCAACAGCCTTTCCAACATGGCCGATTTCACAATGATAAAGAATCCTTCAAAACAGTCCTGCATCCAGAAGGTGACTCGGATCACCACCAACATTTAATGGGTTTGTCCTTGGACAGAGACACACGGGTGGTGAAGATTTCAGGTCAATCAGGACAGAACTTTTTCCGTAAGGTTGCTGACAGACAGACAGACACACAAACCAATGCTACAAAACATTACCTCTTTCGCGGAGGTAATAAAACAAGTAAACAAGCATGATGGGGTTGAACCTAAATGTTGATGAGCAACACTTTGAGTCAATAACTGCAATCAGGTGTTTTCTGTAAAGTCCAATCAGACTTCTGCACCTGTTGACAGGTATGTTGGTCCACTGTTCATGAACAAGGTGCTTTAATTTGTCTGGAACAGTTTTGTTTGTTTGTTTAAAAAAAACAAAAAATTCAAAATCAATGTTTTATTTCACAAAATTATAATTTTGTACATTTTTTTGTGTGTTGTGATTTGAAGTACTATTGTGAATTTACCATATTCTTTAATTGGGATGGTGGTGAGGGTGGGGGGTCTAGATTTGGTTTTAGAGTTTAGGTTACAATAAGGTTTTGATTGGGGTAAGGGGCTAGGGCAGGGGTGTCCAATTCTGGTCCTCAAGGGGCCACAGTCCTACAGGTTTTCTATATCTCCCTGCTCCAACACACAGCTGACTCAAATGAATGAGTCATTGTGCAGAGCTTCATAGGCTGTTGTATTCATCTTATTTGAATCAGCTGTGCTGATGCAGGTAGGCGTGGAAAACTGGCAGGACAGCGGCTCTCCAGGACCAATGTTGGACAACCCTGAGCTATAGGAATGCATTAATGTCAATGAATGCCCTCACAAAGACAGAGAAACATGCATGTGTGTATATGCTGCTGTATACTTGTCAGCTTTCACACTCCGCAACAACAAGCTTCAACTGATGCTGTATCGTCAGATAACCTGAGAGTTGAAAAGTCTTCCCCACTTGTCCTGACTACAGAAACAGGTGTGTGTTTCTACTCTCCCAGGATGAAGCTTTCACCTCACAGTTACACAATACAACAAGAGTTTTTGTCACAGGATAGAATGAGGTGGAAATGTGCTTGAAGTCAGAGTACTGCAGCTCCTCTGGGATGTAACCTAGATGTTTTTATCCTGCTGTATCTATGTCTCAGTACCGCTGCTCCGATGACCTCAGGGGGGCACGAAGGAAGAAGCTGGACAATTTAATGGTGAGCAGAAAGAAATCTGGTAACCTCTGAGCCCATCGTTTCAAGTTTATTTTGCTCACACGTGGGAACATTTCCACTTGCACCTGGAGACGTCTGCCTGGATGCTGCTGTCTGTGCAGGCTAATATAACGAAAGTGGGGGAGGAAACACAGCTGGGCCAGAGTTCTCATTCTTCAGCTGTGTTCTGCTGACGCTACTCTTTCACCCTCCGCTCACGTGCACAAAGCACACATATAAGCCTCAGCTCTGCACCTTCAGCATGCACACGGCACTCCATCACCTTGCCCTAATTCACCACTGAGTCATGTTAAGACTTGCTATTGTAATTATTCTTTCTCGTGAGACAGTCTGTGCACAATTGAGAATAAAAGCTGAAGAAAAACACATTGCAGGATTATTATATTCTGAGAATGGACAGCAAACTTTGGAGCCTGTTCACCAGGGTCTGCTTTTACATCACAGCATGTGTTTGCTGTGTACTGAAGATTGGTTGGTTCTGTTACCACCAAATAAGCAGGTGCAGACTCTGCTGGCTGTCTGCATTTCAGCCAGTACACCGTCTCTTTTTAACAGTGTCCCAGAGGTAGCCTCGGGAGACCATCCCGATCTTGCAAGCTTCAGGTTTTCACTCGCAGATCAGTCTGGCTACTTTCCATTGAAGAGAATTTTGGAGCAGGTCACCAAACGAACGTCCAATCAGCGTTGGCTTTAAGGCGGGTTGAGGTGTGACACAACGAGAAGCGACAGTTCAGTCTAAACAACATGGCGGCTTCAGCAGATAAAACTAGCGTCAGCGTGGCTATCGCTCAAGTTTTATCGGAATTACTGCCGACATATTTCATGTTTGCTGAGCTAACGAGTCATTGCTGGCAGCAGCAAGAGTAGATTGGCTTGTGATTGTGTTTTCGTCGTCGCTCTGTTAGTTCGTCATATCTTCGTTGATCTGATTGTATGATTTGGTCTATCACCAACATAGGTGGTGATAGACAGATGCCTTATCCAATCAGCTAACCAGTATTTTTGCCTCTTCCCAAAACTACTCTAACGGATGATTCCCAGATGGATATTTGCTGCAGATAATCACAGAGGCCCATTCATTCTGCCCCCTTCACTCCCTTTATTTGGATATAAGCGGACCTACGACGAATGTAAATATCGTCAGAAGGTTTTTCTTTAGAGTGTGGACACCTAAAAACAGAAAATTAGGACAACGTGGTGTTTATTTTACTCTGGCTGGAAAAATAAAGATTAGCTATGTTTTTGTTTTTTTTATAAAACGGCCTGTAGAAGCAGAACCTTTAATCCCACAAGTCCTGGGTTTATTTATTTACTTTTTCCTTCCTTTTCTCTTTTTAATGCCCTTACTCCTTTTTTTTATTGCTACTGATCCATGTGCATCCTTAACAAAGTTAGGAATGAATGAATGAATGATTTGTTCATCTTAACAAATATTTAATCAATATTTATAAATAAATAAATTAATGCATATGAATAAATTAATGAATGACTTAATGGATGACTTGTTAATTAACTAATTAAGTAATTAATTGCACTTATAAATGACTGGATTACCTTATTAATTCATTGATTTATTAATATCAATAATGCATTAATTTTTTAATGAATTAATCGTTCAATCAATAAATTATATTGTTGATTAAGAATTGATTGATTGATTAATTAATACTTTATTTTTGTGTCGGGCTTATGGGATTACACTGACACAGCACAGTAAAAGAATACGCAAACAATAAATTATCTACCTACCTACTGCCGGCCAAAAAAGAAGTTGCCAACAAAAAAAAAAGGTCAAACATTTCACATTTGGTTGGAGCCTTTAGCTTTGATTGCGGCAGCATTCGCTGTGTTTCCAGAAGCTTCTGCAATGTCACCAGATTTATTTGCATTCTGTTGCATCAATTTTTCACCAAGATCTTGATGATGATTGTAGAGTCTGACCACAGCACATCCCAAAGATTCTCAATGGGGTTCAGGTCTGGACTCTGTGGGGGCCAATCCATGTGTGAAAATGATGTCTGATGATCCCTGAACCATCTTTCACAATTTGAGCCCGATAAATTCTGGCACGGTCATCTTGGAATATGGCCGTGCCATCAGGAAAGAAACATCCATTGATGGAATAACCTGCTCATTCAGTATATTCAGGTATCAGCTGACCTCATTATCTGAGCTCATACTGTTGCTGAACCTGGACCTGAGCAACTGCAGCAACCCCAGATCATCACACTGCCCCCACAGGCTCATACAGTAGCACTAGGCATGATGCTGCATCACTTCATCTGCCTTTCCGGCCACATTTCTTCCTGGAAGACGATGGTCCACTATCCTTCCAGTTTTTCAGAATGCGTTGGACTGTTCTGAACCCAGTTTTAGTAGTTTCTGCATCTCCTTAGATGTTTTCACCTCTTGATGCCAATGATTTGACCCTTCTCAGACAGCATAAACATCTTTTCCAAGACCACGGATGTGTCTTTCCACATGATTGTTTAGGAAATAAGAAGCAAGTCATTGCACCAGTTGGGGTTAAATAACTTGTTGCCAGCTGAAAGATAATCGCCCATGCAGTAATTATCCAATAGGAGGCTCGTACCTATTTGCTTAGTTAAATCCGGGTGGCGACTTTTTTTTTGGCCAGGCAGTGTATCTATCTATCTTCTATATGAACAACAATGTATTGTTGAGATGCTGTGGAGGTTTGCTACTGTCAACACAAAATGTAAATGCTATATATTAAAGCTATACAATCATTTAATTCGATCCTGTGCAGTTCCTAAAAGGGTCACGTTTTCAGTCAGCCAATTTATCTGCAAATCATTTGAAAATTCACTGGATAAAGAAGGTCGGCACATATGAAATACCACTTTTCTCAATAGGCACATCTCATCCGTGATGAGAATCTCTCGTTCCACCTCATCCCAAAGCTGCTCTGTTGGACTGAGATCTGGTGACGGTGTAGATCATTGGAGTCCAGTGAACTCATGGTCATGTTCCAGAAAGCAGGTGGAGATGATGTCATCTTTGTGACATGGTGCATCATCCTGCTGGAAGCAGCATCAGAAGATGCTCCTCTGTGGTCATAAAGGGATGGACATGGTCAGCAGATTTTCTCTTCTTCAGACAATCTCTGGAAACTCTAGAGATGGTTGGTGGGAAAATCCCAGTAAATACTCAGATCAAGAACCATGCCACATTCAAAGTCACTTAAATCCCCTTTCTTCCTCATTCTGATGATCAGTTTGAACTTCAGCAAGTCGTCTTCACCATGTCTACGTGACTACGTAGATGCTGCCGTGTGATTGGCTGGTTAGAAGCTGAACAGGAGGAGCTGATAAAGTGGACGTAGATATCACGATCATTTAGTACGTAGAACATGATGTATGAAACTGTGCTGACACAACAGGTAAAATAATGAGTAAAAATCGTTTTTAACCTAGATTTCCATCTGTCGTGGTATATTTTATTCCTCTGAGTATTAACCTCTACATATTTCTACTAAAGCTGACTAACGTGTTTTTCTCTTTGTGATAAATGTGTTGCGTCGTGAACAGATACGGTCCCAGTGGTGTGATCATTTTCCACTCCATTGATCTGACTTCTGTTTAATGAGGCTGACACCTTCACGCTCCACATAATGAACCCACCTGTGACTCTGCTAACTTAAGCGGTGTCAGTCTTTACATGAGCGTGGAAAACATGCCGCTGATTGCATCGTGGTTGCCGTGTGTCTGGGGATGTGGCTCTGCGGCATCCAGTACATGCTGTAGCTTCACAGCTTCGTATACAAATGTGAGCTTCGTGTTTGGTTTTCCTCCACATAAAAACTGTTCCTCCTGTAAATGAGGGTGGTGTAAGTACTGGATGGAGAACTTGTGTTGTACAGTATCTGAGCCGCAGGCCTTGTGCTGAATCAGCCCGTCCTGCAGGATTACACTGCACACTGACACATTGTGAGAGCAGAGCCGAGGGCAGCCGGCTCGTCGCTGTTTGTCACCATAATGACTTTCACTGTTTAGGAAAATTAATGTGATGATTATTCACTTATCTGAGTTCACATAGAGGTATTTATAGACTTTATGATTTTGCTTGTTCTACTGGAAGAACTTCTTTGTTTATTAAAAGCAAAAAAATATATATATCTTTTTTTAGAGTGGCCAAGATTTTTTTTTTGCTTGAAATAAGCAAAGAAATCTGCCAATAGACCAAGCAAAATTATCTAGATAAGATTTCTTTAAATAAATAACATGCATTGTTATTCATCTCACTCAATTGTTTCTCTTTAGGTAATCAGTCTTATTTTGAGTGTGATTAGATATTTTGACTAGAAATTAGAATAATGTACTTGTTAAGATTTGAGTTTTTGCAGTCCAGCATCAGAACTCCAAAGGTGCAATCTGACTAAATGAGATTTGGCCGTCAGGTTTACATGCAAAGTCGTTGAACAGAAGAGATAAAGAGTCTGTGGCATGTGCGTGTTGAGGTTTTACAGGCGTCCTGCATCTGTTGCAAGGCATTTCCAGCGTGACGCAGTGCATCAGCCTATCAGAGAAACCCGGCTCTGTTACACTAGCTGGATTTCCATTACACTTTTTCGAAAAATAAAAGCGACATTTCTTCAGTTTCAAAAAAGTACAAAAGTGATATGTAGGTGTTTCCATTTAATGGTTTAAACCATAATTCTGGTAAAATCCCATCCCGCGACACTCCACTTTGAGGAGGATGGAGATATAAACATGTTGCGTTTTAGAGCTGCTGCTCCTCATCAGATGAAAGCAGCGGATGATGATTCAGGCGTAGTTGTACGGAGCCTCTGATCACATCAGCAGGAAAAACACTCGTGGAGACTTCAAGGACAGACACCTGAAACGTAACACAAATGAAAACCCCTCCAGATCAACTTATGGAGTGTGGATGTCTTTTCTTGACCTGCTTCTGAGCTCCTTCAGCGACCCAGCATCCAACTAGGTGTTGGGCGCATTTTGATGCCCAAATTGCATTTGGTCTGAACATGCTGCAAAGGTATGAAGCTACAAAGCTGGATCAACGTCCCCAGGATATCTCTCTGTTACCTGGGTTAACTTCCCCAGACATTCCCAGTTCTGATAGGCGGTACTAGTAGCTGGTTATGATCCAATCCAAGCAAGGGTTTTCCACCAGGATCAGGGTGCAAAATCAAATCAAGTCAAGTTTATTTATGTAGGCCTTTCCAGAACCCAAAGAGCACACAAAGTGCTTTACAGCAGAGGCAACAGACAAAGAGACAAAGAAGTAAACACATCAGAAAATGCAAAGTTAAATAATGGAACATTAAGAACAAAGTAATTAAGAGATATAAAAACAACAACATAGAATGCAAAATCAGAACTGGCTACTCGGGGGAGCACAGGGTGTACACGAAAGAAAATATAAAATTTAAAAGATATAAGCTAGTTAGAATCAATCTCTCCCACACCCGTTGCCTTCCAATCAACTGGAACCAGTCTGGCCATTCTCCTCTGACCTCTGGCATCAACAAGGCATTTGCACTCACAGAACTGCTGCTCACTGGATATTTTCTCTTTTTCAGACCATTCTCTGTAAACCCTAGAGATGGTTGTGCAGGAAAATCCCAGTAGATCAGCAGTTTCTGAAATACTCAGACCAACAACCATGCCACGTTCAAAGTCACGTAAATCACCTTTCTTCCCCATTCTGATGCTGGTTTGAGCTGCAGCAGATCGTCTTCACCATGTCTACATGCCTAAGTGCATTGAGTTGCTGCCATGTGATTGGCTGATTAGAAATTTGCGTTTACGAGCACTTGGACAGGTGTAGCTAATAAAGCGGCCGGTAAGTGCAGATTTGTCTTCCATCCAGACTTAGTGAAACACGTTTAGAAAGAACTTTCTGGTGCCTTTCGTCCCCTCTGAGAACAAACAGGTAAATGTTTTTTTGTTTGTTTGTTTGTTTGTTTTGTTGTGTTTTTTTTTTGTTTTGTATTCATGATCCTACATGTGTGCAAATGTCCAGGAAGCAAATGCTGCTGCAGCCTGCAGGCTGCTGCACATGCTGCTAACAGCTGACTGGCACCTGCAGTCCACCTCAGGAACTCACCAATTATGTGGGAAGGAAAACTCCCTTATCTCTAATGAACACTTGCAGTCCCTTAAAGGTGTCCCATCAGTCCTGAAGGTGGCTGACTGGGGAGGGTCAGGGGGTCAGGTCCAGTTTCCCCTGAGCTGCTTCACTCAGCTTTGTCTTTTTGTTTTTGTTTGTTGTTAACAGGATTTAGAATTTAGAAAGTTTCCTCTCTGAGCTGTAATCTCGCCGCCTGCATGCTTAAACTCGTCCTTTTACATCACTGGTGAAACATGAGAAGATGCGCTGCTTTTCTCAGTGCGTGAAGACACAAAACATACGTTCCCATTTTAATCAGGTCACCTCACATTTTGTCAGTCACCTACAATAGATTAGAGAGGAATCAACTCCCAACTGCTATGTCTATTCCCAATATTCATCCTAATGATGGTCATCCCACTGATAACACTTATTACAGATTTTTTAGGGCCGATACCAAGATTTTCTCTTCAGCCTCAGCCGATACAATCTGTGGATATTGAGGGCCAATACTGCATTTGATCCCAAGTTAATATAATGAAGGATTCTGTGAAAAGTAATTTTACAACTCTTGATATAAAAATGAGCAAAGCACTTAAATAAATATACTGTGTGTATATATATATATATATATATATATATATATTACTTTGTTTCTAATTAATATTTGTTTACAAGTGCACTGTTTCTTTTTTATACTGTATATATATATACAGTATATATATATATATATATATATATATATATATATATATATATATAACAGAAAAAACGTCCACACTTATTGTTCGGGCTAAAAGTGTCCACCTCCTGTTTGTATCTAAAGAATGCTGTAATATTTATTTGTAATAAAAGAGTTTTCCACTTCCATCAACTAGTATTTTTAAAGTAGCAATAATGAAACTTAATAATGAAAACTAATTTTTGATTCAAATTCATAATTTTAGCCCTTTAAACCTTTATAGTATCTGACAAGTAATTGGATGTTTCCAGTTACAGTAAGAGTCCTCTACATATCTGCCTGGAGACCGTCCGTTTTACTGGCCCAACCTGAAAAGGCTTTTATGGCAGACGAGGTCACACTGGCTTCCAAACTGGATGCCAACATGACGGCAGTGTGATGGGCTGATGGATGAAGGCTCAGTTGATGTTGATGGGCTGGACCGGGCTTTGGATGAAGCCTGTCATTTTTACAGCTGACCTTGAGGAGAGATCCTCTTCGTAATTTATAGCAAATAATGTTCTAAGGAGTCCCATTTCCAAGATTCACTGTCACTTTGCTTCCAACCATCACTCTGCCTCAAAAGTCAATGTGCACTCCTGACATGGCGCTCCCATAAAACAATATTGCCCACCACCTTGGTGTCCCATCCAATTATGTGAAGAGGGAATAATACTTTTAAATCAGCTTTTTTTCAGGCTTGACGCTTCATTACTTTCTGTGTTATTGCCAGAGTGGCAGTTAACTGATTTATTACGCACTGAATATTCAAATCCTCGCCAAATTTAATCCTCCTATTAGCAGCTTGTTGTTTATTACTGATGCAGAAGTCTGTTCAAAGACAGGCATGACGCTGAGAAGTGTTGATTGAGGGTGAAGATAACTAAACCAAAGTCTTAGAATCACTGTCATACGCAGTTGAATCTGTTTCTGAGTCAGCGAGGCAAAAAATTACTTTTAAATCTTTTATAAAAGTTCAGGTGCTAAGCCTGAATTTAAGTTTACAATGAAGGATTTTAACAAAGCCATCTCATCATCCACCGCATCAGGTCCATCTTCTAGTACTGTGTCGGACCCCTTTTTCTTCCAAAACTGCCTCCATTCCCACTGTCATGGATCCATCCAGGTGTTGGAAACATTCCTCAGAGATTTTGCTCCATATTCAAATCACAACATCACACAGTTACTGCAGATTTGTTGGCTGCACATCCATGATGAGAATCTCTCATCAGTGATGAAAATCTACCGTTCCACCACATTTGTGATGAGATTCTCCCCAAGAATTCCCATTCCTGCATCCGTGACAAGAATCTCCCGTTCCATCTCATCCGTGATGAGAATCTCCCATTTCACCTCATCCATGGTGACAATCTACTGGTCCACCTCACCTGTGATAAGAATTTCCCGTTCCACCTCATCCATGACGAGAATCTCTCGTTTCACCTTATCCATGAGGAGAATGTCCCATTCCAACTCATTCGTGATGAGAATCTCCCGTTCTACCACATCCTTGATGAGAATCTCCTGTTCCCCCGCATTCATGATGAGATTTTCCTGTTCTACTACATCCGTGACGAGAATCTCCCATTTCCCCGCCTCCGTGATGAGAATCTCCCGTTCTACTACATCCAGCTCTGCTGGATTGAGATCCGGTGACTGTGGAGGCCATTGTTGTACAGTGAACTCATTTTCATGATCTAGAAAGCAGTTGGAGATGATTTGGGTGTTTCGTTCCATCTTGGTGAGTCTGTGTGAATTGTAGTCTCAGTTTCCTCTTCTTGGTCGACAGGAGTGGCACCTGGTGTGGTCTTCTGCTTCTGCTGTAGCTCATCTGCTACAAGGTTGGACATGTGTGTTCAAAGAAGCTACACAGAAACTTGGAAAGCTTTAATTGTAGCTCCTCAGAGTTAAAGTCAACATTTGCCCATAGTTTAAATGGGAACAACTGAAAGTGTTAGATTAACACTTTTCAAAGTGTTAAAATTACTAACACTATTACAGTGTTACTTAACAAACTCTTGTAGTGTTAAACTTTAACACCAAGATGGATAATGGTGACACCAAGTTGAAAGTTCACCAACCTGGGGTGGCTTATAAAAATACGTTTAATTCTATATTTTGTATTCTATCAATTTATAGAGAAAGTAGTGATGGGATTAGGAATGTTTTTGTTTAAAGGTGCAATGACATCAAATTTCACTTTTCTGGGGTTTTGGGTGTATAATATGATCTGTTGTGCACTGATGAGGCCATGTGAATGTCCAGAGTGAGAATCAAAGTTCCTGTTTATGGTCTGTCTGCTTTGTGTCTTTGTTCAGAAACGGTTGAATCAGTCAACAGCTTATCATTCTACGTAGTTTCAGTTGCTCCAATCAGAGCACACTATCAAGCAAACAGCCTCCACCCCTCCTCTCTCCTTCCACCCTCCCTGATTCAACTGCATGGGTGGAGCTGAGTAACTGCTGAGCAGTCAGGTCTGGGTTGTGAAACAAATGGATTTAAAAGAAAACTTCTGCAGCAACACTGAGGGAGGCGCTCACAACCTTGTCATTACCTGTAAGTTTATTTATTTTCTAAATGCTGTCTTGTCTGATAAACGTAGCTCACTGTCTGAAATGCACATATTGCTAGCAGTTAGCCTTTAGCAAACTCCGACCGCAGCTTAACCTAGTTTTTCTAAATAAGGTTATAGCCAAATAAGGTGTAGCCAATCAAAATTACTGTAAGTCAGCCTGGTCTCCGGGTAAAGCTGCATATCATTACCGCACCCAACTCTTTTACTGAGGAATCTGGTCTAGCTGCCAAAACAATCTTCCGCTGTAAAAAGTGACGTTTTTTTCTTTGGAGTATTTACATGTGCAGTAATGTCAACTACATGAACTACTTTTTACTGCTGTGTCAACACTCCTTTAACCCTTAGTGCTGGTTCTCCAGCCCTACACCTCCTCTGCAGCATAATCAGAACATTAAAAAGCATGCTTCACAACCAACTATTGATATGAAATGAAATGAAATGAAATGAAATGAAATGAAATGAAAAATACTTTATTCATCCCCGAAGGGAAATTCAGTATTGTAAAAGCTCACTTTTTTTTTTTTTTTTTTTATAAATAAACAAAAAGTCAGTTAGTCTTGTTTTTTAGGGTGATGGTTGCTGGCAGGAATGAATTCCTGTATCTCTCCGTCCTACAGCGAACTTGACGCAGCCTCCCACTGAACACACTCTGTTGATTCTTCACCGTGTTGTGGAGAGGATGGGAAGTGTCCTCCATAATCTTCATCAGCTTGTGAAGCATTCTTTTTTGAACGATCAGCTCCAGCGGCTCCAGAGTTCTCCCCAGCACAGAACCAGCTTTCTTGATCAGCTTGTTTAGTTTCTTCAAGTCTCTGGTTCTAATGCTGCTGCCCCAGCAGATGGCTGCAAAGCTAATTGCACTTTCTACCACAGACTTATAGAAGATCTGCAACATCTTTTTGCAGACATTAAATGATTTTAGCTTCCTTAAGAAGAAGAGTCTGCTCAGACCTTTCTTGTAGATGTAGTCACAGTTGCATTTCCAATCGAGTCTGTTGTCCAGCTGAACTCCAAGGTATTTGTAGTTCTCTACCACCTCCACCTCCTCTTCCAGGATGTAGACAGGACTATGCTGCTTATTCTTGCTCCTCCTGAAGTCAACAATCATCTCTTTAGTCTTGCTGGTATTTAAGATGAGCTGATTGTTACTGCACCATTTCACAAACTGATTGACAAGTTCCCTGTATTCGGCTTCTTGTCCATCACTAACACACCCCACAACAGCAGAGTCATCAGAATATTTCTGCAGATGACAGGACTCAGAGTTGTACTGGAAGTCTGAGGTGTACAGTGTGAAGAGGAATGGTGAGAGTACAGTCCCTTGTGGTGCTCCAGTGCTGCTGACCACCATCTCAGACACACAACCTTTCAGTCTCACAAACTGTGGTCTGTTTGTGAGGTAGTCGTAAATCCAGGTGGTTGTGGAGGATCCACCTGGAAGTTATGGAGCTTCTGACATAGCAAAGCAGGCTGAATAGTATTAAATGCACTTGAAAAATCAAAGAACATGACCCTCAAAGTGCTGCCTGACTGGTCCAGATGAGAGTGGGCTCTCTGAAGCAAGAAGATGATGGCGTCTTCAACCCCAAGCCCATTACGATATGTGAACTGTAATGGGTCCTGAAAGGTATTGACTTGCTTGTTGAGGTGAGCCAGTAAGAGTCTCTCCAGGACTTTCATGATGTGAGATGTCAGAGCAACTGGTCTGTAGTCATTTGGTTCAGCTGGTTGTGGTTTTTTAGGGACTGGAACAAGACAGGATGTCTTCCACAGCACAGGGACTCTGTTCTGTCTCAGGCTGGTGTTAAAAAGGTGCTGGAGAACCGGACATAGTTGTTCTGAGCAGGTCTTGAGAACTCTGGGACTGACACCATCTGGACCTGCAGCCTTGTTCCGGTTCAGTTTTTCTAGTTGTTTCTTGACCTGGTCACAGGAGACAGTCAGGCTGGAGGTGGAGGCAAAAGCAGTCTCAGGATGTCCTGATGTGGAGGGAGATGAGGCTGTGTTCAGGTCCATGACTGAGGTGCAGGGTGACAGAGTGGAGGTGGGACAGGAAAGCTGTGAGCTCATGGAGGGTGTGTGGAATGTTGGGTTGTCGGCAGGGGGGAACTGAACCTATTGAAGAACATGTTCAGTTCGTTAGCTCTGTCCAGACCTCCGTCATTCTGGTCCCCCTTTAGCTTGAAGCCAGTGATTTTCTTCATTCCCGACCACACATCCCTCACGTTGTTCTGCTGGAGCTGCTCTCCAACTTCTTCCTGTAGTCCTCTTTGCACTTCTTAGTCTGTGTTTTCAGTTGTTTTTGTGTGGTCTTCAGTAACTCCCTGTCTCCATCCCTGAAAGCTTTCTTTTTGATGTTCAGCAGCTTTTTCAGGTCACTGGTGATCCAGGGTTTGTTATTGGGGAAGCACCTCACTGTTCTTGTTGGAACGATGTTGTCCACACAGAAGTTTATGTAATCTGTCACACACTCAGTCATGGTGTTGATGTCATCTCCATGAGGTTCACAGAGGACATTCCAGTCTGTGGCCTCAAAGCACCCTCTCAGAGCATCTTCAGCCTCAGTAGACCAGGTTTTAATTGTCCTCCTAATGACTGGTTGCTGCTGAACGATGGGCTTGTAGGTGGAGGTGAGAAGAACCAGATTATGATCAGATCTTCCTAGAGGAGGCAGGGCAGAGGAGCTGTATGCATTCTTTGTATTTGCATAAAATAAGTCCAACATCTTATTTTCTCTGGTGGAGCAGTTGACAAACTGCTGGAAAGTTGGCAACGTAGCAGAGAGGGAGACGTTGTTGAAGTCTCCAGAGATCGCCATGAATGAGTTTGGATGCTGTGTTTGTAGTTTAGCCACGACGGAGCTGATGACATCACAGGCTGTCTCTGGTGCGGTACCTGGTATTATATAAACCGCTACCAGAATAACACAGGCAAACTCTCTGGGTAAATAATATGGACGGAAACTCACAGCTAACAGTTCAATGTCTCTTGTGCAGATCTTCTCCTTGACAGTGACGTGTCCTGGATGGCACCAGCGCTGACTGACCAGCACTGCAATTCCGCCTCCCTTCCGCTTCCCGCTGAGCTGTATATTTCGGTCTGCACGGACCGTCTTGAAGCCGTGTACAGACGCATTACAGTCCGGGATGTGTTCATGCAGCCAAGTCTCGGTGAAACACATGATACTGCATTCTCTGTACTCTTTCTGAGACCTTGTTAGCACTTCGAGCTCGTCCATCTTGTTAGCTAGCGATCTCACGTTACCCATCACAACAGTTGGAAGAAACGGTTTAAATCTCCACCGTTTTTCTTTCTGCCTTACCCCTGCCCTGCATCCTCTTGTCTTTCTCCTTAACTCCACTGGGATTTGACGTGTTATTTCGCTGAAAATCTTGATTTGGGAGAGTTTTAACAGTTGATCACGGTGGTAAACAATTTTTCCGTTGCTATGGATACACATCATAACAAGCAGTGAAAAAAGCCAATATACGAGGAAAAATCTCCCGAATTGCACACCGTTGAAACCAGCATAAAAAATCCTCCAAGAAAAACCTAATCTGACGAATAATGTCGATAAAAAAGACAACTATATTAGAAAAAAAAAACACAAAAGTTAAGGGAGAGCTTTCACAAATTGCAGCTACCTAGCAGCGCATTCCAGAATTTTTTTTTTTTTTTTTTTTTTAAATATTGGTATCAATGAAAAAGTACTGTAAACTAACAGTGTTGTATCGACAGTAAAAATTTCAGTATTGCCCATCCCTACCTTACGCTTCCTCTGCAACATCTGGGCTGCCAACCACATCATCAGAATATGATTATAAAGCATGTTTTACTGAGAAATAGGGATGGGCATATCAATACCCTGGAGTCGATTCTAAGAGTTTTAGGCAATGAAATGATGTGAAAGCAGCCAGATTTCTGTGTCACATGATGGTGGTAGCCAATCAGATGTCATGATGATGCTGCTACTGTTATTGATGATGATGATGTTTTGGTATCTTTCAGTATTTTAATGCAGGTTATTGCAGATTATGTTTAGGTAAATTTATAGTATTTCTATTACATTTTGCATTTGAACATTTTCCGCTGAATACATTTAAATAATCTTAACTTGTACTTAAGTTATTTGATAATTAAAATAAGTTTTTAATCTTATTTTTGTTTAATTTCTTCATCAGTATAATTTAAAATATAATTTAAAAGCATGTCTCTCAAGTACTTATGTTCTCAAGTTTTACTTAAATCTAATATTGCCCTTGCATTCAAGATATTAATGCAAACTCAACAATCATGTGGTTTTCTTTAAAGGGACCAAAGGTATCAGTATCAATATTGGTATCGATTTAAAAAGAAAAAAGCAACTACTGGTATTATATTGACATGATAAATTTTAGTATGGCCCATAGGGCATACCATTATGTGATCTCTTCTGTTTATCCCACTTCTCAAGTATTGCTCAAACAGTTATCTTAACTCAACCTGCTTTTTCTCAGTGATGTCATTTCTCTTTTTAGCTCACCTCTTGCTCCTAAGGAGCCCTTAGGAGAAGTAATTCAGTGACAAATGATCACAGAATGATACCATGAAAAGCTCAAACTGGTCTCAGAGATGAGATTGAGCCACAATTGAGCAGCACATTTTTCCTGTGGGCAGGGTGAGATTGTTTCTGGTGGATCTCTGCAAAGTTTTCTGATTGCAACTTCAAACACTGAAGTAGTTTTCTCTTGTCCTGATGTGTGACTCTTTTCATGGCTGGCTTTCATGTGATGTCACATCCTCAGGGCTTCTGCATAACAGGAGGTAGTTTTCAACCAGCTGAATAAATTAAAATAATCTTAACCTGTACTTAAGTTATTTGATAACTGAAAGAAGTTTTTAATCTCATTTTTGTTTTAGTTTCTCATCACTATAATTTATTATTGTTTTACAAGCATTTCTTTCCAGTACGTCTGTTCTCACGTTTTGCGACTGATTTTGCCTTTGCATCTAAGATGGTAATGTAAACTGTACAATCATGTAATTTTACCTCAAAGGACAAAAAGTAGCAGTATCAGGATCGGTATCAGTATCAATGAATAAAATACCATAAGCTGGGGATGTCTGATACTTTCAGCCTACCGATATTATCGGCCAATATTGATATTAAAATGTGATATCGGAAAATATCTGTATTTTTTTTTTTTTTTGGCCAATATTTTGAAAAATGAAATCTCACGAGATTTCTCGCAAGATCTTGTTTCATTAGCAGCGATCCAGCATGTAGAAAAGTACCTGTTATTGTGTAAGAACTTCAAATCCCAGCATTCCTTTCAGAGTCATGTGACTACAGTGCAGCTGCTGCTGCTACAGACTGACTTGCTTTGAAACTGCTGATAATATGTCTGGTTTTAATTTGCTGGTTAAGTTACCAAGTTGTCAGAAACATCAGAATTAGCCACATGTTGGCTAATACCTGCTAGTATCTGATATATGGTAGTATCTAATACTCTAGTATCTGATATATGGTAGTATCTAATACCTGCTAGTATCTATATATGGTAGTATCTAATACCTGCTAGTATCTGATATATGGTAGTATCTAATACCTGCTAGTATCTGATATCTGGCAGCCAGATGTCCAAAATGAATTCCTCTGAGTTAAGGAGATTCTGGGATCTTTGCTCTTAGAGCAGAATATAGTTGTATTTCTCAAAATATGAGAGATACAACCTCACAGTTTTCTGTATATATCAGTATTGGTTGATAGTGGATATCGGAATTTAAGAGTTGGACAATATCGGTATATCTGATATCGGTAAAAAAAGCCTGTATCGAACATCCCTACCATAAACTACTGGTATCATATCCACAGGAAAAATTGTGATCACCCATCCCTAATGAGAACCAAATGAAGCTTTGGGTCAGCCTTATTACTAAGTTTGCATTCTGTCTGAGCCAAACACACTGGGGGGGGGGGGGGGGGGGATGTAAAGACATTCTGGTCCAGACAACTGCTGCTCACTGGATATTTTCTCTTCTTCAGACCATTCTCTGGAAACCCTAGAGATGTTTGTGTGTACATCTATAAACTCACATTAAATGGATGACCGTGACTTTTTTTCAGTAAAGTCTTTTTAAATGACAGATTTGTCTTTCTCCACTTCTGCATTGGCAATCTTTGCAGTCATACGCACTCTCAAACATTTTATTTAAGAGAGTCCTGATTTTCTGCAAGCGGTGCCTCACACTTCAGGCTCTGATGAGACCAGCAAGTCCCAGCCATTAATAATTACAACTGTCACATAAGGACATGTGTTTCCTGAGGCTGCATCAGGACTAAAAAATAGATTCATGCAGTGACACTGCAGTTTTTCACTCAACCAGTCCCCCCCTCTCTCTCGCAGTGTGATGGCAGCTCATGTTCTAAATAAAGGCATTAGTGGTGTTGGTCAGGCTGTGACATGATAAGATACAGGCTACAGAGGAGCGAGGACCCCCCCGCTGCAGACGAAGGATAAGAGTGTGGGGACATGTAAGCTATTCGTCACAGCAAATTATTTGTCCGCTATGAGTCAACACAACAATTAATTAGCAGAACAAAAGCATCAGCAGTGGACATTGCTGATTCAATAACGCAGGGATTATTCTGCAAGTTCTTTAGAAAGAGTTTCACCCCAAAACTCTGGAAGAATAAATTCACTAAAATAGATTCTAAAGGAAAAACTCCCTCGCTTAATTAAAAAAACAATTTTACCAGAACCAAAATTTGGATCAGACTTCGGGTTTTCTGATAGTTTGTTCCAGATAGCAGGAGAAAAAAAAAGTTTAGTTTGAACTCTGGGATGCAAATTTGACCCAGATGATCTTAGGTCTTGGTTTCTGCTTTAATATGGTTATAAAATTTAATTCAAAATGTGTTTGTTACCAAAGCTGGTTTGGATCTCCATGGGGCCCTAAGCAAAATTCTGGTAAGGGGCCCTCTTAACTGAAATGCAAAAACTTTCTACAGTCACACATGACCCCCAGCGCTTCAAAGAAAAAAACAACCCCATATTGCAAATCTGTGTCTGTGTCTGCACTGGATGATAAAGCCGGCTCATCCGTGCCGGTCCAAGAGGAACCTGGCACGTTCCCGGCAGGGACACCAACACCTCCATGACTTCATCCTCATCCGTTTCTCCATTTTAGGAGCAAACAGCAGCATAGTTTAGAGCAGCGAGCAGCCATGCTGGTCCCGGTTCGTCTGCACTGTGAGACGCTCATGGCGAGGTGTGAGCGCGCACGCGTGCACGAGGAAGGTGGACGTGACTACGGCAGTCGAGTTTGATGGACATAATAATCAGTCAATCAATAAGCACGGGCCGTTCAGTCCTGTACGTTCCGTGTACAGGTGGTTCATTTTTAAAATTTCTGTGTCAGAACATTTAATTAATTGTCTGCAATCGGGGTGTGAAAAAGACTTTAAGCAATATAGTTAAAAAAATGCTCCTGAAAAACATCATCCACCCTGCCTTTAAGCATAACACCTGTAATATTCAAGTTCAAGATCAAAACAGTTCTTCAAACTAAAACAGCTCTACATGATTGCACCGTACGTAGCTACATTCATTTTTTTGGGCAACAAGTTTAGATATGCAGTCGTCCTCAAAATTATTCATACCCTCAAAATAAAGAAAAAGGCTAAATTCACAATGGTAGCCTAATTCAAATCACAAGAATCTAAAGAAATGAATAATAGATAAAAAAATTACCAAATTATGATTCAGTGGAATAAAATGTTGCTTTTAAATTGTGGTAGGAAATAATGATTAGAAAAAACGAACAAACAAAACTGTCCCAGACAAATTAAAGCACCTTTCCCATGAACATGGACCAACATACCTGTCAACAGGTGCAGACTAGAGCCCGGCCGATATATCGGGCCGATTTTGGCGTCTGGCTCATTAATCGGTATCGGCCAAAATGTGGCCGATATGAAAATTCTAGTTTTGCTTCAAACAGCAAAAAGAAACTTCTGCTGCGCGCTTCTGCTCTCCCCCCTCCCTTCCTGAAAGCTGCTCATGCTGCTCCTTGCCTCCTCCCCCTCCCCTTACAGAGAGCAGTGCTTTCTCTGCACCCCCTCCCTCCCACACACACACGCGCTACGCAGGCAGAGAGCAGAGCAGCCGATGCAGACGTTTGGTTAACCCCTGGTAAGCTGGGACTTTCTAAAACTACATAAAACTACACTTTAGTGCTCCGCGACAACAAACGTCCTCGTGGAAACACGCTGTTAGAGCGCATTAAGGCGAGCAGGCAAGTTTTAAATGCACTAGTTTTAGCGAGCACATTAGCATTTTAACAGTGCAAGTTGCCTCTGTGAAATAAACAAAGATACTGTGAACATCTCTACTATTAACTAATGTCAGACTGTTATACAGCTGCTAACTCCATCTCTACTATTAGCTAATGTCAGACTGTTATACAGCTGCTAACTCCATCTCTACTATTAGCTAATGTCAGACTGTTATACAGCAGGAAACGCTGTGTAAGTTGCCTCTTTGTGACACAAACGAGATAAACGCAACTGTTAACTTCCATCTCCTGTTATCTAATATAAAATTATTATATTGTGTCCCTCTATACTTCATGTCATGCAGGTTTTACTGGGACTCGTAAATTCAGAAGTTTAAGATTTCATTAAACTAATTAAAAGTCTCCAACTAATGTATTTATTTGTAATTCTGTTTAGATGTTTTAAAAGCTGCAACATTGCTCTTAAATCTAGTTTAGTCCCTTGTGTTAAAGGTTGAATATGGAACATTTTTATTAAAAGCTATATTTTTTCAAAAACAATACCTCCACAGGTCGTTTGGGGGTGTACAGAATGAAAGTACAACATTTCCCAGAAAAAAATATATTTAGCCTAAAAATAATTATAAAATAAATTTTTACGGGTTTGATAATGGCATTTTATTTACGTCTATAAGCCAATACACGCCGCCATTGCAGGTTGCCAAATACGATCTCTGTGTGGAAACAATATTTCGGTCATAGTCAGGCTTGTACAGGGGAAAAACGTAGAGACGACGAGTGAAGCAGCTGCTTCAGAGCCCTGGAGATGTTGTTATCTGTTTCTGAGGAGGAGTGACCTGAGAAGAACAAAACCTGGAGTAAATTTAGGTGAAGACTTCACTAAATGGACCCACATAAACGTTTTCCACGGAGTATAACACGGAAATGGCGACTTTTCTCCTGGATCGGTAAGCTAGCTTGTTTGCTAACATGGCTAATGTTAGCTGTCAGTTATAAACTCCTCTGCGTTACTTGTTGAACATGCTGCAGACTGTTGGTCACTTGCGTATCAGGAGTGAACCTGGCAACCCAGCGGCTGGAGTTGTTTTTCTGCAGTTGCAACTACAACCTAGACACACGTGATGTCGCTGTTCTGTCCGTATTCCATATTCAACCTTTAAGTGGAAGATGGAACTTTTTGAAGCTTAAAGATGACAAATTTATATTTCTAAGGTGTTTTAGTGAATGAGTCTTTAAAAATATATCATTTAAAAACACCTTCCATTAGTCTGTGTTATCACTGTAAGCTGTTTGCAGCAACTTGTTTTCATTTTGAAATGGTCATCGATAGTATTGAATTCTAATTACTAAAATACACTAAATATATATATATTCATTCCCAGGAAGAGGAAAAGAGTAAGGTGTGGAGCCACTTCACAAAGATTCAACAGGTGTTAGATGCAACATCTGCGTGTGAACATTAGCCTGGGCTGCAGCAACAGTAAGGCAGAAAACGCAACAAATTTGTGTCAACACCTAAAACATCATCACAGATTCTGGATGATCTGATTCTTAGTGTTGAATCACATTTTGGCCATTATAAGAATTTAAGTTGGACTACAGTTAGACAGTATGTATGTCCTGTGTGTCCATGTTCATTTTTTAAATATCCTGGCTGACATATATCGTCTGACATCGGATATCAGCCGATATCGGATATCGGCCAATATATCAGATATCGGGTTTTTTAAAGCCCCCAATATCGGTATCAGAATCGGCCTCAAAAATCCCATATTGGTCGGCATGAACAGTGGACCAACATACCTGTCAACAGGTGCAGACGTCTGATTGGATGTTACAGAAAACACCTGATTGCAGTGATTGTCTCAAAGTGTTGCTCAACAACATTTTAGCTTCAGAGCCCCATCATGCTTGTTTACTTGTTTTATTTTTGTGTGTTTGTTTGTAATATTTCTGTTGAACCACAATTTAAAATCAGTGTCATGATTTTCATAGAATTTTTATTTATTATCATCTTTTGTCAATTTCAACTTATTTCACTGACAGATGATTTTTTTTCCTCCTTTGATTGGAGAGAGTTTATCATTTTGAGGGGCGACTGCACTGTATGTTTTTAAGTGAAACTAACTCGTTAGATTTACAGAAGCAGGGTTGTGATAATTGCCTGAAGACCAAGTTAAATCATGTCTGTGGAGAAATCGATCTGCATGAAAAGAGTAAAGGTTCCCTGCTCAGTTACTTTCTTGGGTTGGAAACCAACTCTTGATTTGATTGCATGTAATAAAGTTTCCTATTGTTACCAGTGGGAGGCTTTTTATAATAATGCAAGATTTCCATCAACTCAACGGACTCCATCAGGGCACTCTTCTGAATAAAGTGTTATTGTGCAGCTGGGAATGTGTGTGTGTTGAATTAATCTCACTAATGCTTCTCATAGTGACAGCAGGCATGCTTTTTATTTTTCAGCTGTTAAAGTGAACTTATTTCTCACTGGGAGCAAAGAACTGTTCGTCAACGGTGCAGAAACAAGACTATTTGCTCTTCTATTGTCACACTTTATATCATGATCTGCCAGTGTCTCTTTCATTCCTGGTGCTTCGGTATCAGCCAAAGTTTAACTTGGGCATGGGACGAAACCAACTCATGAATGAAGTAGAATGAAATTTGCATCATTTAAAGGAATTTATCTTGGTTCTCTGTTATAAAACAAACAAAAAAAACATTTAGCACTGTACTAACTTTATATGTCCACTATTTGGTGCTGGACTAGTCAAAATACAAACAAATCTGGAACAACACACTTAACAAATGTGCTCTGGCCTCTTCTGGAAAAACTTACGATTTTAACAGTAGGCTGAAAACAACATTAATATATGAAGAATTAATTTGATATTTATGTCTTTTGTAGGCTAAGTGACCATGGTATAATATGCCCTTCAAGGTGTCCTATCAGCTAGATGACGTGGAGGCGTGAACCGTCTGACGGAGGGAGGTTGCCTCTGTGAAGTCACTGGTCACCTCGTCAGGCATCCCTTATTTAATGTAGGAGCAGTTTAACTTGCAGCACCGCCATGCTTCAGTGGACATAATAATTATACCATCACATATTTTTTCTTTATCATCCACTTTCACTTTAAGATGGGAATTTTGACACTGTTGAAACAATATAATGTGCACATACATTCTTTATGTCATGTGCCTTTGTATATCCCATGAATAATTATTGTGGGTTGCCATGGCCAAAAATGCCAGGGCCACTTTTTGGTTCCAGTCCAGCCCTGGACGTCTATTAACAAAAAGTGCTCAGTGGGTCTCCCTTATTCTCTGATCATGAGCTTCCAGATCTGAGCTGATAGAAGAACAGCAGCTCCACCTTACCCACAATGTGATGCAATGTTCATTTGTGGCCAGGAAGGGAAGTGCGACAATGAGTAAATGTCAAAAGAACTGTTCACACTGCTGGGAAAATCATAATTTAAAAAAAAAAAAAAAAGTGACAATGGGCAGCTGGCCAAAAATAATGGCTTTGCCCACGGTCCCCAAAGTGGACAGCCCTGGCTTGTGCTTCTTAATCTGCTCACTGTGTACATATTTCACTTTCCACACCAGTGGATGATACAGCCAGCTGAAGCACTCCCCTCCCGTTCTAATTCATCACTTCATGTGGAAACAAAGGCATTCTGAAAACAAGGAAACAGATGGTGTACGGGTGTGTGGAGGGGCTGAAAAGCTCAGGTGAGACAAACTGAAGGAGGTAGAGGATGAAGCTGCTCAAAATGTGAAACAGATTCTCAATTTCCAAGCAAGGCTGAAGAATTGGTCACAGAAATGTTATTTAAGAGTGAAGATTAAACAACCTCTGAAAGCATTTAAAGCAGGAGACACGATGGAGGAAATCGTACAGTGTATTCCCGCCGTTAAAGCCAGCTTAGCTCCTCAGAGTGCAGCAGGTGGGAGAAGCAGATGTGAAAGAGGATAGCGAGTACTGAGATCCAGAGATGGGGACTCGAGTTTGGGACTCGCACTCGAGTTGCACTTAAGTCGCATTCCCACAGACTTCAGACTAGACTTGGACTCACCCTCAAAAGATGTGAGACTAGGGATGTAACGGTTAGCGGTGAAATGGTTAACCGTGATTAAATTCCCAAAGATTAGTTATACCGTTTCAAATTTTAATAATAGTTAAAACAGTGATTGATTACTGCACTTTGAAAAACTCCCAGTGATTCTGCTCGTTGCTGGAAAAGCAGCAGTCACATAGCGGCTGGAAATGAAGGCACCCACATGGACCGTTCTCTCGAGATTTTTACCCCTTTTAAAAGGACGAAGTAGACGTTTAGACCCATTTTGGATATTTTTAAAGATGCTGGGGGGTATTTCTATGGCACAACTGGGTCTTCTTTGCACTATGATGCAAATGTGTATGTCACCATTTCAGTACCCTTATTAATGAACAATATAACATGTCAATTATAAATATATGTTGCCTTCAAATGGTACTGCGCATGTGCGACAGTGACTGTTTGATTCGGTGACGTCATTTAGCGACTTCTGGTGACTTTTGGTCAAACATTAGCAATTAATCTCGCTGAAGAGTTGGTGTTACAGCCTTAGGCTTTGTGGCCTGCAAGGCCTTGTTTTGTGTATATGCAAATAATTGTGTCCCAGCACTTCTAGGTGATTGGCCTGAAGATCCTCCTGGTGGATGCCGCCATCTTGTGTTAAGAGTGCTGTGGGGATTGGACGCCTGCTTCCCCGCCCTTCTGTGATTGGCCAGCAATCAGGCCTCTGCAGCTTAAAAGCCCTCGTCTGCCTCCATTCTGGGCAGCTGTGTTCACTGAGCACAGTTTGCCACTGGGTTTTTTCTGCAGTGACTGACTCTGGACTTAAGTCTGTGATTTAGTGTTTACCTTGGGTGTGTTTAACAGTCAAGACTGTTGTACGTTAAAACTGTTTTGTTATATTTTGGTTGTGGCTGCTCCTGCCTAGAGCTCTTATGGCTGGTTAAAGTGGCTTGAGTAACTTGTTTGTTGGTTGGAGACTGCTGGTTAGTGTTGTAAACTGTCTATCAAGCAGGTCTGTGACCTGCTTTCCCTTTATTTGTATTTTTGGGGCTTGTAGCATAGAATTGCTACCCTGTTTACTTAAACTTTCTTTTGTCTATTGTAAATAAATCCCTTTTAATTGAACTCGCTTGTCTCCGACCATTGTGTTGCCCTTATTCCCCTGGACACTGACAAGGGTTGTAACAGTTGGCAACAGTGCTTTGAATAAAAGAGATGGAAAACCCAAATACAGCTGCAAATTTTGTGAGTACAATCTGCACCACTTTAGTGGACGAATCCCGGTCCGTCCACTACTTCAACGTTCTTCTAAGAAAGGTAAACAAGACGTTAGTAGGGCAGCTTTCCAACGGGGGCTGTTCCGTTATGTGATACAAATGAGCCTGATGATGGAAAGCTGGTAAGCTAGCTTTAATAACAGCTTTAAATGAAAGAGATGAGAAACTTCAGTTTTGTATCAGATCTGATGGGGCATAAATGTGTCTCTGTCGCAGACGATTGCGTCAAACATGGTTCCTATCAAGGTCCTCCCTCATGTGCCAACACAAACTAATGGTGAAGGTAGTTCTGATAACTAATCTGCGTTCCTAGAACCTCTCTGTCTGAATGCGGCTATAGTCCCTCCAGCGTGTCCTGGGTCTCCCCTGGGGGTCTCGTCCCAGTGAGACGTGCCTGGAACACCTCACCAGGGAGGCGTCCAGGAGGCATCCTGACCAGATGCCTGAGCCTGGGTCTGGGCATCTGGTCAGTGCATGGAGGGCATGGACCTTTGACACATTAAAAATCTTGTGGAAGTTAGAACATATTTATTCGTATGAATAAGTTTCCATGTTGATCTCCAGGTTTTCCTTTTTCAGTACAGCAAAGAAATTGTCCAGAGGAGAGGGACAGAGTACTTGTCAGGTAAAGTTAAAGATCACAGATTTTAAATTCCTTGGGTATTATGATGGAGTTCTTTAAAGGTGGTATAGAAGATGTTTCAGCATTTCAGAGAGCAGAGACTGTTTGAGTGTTTTTGAATAATGTGCAAGCGCAAGACCAACCTGCTAGATTCACAGCTCCCTCCCCCGGCCACAGAATAACGTCCACGAGCCACTCCGGTGTTTAGCAGACAGCACGCACAGATTCTCCATCATGTCAAAAATGCAGTAAAACAGATGTCCTCTGAACATTGCTAACTGCTAGCAGAATGATATTAGCGACCCACTGGAAAGATCAGACGAGAGTGCGCCGCTTCCGGCACGTAGTATTACTCTCACTAATCAATCACTCTCATTGATCAGGCTCGCCTATTATCCATTGACTGTCAATCCCTCTTACTACTGTCGTAAAAGTGACTGACGAGCGAGTAGACAAATGAAAAATGTAAGGAATGCAGGGATGATTGGCGGATGTTTTTTCAAACCCATTACTTTCACAGCTGATGTATAATATTTATATATTTAAAGCTTTTAGTTAATGATAGTGTATGGGGTAGTGAACCCAATTTCATCGATTATTGCAAAAATTGTTAAAAGAACCATCTTTTATAACGCCTTTAAGCAGTGCAGACAACAGGTGTTGCATATCAGATTACTCATTACAACTGAAAGTGAATTGAGACTCGACTCGGACTTGGCACTCTAAGGGTGAATTCCAGTTCCTGTCTCAACCCTCAATCTCAAAAATGTGCACTCCTGTGAAGTGCAAGCGCTGTCCCGACTCTCAGAACGTTAAGTTCAGGGACAAGATTGAGGACTGAATATCCTCAATACTGAGATTCTCCGACACCACCCTTGTGAGTAAAGGCTACCCAGAATGCATGTGGCAAAGAAGGCGAGCTACAAATGTCAGTATTTTCTTTGTTAATGGAGATATAAATATTAGGAAAACCATTGTATTATCTTAGCTTAGGCCCATGTTATGGATTAGTTATCTCATTGTTACATTTTCTTTTTTTAAATTTTACGATTTTTCTGTCCAAAGCGGCCGGTGAGGTCAAACCATGTTGCTATCGTTTAAGTTAGTTAACGTTACAAAATGGTCATTTTTTCTCAGTGCTAATGTAGTTGTTTTATCAGGGTAACAGCCTGTAAGACATGCTTGTGCTGATAATGGTATAACATGACCAGGCTAATGTCATCTCCCGTAGCCACAAAGTTATCGAACAAAAGTTCTGTTTCATTCTTTCATGACTGCCAGTGGCAGTAAACAAATGTCTCCTCACGGTCCTCGCAGGTCGAGTCCTGATGACAACAAAGTCAATCAGGTGACGTGTCGGCCAGCTGACTGCAGTCATCCAGGAATTCACAGAACCACACTTACCTACGTAACTTTTGTTATAGCTTGTTTACCTTTCAGTGAGCCGTGGTATGCAGTGGCAGCTGAATATCTCCATGGTGGTGTTATTTATACGTAGTATTTGTTTGATAACTCTAACAGTGGGTATCCGGGCAGATTGGCCAGTTTCGTCAGTTCCTTGAGAGCGTCGGCCTCCCCTCCCACGCGCCTCTCGCCGCTAGGCTCCTTGAGTTTAGAGCTCGCGTTTGAGAGGCCGGTTCGGCGCTGGAGACGTAACCTGGCTTGAATCCTGACCTGGCGTCTCCCAGCAGCATCGCCCAGACACAGCCATTCTTCCCTGACCGAATATAAACCAGAGAGGAAACAACCATCTCCCCAGACAGAGCGATAAAATTATACATTGGTGTATGTCCCCTCTCTTTTTTGCCGTTGATTTTCTGCCCTGCTTGATTGCATCTGCCGGCTATGATCCCCCCCCCCCATCCACCCGCCCGCACTAGACGGGCCGATCACCCAGCCGGGACCCTCCCCAGCCCCCCTGCCTAATATAACCTCATCACAGTCCCCCCCTCGAACCTTTGGTAACCGGCACGAGCAGAGATCTCCCTTGCCCCCTTCCCTCCTTTTTTATCACATTCCCACCCCCCCCTCTCTCCCCCCCCCCCCGGCAGAGAGAGGGAGAGAAAAAAAAGAAGAGAGAGGCTCCTCCCACGCGCGGCGACCCCTCCTGCCTGGACTTCTCCCCCCCCCCCGGCGCCACGACGCGAGAAACCCGCCCCTCTCTTACACCACGCCCCCCCCCCTTCCGCCGCGCCTCTTTTGATCCCAAATCCCTTGTCTACCCTTACAAGGGAATAATTGACAGATAGTCCACAACAATTTCAAAAACATGGACCTGATGGAGCCGTCAATGATAGCTGCGTTTGTGGCTGATGATTAAACAGACATGGTTAACAGTGCAAGTAAATGTAAATAAAGTAAATGCTTCCTCTTCTTCTTCTTCTTTTTCTGAATTGACAGACTGAACACCACTTTGACGACCTCCCCACAGTTTGAAGACATATCTGCATTTAAGGGGTGTCCCATTTCTACCAAGGGGCAAACTCCGCCTCAGAACAGTGAAGCTCGCTTGCTTGTTGTAAATAGTGTAATCCTCCCTTCATCCGCTAGGGGCTGGCTCCAAGAGCGAGCAAATCCCCATAGACTCCCATGTTAAAAACGCCAACTTCACAGCAGAAATAAACAGGTTTACAGCCTGGTTCAAAAAATCATTTTAGGTTTATTAGGTCAAGTTTACCTTCATGTCAACTGTGAGGGGGGTGAATTTTTTTATAACTCATTCGTTTAGATGTTATTTATTCTTCAAATTACACCTAATTAAGGGCGTGTCCTTATGACAGACCGGAAGCTCCGCCTGCCGACCGGAGGCTCCTAGTTAGCTCCTTCTTTGCTCTTAATAAGGTCTCAGTTTGTTACAGAGTCGCACAACGGCGGTGTTTAGTCAGCGAATTGCAAGTCTAAGCATGTCTTACCTTAACCATGCCGCTTAGGAGCCTTATCTTTGTTAGCTCCTCTTAGTTTCGTGTTAGCTCAGTTAGCGTTTAGCCCACAGTACGTCAGCTGTCAATCATTTGCCCCGCGGCCGCGCTGTGCCCATTTTAGGATTTTCCTGGAGTGACGACGTACGTGACACGGCAAGATGGCGACGGTAAGACACGCCCACCTGGCTTCACATTTCTCTATTCAGAAGAGACCGGAAGCTACGTCCAGTAATTATATACAGTCTATGATTTCTACAGTAAGTCACAAAATAGCCCTTAACACTTGGTTTTGAGGGCTACTAAGATTGAGAGTTAAGATAGGAACTGGAATTAGTCCAAAGACTCAAGACTTGACTCAGACTTGGCACTTAAAAACTCAAGACTCACCACTCAAAGACTCGAGACTAGACTCAGACTTGCAACTCAGAGACTTGTTAACATCTCTGCTGAAATCAGAGTATCAGAATAAGAAAAAACTTGGACTCTCCTTGTTTTCCTGCTCTCTGCAGGTTCTCCTGCTTCATCCGAGTGCAGCGCGCTATTATTAATTAAAGAGAAGCATGAGACGCCACTGATTCACCAGCTCAGCAATCTGTTGCAAACAAAACTGTCAGTTCAGTAATTAAAATTAATCTATTCTTCTGCATGTTTGCATGAAATGAGACGAACGTTTGTTGTTGAACATTTGTTGTGTGAAACTTGGTTAACACGTTCCTGGGATGTTAGAGCAGTACCCCTACCAAAGGGTGCCAAAAAAGTAGGCCAGGTCGGGTCGGATATAAGGGTACCCGTCACAGTTTTTATCTGTGGAGATGCAAAAAAATGTGAACCGATCCAGCCCGACCCAGAACTGCTGGTGGAAACGGGGCTTCAGCTTCCTGAAGGGGTAGTGAATGACCTTTTATGTTGTTCCTTTTTTTCTACCAATGCAAATAGCATAAAACTTTGTCAAGGAGTGTATTTTGGCTTGATTCTAGAAGATGGGTTGTCTAACTCTTTTTCTAAGGCCTCTAAAACAAATACACCTTATTTCCTCCTTAGTGCCAATCCGTGCCACATTGACTTGCATTGAAAAGGACCTTTCTATAATCAAATGCCATTTCAGAATAAATTTTTAGAATAACATTTTTTGGCCTCGCACACTTGCTCTACACTTCATTGATGTAGTATGAACTGTTTTCCATGACATAAGACCATTTACTCAAAAGAGGCCCTGCTTTTTATCTTAGTAATGAAACCATAGACTTCAATGTTATTTCAGCAAATCAGTGTCCTTCAAAAACTCCAAAATGCTCAAGCAAAAAAAATCTTTTTTCTTCTTTCATGTGAGGTTATTTGAGCGTTTGTTTTTTCAAGCACTTTGATCAGTCAGATCACATGCATAGGTCAGTCTTTTGCAGGGAATTTAGTGATGCATTGTCATTCCAGTTCAAACTGGAATCTTTCCCACATTTTTTTGCATTTTGTCTTGAAACAACTTCTCATTGAGTTTTTTAATTTAGGTTGCTATAATCTAATGCTCTGCATACCTAATAATGGTCTGCCACCTACAGGCTATTATTGAGCTATATTTAACCCACTTTTCAATTTTAGGCAGTGGGAACATTGTGTGTACAACCTGGAACTTTGTAAAAATTTGTAAAATCATTGATTTTTTGGTATTGATGGTTAGGCCAGAAGTCAGTGATGACAGCCATGAAAAAAAATACAACTTTTAATTTTTAGATAATATTTACTGGCCATTAATTGACATTGGCCAGTCTGTGCCCTTAAGAAGCTTAACATAACTTAACATAAAAAAACATAACATAAAAATTGCATTAATTGTATTTATTTTAGCCCTATTTTCAGTTTTTGGAAGTTGGAGCATCGTGTATGGAAAGTGAAATTTAAAAGGTTAAAATTTTAAAACTCATTGATTTTTTGTTATTGATGGTTAGGCCAGAATTCTGTGATGACAGCCATGAAATAAAAATGCAACTTTTCATTTTAGATAATATTTGCAGGCCATTAACTGACTTTGGCCAGTCTGTGCCCTTAAAGGGGAACTTCTTTTTTTTCAGTCTGGACCTATTTTCTTGCATGAAATATGTTCATTTACTCACCCAGACAGTTTTGGTGCAACTTGAATTCCTTCGGGAGATATTTAGATCCACTCCAGATCAGTATATGCGCCGTATAATGTCAATGTTGATGGGGCAACCGCATCCAGCCTCTAAATAAGGCATTATCTGCCACAGACTCCTTCATTTCACCAATGTTTTGTTACCAAACATTAGTCGGACCCCCCCCCTGTGAGCTCAAAGCGGCTTTTTTGTGGTGATTCGTCCATCCTGCTGATTTCCTCTGCTTTACCAGCTCTCAGTGGGCTCCTTCAGCCATGTTCCAGTTCGAAATGCTGTTAAATCTTCCACTCTGATTGAGGCAGAGCTGAATTTCTCTTTCTTTATTACAGATTCTGGATCTGCAGGTGTGCATGAAGAAGTATCCGGGAGATAAACACCAGCAGTCATGAGGAATAGAGGGTATGTACGGATTCTTACTGTTCCCCTGCTGAGGAGGAGGATGCTGTTTTAAGCACCTGCCAAAGTGTCACGTACCCTCACAGAGAAAACACAACATGTGATCCATAACATGGTTCACTTCTGTTTCACATGTAGTCCGTATGTTCACATGTAGATGACATGAATTCCAAAACCACATGTGCTTCTCATGTGATTTTTCTGTAAGGGTGCAAACACAACAAACATCAGATTTTATGACTCTTTGACTGATTCAATATTGATTAATTGGAAGGGTGTCTGAAATTATCGGCCAATATCGGCATTAAAATGTGATATAGGAAAATACTGCTATCGGTCTATTTGGACAGATATTTTTACCAACAAAATCTCATGAAATTTCGTAACAGAACAGTGAGATCTCACTCGATTTCATTCTATTAGCACCGCTCCAGCATGTAGAAACCTCACTGTTATTGTGGAAGAACTTCATATCCCAGCATTCCTCTCAGAGTCATGTGACTATGACGCCAACTTGTTACCAAGTTGTCAGAAACATTAGAATCTAGCTGCAGTCTTGTAAATAGTGACCCTGCAAGATTCCCAGTCTTTGTAAAATCTCAGTCTTAGTCTAAAAACTGTCTTTATGTGAGCTTGTGTGAGGTGATGGTCTTCCAGGAGTCTTTTCCAAATCTTTAAAAAGCCCTCTGATGTGAGGGAGGCGACTTATAGTCCAAAATATCGGTAGTTATTTTTCTCAAAATATGAGAGATGCAACCTCACAGTTGTCTGCATATATTGGTATCGGTTGATATCAGATATCAGAAATTTAGAGTTGGAAAATATTAGATATCGATAGAAAAGCTAATATTGAACATTCCCATTAATTGGTGTAATATGTAATGTAAGCGTTTGTCCTGCTGCTGCTGGTTCAGCGCAGGCCTCCGCCGCATGGAGGCAGGCGGAGCAGTAAATCCGCATCCCCCTCATCCATCACCGACCGCGGTCGTGTCTCAGACTCCCTGCCTCTTTCCCTCCAGCTTAGCTGAGCTTCGTTCCTGCTTATACACGCCACATGATTAATCCTGCCTCTCATATCTCTTCTTACGTGTCAGCACCTCCGCTGCTTTATAGGCTCATTCTGAAACGAAGTGACAGGTCTGCCCTGAAATATCACCAAATTAAGACTGCTGGCATGTGTAAACAACACAAATATACACCAAAAACCACAAATCAACGTGGGGGCAACGTCTAGCTCTCCTATTAAAACTTGGTTGACCCTGTAATATTTAAAGGTTGTTTTGTGTGGCTGAGCCTGTTTAGCTGATTCTACATCCGTCATCTCTCAGCTTCTTGCAGCGAGCTGGTGAGTTACATCTCTGACATGCGTTCACCTTAAACAACAGCATTCATGAATCCCAGTAAAGTCAAAGCAGGACCAGCTATTACTGGTAAATGCAAAGAGATACAGTCCATGCTAACTTCCATCATTTCTGTTTATTGTCCTGGGGGAATTTAAAGACTTCTGTCTCCAGACATCCCATCATTGTCTCAGTTTTACATCCCAAAAGAACTCCTGCATCTGAACTTAACAACGGTCGTTAGGGCCACCTGACTTGCTCTAAAGTGGAATAACTGAAGACATGATGAGGAGCATGGTTGCGGTTATTGGGACGGATTCCCCGTCTGTTAAACTGCTCAGCCGCAGCCAGCTGGTTTATAACAGAGGGCTGGAAATCTGCTGCAATAAGAGGAAATGAATGTATTATTACAGATGTGGGATATTATCAGCCTACCAATATTATAGGCTAATATTTGCATTAAAAATGTGATATCAGATAAAAGAGGCATAGTTTTTTTTTGTATCAATATTTTTACTGACAAAATCTTGTTCCATTGGTCCAGCATGTAGAAAAGTCCCTGTTATTGTGGAAGAACTTCATTTCCCAGCATTCCTTTCAGAGTCATGTGACTACGGTGCAGCTTCTGCTGCTACAGACTGACTTGCTTTGAAGCTGCTGATAATATGTCTGGTTTTAAGTTGTTGGATAAGTCACCAAGTTGTCAGAAACATTAGAATTAGACACATGTTGGTAAGACCTGCTAGTATCTGATATATGGTAGTATCTAATACCTGCTAGTATCTGATACATGGTAGTATCTAATACCTGATATCTGGCAGCCAGATGTCCAAAATGAACTCCTTTGGCTGAGTTAAGGATATTTTGGGATCTTTGCTCTCAGAGCAGAATATAGATGTATCTCTCAAAATATGAGAAAGTCTACCTCACAGTTGCCTGCATATATTGGTATCGGTTGATATCAGAAATTAATAGTTGGACAACTTTGGTGTATCGGATATCGGTAAAAAAAACAAACCAAAAAAATCAAATATCCATTATGTCAATGTTACTAACCAGGAGCAAGTGATTTATGGAGCCTGGCATGACCCACCTCCTTACAGAGCTAAAACAGTGACTACTAGTAATACTAGTAATACTGGTGCTGGTTATCACTCAGCTTAGTTCACTAGGGATTTAATAATTATTGATAAAAAGATCAATCGGGGTATAATTTCCTGACTATTAGTATTACTGTTTGATTTTAATTGTGGTTAAACCGTGATTATCGTACTTTGAAAAACTCCGCATGGAAGCTCTGAAGATGTTTTCCTTCTAAAAGGACAAAGACTAAAATCTGGATGTATTCTGGATTTTTTTAAGGATGCTGGAAGGAAACTTTATTTATTCATTTATGGTATTATTTTAATGTTTCTGCAGTGTTGCTGTGATATGAACATGTGATTTCTACTAAGGTAATAAAACAGTTCAAGTTTCCTTTCTGGACCAGTTCTTCTGAAACCTGTCAGACTAGATCAAGTCTTGAGCTCTGAATGTGAAGTATTCTTCGTTCTTATCTACAATATTGCATAAAGCGAGGAATCCTCTTATTGTCATGAGATGCATCTTTAATTTACATTTATATGTTTTATGTTTACATGTTATGCCAATGCCATTGTGCTTGTTGCTCTCTTTTAATTGAAACTTGGTGAAAAGATTTTAGTGTGTGTCTAAGAACGTTTCGAACATTTTGAGCAGATTTCCCCACGATGGGGAAAATCAATAGCCGTGATAATTTTGGTCACAATAACCGTGACATGAAATTTTTATATTGTTACATGCCTACAGTTCACAAAAGAGCAATGACCCCCATGTGTTACAGAAATGATATGTAGATTTTTAAACCCAGGACTTGCGGGTTTAAAAGTAACCAACCCCCCCCCCCCCCTCCTAACTTTGTTCTTGTTCCTGAGGCTGCAGGAGCAAGTAGATTAGCATTTGTTCAGTCAATATGAACTGCTGTATATGAGCAATGACTCAGCACGATTTCTGCATTTATCTAAAGTAGACTAGACTGGAACCCGGTCCTTACAGGTCTCCCTACAAAGTCCATCAAACAGCTGCAGTTGGTCCAGAATGCTGCTGATGCAGTCCTCACTAAGGTCGTTTTCCCACAGGACCCATTTAGGTCGACCTAACTGAGTTTTGGTACCAAACACGGCGCGACTGGGTCTGTGTGAACACACCGCTCGCACTCGTAGTTGACGAAACTCGCCTGCTCTCGGACCGGCTGTACACGGTGGTTTCGGAGCGGCTTGCGTCGACCTGAAGCTGCTCATCTGAGCTGTACTATGGAAGTGCGCAAAGTGAACGTGCGCCCCGAAAAGTGTGTAGAACACCCTAATAACTAACGGAAAGCTCAATCTGAACTCACAGGACAATATTACTCGTTCATTTGTTCATTGTCCTTCAAGTGTTGGCGAAAATCAAGTAGTTTTGCTGCAGATAATGTCTTATATAGTGGCTGCACCATCTCCACCATTATACTGGATGTATGCCGAAGGGCGTCTTAACGTAGTATCTTCCAAAGGACTCAAAGTGATGCAGATACTTTACCGGTTAGTAAATGCACGTATATATCCCTAAAAATAAGGTCCAGGTTGAAAAAAGAGAAACTTATCCTTTCAGGGCGTGTCCTTTTGATTGACATGCAGCCTGGCCTGCCGACCGGCGGCTAACAGTTAGCTCCTGGTTTGCTCTCAGTAAGATCTCAGTTTGTAGCAGAGTGGCACAACGGTAGTTTTAAGTCAGATAATAGCAAGTCTAAGTGTGTCTTACCTTTACCCCGCCGCTTAGAAGGGCTAATCTTTGTTAGCTCCTGTTAGTTTCAAGTTAGCTCGCTTAGCGTTTAGCCCAGAGTACGTCAGCTTTCAATCAATTTTCCGGGAGTGACGACACACATGACACGGCAAGATGGCGACGATGAGACACGCCCACCTAGCTTCACTTTTAGCTCTTCAGAAACCAACGGGTGACGTAGCGGAAGGTTCGCCCCTCTTTATTAACGGTCTAAGGTGAAAACCACCTTAGACCAGGAACCTGGATCATAGAACTCCAAATTTTTAATTCCTGTTAGGTTGCTGTTAGTTTACAAAGTAAAATCTGTTCAGGATCGTTGGTTATGAACACGATCCCTGTCATCAGGGTCAAGTCTAGTTCCTGGTCCCTAAAACTCCAAGAAACCTGCAACTCTGCTGCTTTTCAGTTAGAGTCACAAACTTTAACTTTTATCAAAACATTTAAGTCCTTTATTTCTTGTGTTTTATTTTTAAACCTGTTTTTATTTCATTTAATCTCTTTCATTTCTATTTAAGTTTGACTTTATGTACTTTTTAATGCCTCCTCTGCATCCCGCTGTCATGCACTAATTTTTAAGTAAAGCACTTTGAATTGTCGTCTACATGAAATGTGACTAATAAATTAGCCTTGCTGAGAGTTTCCTGAGAGATCCAGACGGGTTCAGGTAGAAATAACAGTGACTGACACAGGCTTTCTCGATATTTTACAGTCAAATTAAGCAGTTTGAAAACCACTAAAAACAATCTTTAAATAGGGTTTTGGCCAAACCAATTTGCACCAGTTTAAGAAAGATATTTGTGGAAATGTCATTGCAAAGATGAGACTATCACCACCGTGAGACATGGCTGCAGGATGCTGAGCTGGAAGCAGGAGGGGAGCATCGTCTCTGCAGCCTCTGAAAATCCTCCAGAAACTGACTCCTCTGCATATGCATGAAGTCAAACAATGTGAGCTGATAGAAAGGAAATATGACAGGCTTCATCATGCAAACGTGTGCACACAGGCTGGAGACACACACACAGACTACTCAGCTGTGAGCCGCAGCTTGCAAACCAGCTGCTCCACCGTGTTTAAATTATTACCTGTCAGCACAAATTCAGCCTGATCTTGAAGGAGTTGAAATTTAAATTTTCAGCTCGGCTGCCGAGTAGAAGTCCCCTCCACCTCTTCCTCTGCCGTCCGTCATGAAGTACAAGCCGCGGAGGTCCGGCTATTAATTTTCCTCATTTCCCTAACTTCAGTTCTGCTCAGGCAGCGCTCCTTAAAGGGCTCAAAGACGCAGTCAGGAAAAACGCCAGCGAGCAAAACAATAACTGCATCGTTTTATCTTCATTTCATGGATAAATAAAAAGTATATTGATTCTCTCCTCTTTTATTAAGGGTAATGATTTAACTGTAACTCATGCAGGCTTGTTATTCAGGGAATTTAAAAACTAAGCTATAGAGTCATGTGGTGAATTGAGAAGGAAAGAACATGTGGTCACACATTACTGGTGCCCGGGAATGAGATCATTAAAGGTTGGATATGGAACATAGACAGAACAGCGACATCATGTGTGTCTAGGTTGTAGTCTGAGCGGCAGAAAAACAATCCAGCTGTTTGGGTGCCAGCCTCGCTGATGATACGTCAGTGACCAACAGTCTGCAGCATGTCCAGCAAGTAATGCAGAGGAGTTTATAACTGACAGCTAACGTAAGCCACGTTAGCAAACAAGTTAGCTTACCGATCCAGGAGGAAAGTTGCCATTTCTGTGTTTTGATTCCGTGGAAAACGTTTATGTGGGTCCATCTAGTGTAGCTTCACCTAAATTTACTCCAGCTTGTGCTCTTCTCAGGTCACTCCTCCTCAGACATGGATAAAAATATCTCCGGGGCTCTGAAGCAGCTGCTTGACTTGCCGTCTCCACCGTTTCCCTGTACCAGCCTAACTGTGCCCAATATACTGTACTATTGCCACACAGAGATCGTATTTGGCAACCCGCAATGGCGGCGTGTATTGGCTTGTAGATGTAAACATAACGCCATTGTCAAACCCGTTAAAATTTATTTTATAATTATTTTCAGGCTAAATATAATTTTTTTTTTAGGAAATGTTGAACTTTCATTCTGCACTCTTCCAAACGACTTCAGGAGGTGTTTTTTAATTTAATTAAATTTTTTTTTAATATAGCTTAATAAAAAATGTTCCATATTCAACCTTTAATCCAGGGCCACACCTGTATGATCGTAGCACACTTATTTCAATAATATTGGACATCTATAAGAAATAAGCAAGAGGCTTATTTCTTATAGATGTCCAATATTATTGGCTGATATTGGCATTGAAATGTGATATTGGAACATACTTGTATTGGCTTTTATCATTCCGATATTTTTACTGACAAGATCTTGCGAGATCTCGTTGTTCCATTGCAAAATCTTGTGAGATCATGTTCCAATAGCATTAGTCCAGCATGTAGAAAACATGCTTTGAAGCTGCTTATAATATGTTGGCACTGTTAATAGCATTTTGGCATTTTTGTTGTCCCAATGTGTTAATGAACAAGCCTCTGGTATGTTGTTATTAAAATACAGATGTGGGCATGAAAAAGTTCGGCCTTTTTCTGCCGGAAGTGGTGCAGTGATAGTGCACTATTACTGCATACCTCAGAGCTTTAGGACTCTGAGGTATGAACCTTGTGGTGTGTTCAATTGAAGATGGTGTGTGTCGGAAGTGGGAGCTCAGATCAACGTAATCCTACGATGGAGTGCTGCCAGCACGATGCAGCCTTATACAACTAAACAAGGAACTACTGTTTAAGCAGCAGACAGCATGAATTCTACGTCCGGTTGGTGAGATGAATCCAGCTTTCTGAGCTGAAGATCTGATTTCACAGAGGATTATGTCTGCAATTCTGACTTGGAGTTAGGAAATTCCGACATTAGTGTATAACTGAAACGCACCATTAGTCGAAACACAAACACCGGGCTCTCAATGTGCACTGCTATGACTTTAACTATCTGGCGATGTCTGGGAAAGTGTTTGTTTGTGGGGGATGGATCAGGTGATGTTAGCTGTCTTAAGAGCCATTTATGCTCCCTTACATACGTAAATGGTGACGTCCGTTTCCTGCATCGCCCTGCGTGGCTGCCTTTATACTTCCTTGCGTCTTCTGCGTTCCCATGGTTCATAAATAAGCTTGTCCGCTAGGCGGCAGTGCTGCCTGTCCGTGTCCCGGCGATGTGATGTCGTGGAGTGTATTTTCGGACACACAGCCTCTCCTCAAAAGCTCCATGTCTACAGATGCTCCTCTGTTTGTTTGGCCTCTACTTTCTCAGGTGCTTTGTTATTGTTCTGGTTCCTGTTCTTCTTCTCTGGTTTGTTCCTGCATATCAGCTCCACAGCTCAACACTGACCCTGCGGTTTCCGGTGGTATTGCTCCGTCTTTTGTGTCGACTGACGGACCAACAAGCCCCTCGAAAACACACCAAATTACGTACGTAACTGACGCAGATGACAGACGACACTGTCCATCTGTTTGTGTATCTGTCTTCTGCGTTGAGCATAAATGGGCCTTTACCCAGGGAAAGTGTGGGGGGGGGGGCAGATCAGTGTCATTAAAAAGCTGAGGGGGACATGTCCCCTCCGTCTTCAGTGCCATCTGCGCCCTTGTTAAAATACTTCATCAAACATGTCTTAAACACACAAAAAAAGTTCCATAAGGCAGCCCTTAAGTCATATTTCTAAGTTAAACATTTTACAGTGTAGTTGTAAGTTGCTTGTTAAGCTACCAAGTTGTCAGAAACATTATAATTAGCCACATGTTGGCGAATATGGCAGCCAGATGTCCAAAATGAAGTCCTCTGGCTGAGTTAAGGCTAGATTTCACATCAGGTGGTGATTCAGATCAGCTTCTAGATCCAGGATTTTTGTAAAGGGTAAATGGTCTGCCCTCTCCGAGTACTTTTCTAGTTCATCATTCACCCTCATATGCAAATCTCCCTCACTCTGTTAGGAACGGTCACAGCTTGTTTCATTGCATATTTGTGGTTTCTTTTATTGTGACATGAAAGTGGGGATAATAAGTGGATTAAAGCAGAACTCAGTAACTTCAGCTCGGGGCTCCCCTAGTGGCGTCCTTTCACTGTCGTGTTCAACCCCCCTTACACCCCCACAGCACACGGACGGCTTCTCTACCTGTCTTTCCTCTATTTTGATCGCTGGATATATTTCTAGCGTTTACTAGCTTGTTGATGCTACTTTGCTGCGTTGGTAGCAGCACCTCGTCTCCCTCTGCTCAAAGCAAAGTCCTGTATTTTCTGAAACGGACGTTTTACCCGCGATTTGCGGGTAAATATGCCGTGGATTATATCTTTCACTGGTGTTGGCGAGTAGCAGGTAAGAATACGAACTTTTATTTACTTTTTGCGGACGTGACAAGTGATTATTGAGCCTGAAGCAGTGATGCTTCACCCGGCGCCCAGGCAGCGCAAGCTACGTGAATCACTCTGGTCCAGCAAAGAGCTGGTTATGAGAGCCAGGAGCAGTGTTTAGGTGGTGTGAAGCTAAAGAAATGTTTTCTTCGAATTAGCGCTGGTAGTCTGGTTCAAATCAGCGCTGGAAGCAGCTCGGTAGATAGGGGACATGAGCACCGTACAGCGGTTTCTGTTGTCGCAAGTTCTGCCGGGTCGGCGCAGGCAAAGTTGTTTTTCGCTGCTCGCAGGCCAGAGGCCCCGGCGGGAGGGGGAAACATTGAATCGCTCCGTAAACACTTTGTTTAGCCCCACGGGGATTCCGAAAAGCATTTATTGAGGTAAAAAAGTTACTGAGTTTCCCCTTTAAGTCGGGGAAGTTCCCACTGAAGGCTCAGGTAGCAGATGCACAGCCTGCCCCTGGCAGCCACAGCCTCGGTCTTTGGCTGTGTCCATCTTTCTCCCAGCAGCCTCAGAGCTGAAAGCATAGTGGGATCCCGTCAGAGGGATGATTGTGATCCTGGTCGTGGCTCTGACGGGGGTTCTCTCTGTGCAGTCGGAACTGTGGTGATGCAGGTTCAATCCAGATGTTGCTCCTTTCAGCTGTACAGCATCGACGGTTTTCATCCTATCGTGCTTTAAGTCCAGAGTAACAACAAAAGGCTGAAATTTTGTTTAGTTTCCTCATTTATGGATCGCTGCTCTTGCCTTTTAGCTTGGATGCAGAGTTGGCCATGGTCTAATGAGGCAGAAGACAAGCTGAAATCAATAGCGCAGCGCTCTGAGACCCAACAGAGGACCCAGTAATTAAATGTGTTTCACTGTGTATCACAGGCAGCTGGTTAAAGGTTAGAAAGCAGGAGAATTGTTTTACATTAAATCTACTCTTTTGTTGTAAGGCAGCTGTGAAACTCGTGTACACCTTTGGCTGGTTTATGAAGGACTTATGGATGCTAACCTCAATCTTGTCTTTTACCTTTTATAGTTTAAACCAAGAAATAAGTGGTTGAATTCATATTTTTTAGACTAAAGTCTTTGTTGCCCTTTAATAAAATGTATTTTAGAAAATATAAATGAAAAAAATTGCATAAATGTACACAATCAGCTGGTTGAAAAGAAAAGAGTCACACATCAGGACAAGAGAAAACTACTTAAGTGTTTGAAGGTGGAATCAGAAAACTTTGCAGAGACCCACCAGAAACAATCTCACCCTTCCCACAGGAAAAATGTGCTGCTCAATTGTGGCTCAATCTCATCTCTGAGACCAGTTTGAGCTTCTCTGGTATCATTCTGTGATCATTCGTTTCTGAATTACTTCTCCTAAGGGTTCCTTAGGAGCAAGAGGTGAGCTAAAAAAGAAACGACATCACTGAGACAAAGGAGGTTGAGTTGAGATAACTATTTGAGCAATACTTGAGAAGTGGGATAAACAGAGGAGATCACATAATTGTATGCTCCTGATCTCAATTATGTCTTAGTTATTTTGAAGAAGAATTAAAGAATAGCATGAGATGAATCGGAGACATTTATGAGACAAATATGAGAACTTAAATAATGAGCAGTGAGACAAAGAAGCATGTATATCTCTCACAACTGAGATGTGGGTTCGAAGTAAGGATATCTAATTGAGACATATTTGAAAGCAGCACAATACGTCTCATTTTTCTCTCAGCTAAGATCAGAAGAGACAGAAGAGAGAGAATTAGAGAGCTTACACAATGCTCACTGTGAGACTAATTTCTAAGGAGAGACATTTGAGAAGAAAGAGAAAACCACTTTAATCTGAAGTAATGCTCATTTATATCTAGAAGATACAAATGTGACGTAAAAGAGATCTCATCTTCAATTTCGCTTTGCTTTGGGTTCCTCCCACTCCAGTCCCATGACCACAAAGCTGAGTAAAAACTAACAGTTTCATGTTGGAAAGGCTTCCTGGATGATTTTATGAATGTTTATCATATTTTTGACTGTCAAGTTATTTTGTTTCAATGAGCAAATCAATCAAAAGGATGATTCATCCTCTCTTCATGCAGCATCACAGCCTCAGGCCTTTTGTGTTTTAGCTGCTGCGTGTCGCTGTTGAAGTCTCCGACAAGCTGCTGGCGTTGAGCCGTAACTGAGGTTGATGCTCGAAGACAGGAGCCATCTGTAAGTCATAAGGATACACAGCGAGGTCATCGCAGCCTCACGGCGCGTCATCTTCTCGTAAATCTGCTGCACAGAAGCCAATGTCCTTCACAGAAGGTGTTGACTTCCCACTTCCATCACCGAAGATGTTCTTACAGGACCATAACATGAAGGAGAAACAATGACATTAGCCGGGTAACTGCTGCATTTCTGAGACACCTGTCGGTCGTTAAATTAGCCGCCCATCATCGTTCAGCAACATTAGTTTTTGGCCATGTTCTCTCTGCTCGTATCGTCCCAGTGACATGACTTCTGCAGAATGCAGGGAAAGGTGAATAAACATCAGCCAGCCGTGTCATTGGGAGCAACACAAAATATTTACCAAACAAATGTTTTATTCAAGTCTCTTAATGATTGCAAACTGCAAAGTTAAAAGCAGGAATATAAAACCTGATCTAATTCTGCAGGCCATTTCAAAATGTGATTAAAGTAATTTTTTTCCCTTTTTGAAACATTCTGAACGCCTGCAAATGGCTGCCCTAATCAGATTTCCAGCTGTGCTTTATATCAATTGCAGCACTTAAAGCTGCAGAGTAGAAATCTGGACATGACATCATCATCCTCTTTGATGCTCCATGCACCTTCTTCTTTTAACACGACAACAAACAAAGCCAGAGCTTTCTTTACAAACAGGCTTAAAGAACAGAAAAACGTCATGATCCCTGTTTTCTAAGTTGATTTGAAGACCTACGTAATTCTGCAGATTTCAGTTCAGCAGTTTCACCATAAATCATGCCATTACTCTGCTTTTACAAAATGCAATCATAGCTGAATCCATGACTATAAATTATGTAGTGACTCTGCGTTCCCAACATGTTTCATTTACACTGTAAAAAAAAAACAACACAAAAAAATTGTCATATCCCAGCAGAAACATTTTACACAAACAAAACAGATATTAATATTAGAATTAAAGTAAAATTACATGATTAAAAAAAACTGTGTATACCTTTACTTATACATTGAATCTTTATTTTATTTGGAGTTTTTAATGTTTATTGAAAGACGATGTATAATAACAATTTATTATCTCTAACTGTGGTCAAAAATATGAATATCTATTTATCTATCTATTAGGGCTGGGTTAACCGATTATTTTTTAAACGATTAATCTATCGATTATTTTTTCATGCATCGATTAATCTACGTTCACTTTTTAGTTATTCATTCGCGTTATCTTATCTCCTCATAAATTCCGCAATTATATATCTATAACCCGCCCTCTCTCCTCCCCGCAATCTTCTTACCCCCTCCCCCCACTATTCGCCCACCACACTCCCCCAACCCCCACCCCCCCCAATTTCCCCCCCGCACCCCCCCCGCGCCCCCCCCCCTCCCCCCCCCCCCCCCCCCCCCCCCCCCCCCCCCCCCCCTCTCTATCTTCTTCAAAAATATATATATATATGTATATGTGTACATACAGTGTGTGTGTGTGTATGTGTGTGTGTGTGTGTGTTTATACAGTTAGATAAGGAAAGATTAGATAAGGAAAAAGTTCAGCCATCACTGGAATAAGCTGAAATTTAACAAAGTAATATTGATAATAAAAAGAAAGAAAATCATCACATTGTTTTTTGAATTGTGATTTAACAAAAATATAAAGAAACAAATAAACAAAAAATAAAACGCGTAAGCAAACATGATGGGGCTTCAGAGCTAAAAAAAACTTTGAGGCAATCAGTACAGTCAGTGTTTTCTGTAACGTCCAATCAGACGTCTGCACCTGTTGACAGGTATGTTGGCCCACTGTTCGTGCCCTAATTTGGCTGGGGCAGTTTTTTTTTTTTTTATGATTATTTCCAACTACAATTTAAAAGCAATATTTTATTTCATGAATCATAATTTTGTAAAAAAAAAAAAAAAATTCATTAATTTCTTTTTATCTGAATTACTATTGCAAATTTAGCATTTTCTTTTGCAGGGTATGAACAATTTTGAGGACGATCTGTGTATATATATATATATATATATATATATATATAAGCTGAGCACATATAGACTAATCCAACGAGCGATTTGTGTGTTGCCCCACCTTGCGGCGCCATTGCTTAGGGAATGAGTCACACTTACCTCATATCTGCCATCATGGAAAGTAGCTTGAATATCTGGATTTCCAACGTTGGACAGTCGCTTAGTTCATGATAAGCTATAGGTATGTTATCCAGAGATCTCTAAAGTATTCTGACATTTTTTTTTTTTTTTTTTTTTTTTTTTTTTACATCGGAGCACTACCTTTTTCTCTTTCTTTCCTTTTTTTTTTTTTTTATTTTTTTTTTCTTCCCCCCCCCTGTTTTTTTATTCTTTTTATTTCCTTTCTTTTTAAACTACTATTCATCTCCGGAAACTGGCTTTAATAACAAGCCTTATTAAAACTTTTAAGTCTTTTTTTTTTTTTCCCTTTTTGTTTTTATTTTTAAATTAAACACCTCTTCACATGTCCTGCAGATGAAACTAAAGGCTGCAGGACACCGTCTTCCTGATCCGTTTGTGTTTCTGACTGAACTGGTTTTATTTTCTGGTCCCAACGTTGCCCTGATCAGAGAAAATAACCTTATATTTCACAATATCTCCCAGATTAACTCTCAGCAACACCACTGTCTCTGTTAGCATTAGCTAGCATGATAACGTTATGTGGTGCATCATTTTCAGGAGCATAGATACGTGAAATAAAGAGTCAGATTAATGAGTGTTCATCATAATTTACCATGTTTTTGTTGTTGGGGATTAAATCCAGTGTTTTCTCCACCGTGGCAGCAAGTTATTCCTCCTCTGCTCGTATCAGGGAGGAATATTGGACACTCACAGAACACACTGACATCAGTGGACTGAGCAGCACCGTCTACTTTTGTCACAGACAGCAGAAATCTTCATGAAATAAATGTCCGTGATCTTCTTATTCACTTATTACCACATTAAAGTTTTCCTCTGCTGTTCCAACAACCAGGAATGTGACGTCCTTCCAGATTTCCTCCATGTTGTTCAGAAAAAGTCAGATTCTCATCTGTTCTAATTACACATGTACAGAAACGCTCCCCAGCAATAGTGGACGGTCTAGTTATGGCGTTTGGCTGGATTAGTCTATATACTTAACTCATGGTGCAGTGGAGTCACAAAGCATGATGGGAAATATTCAAGCTGAAAAGGGCGGAGTCTCCCTGAGTAACTCTGATAATAGTCATTTTTATTTGACACTGAAAAGAAAAAACTTGTTCTAACTGAAAATTATCACCAGCACTGGTCATCAGGGGGCATTTTACTCTCAGTGGTGTTGGAATTACTCTGAAAGAGTTAATGTGATTTAACAATTCAAATTTTGCACTCTGGATTTTGCTGTGTAACATATATGGAAATCTAGTTTTACAAACTTTCCCAGACTGACGTGCAGCAACAGTTGCCTCTCTGAGACCACTACTGATGTGCTTGTGTCCAAAACTGAAATAGTCGGAGATGCTTTGGTGTTCTGCAGATACTTTTCACGTGTCAGCTGATCAGGAACAGTCGTCGCTGTGTTCAGATGTTTAATGTCTCTCATTCAGCAAATCTCATTTATTATTCACGCCTGTGCACTTGCTGGAGTCTTCATCGGCAGTAACCCCCATAGCTCCATCTTCTCCGGCTCCGATGGTGGTGATGCTGCACACACACATACACCCAACACACTCCATCCCTGCCATTTAAAATTGTGGCTTTCCCCTAGTTAATGCAGACATATGATTTATTAATTGTAATAAGTGAAGCTTCCAGGCTGTGTGCTTTATTGCATCCTCCTTCACAGCTCTGTGACAGTAAAGAAATGGCAAATGTGCCCAAGACAGACGGGACCCATTAATAACAGAGATGAGCTTTGTTTCCTTCATGACTCCAGACAGATCTGGTTTTGAGGGATCTGCAGTGTTAATATATTCCTCACCAGCCTTGTGTTGTAGTTTTATAACATGTTAATATGGGGGCAACAAGGATGCTTCGCAGAGTTCAAGAGTTATACGCACCAGATAGATTCCCTGTAATGTGTTGCTTCAGCTGCTGTAGATTTGTCAAGATCCGTATGTGTTACTTATTCATAGTAAAATGATGGGAAGGTCCAAAGAATTAAAAAAAAAGTTAACAAATACATTAGCCATTAAAACTACCGGTTACTCCATTCTTTGCTATTTTTGGTCTGCAATCTATTTTTTATTCAACCCTTTAATCCCAGTCAGCATCAGAACCTTTAATAAATTTGCAAAAATGTCTAAATTTCTGTTTTTACTGTCAGGATGGGGAGCTGAGTGACATTAATGAAAAATAAAATAACTTTTTTTATTTTTGCAAATGGCTGGAATGAAACAAAGTGTGAAAAGTTTAAAGGGGTCTGAATACTTTCTGTACCCACTGTATATAAACTAAACGATAAATATATCATATGTATTTATTTTATATATTTATCACCCTTCTCATTTGCACATTTATCCTTTAAGTCTTGTTGCTTCATTCACTTTTATTTTCTGTCAGTTTTTGGCTCCTTCTTTCTTTCTGTACACGGCACCCCCTCAACCACACATCCATGTGATGTTATCCTCAGAAGATGAAGCTCATATTAGATTTTTTAAATAGATTTTTACTTTATTGTCACTTTGACTGATTCTTTTTCATAAAAGATGATAATTACGGCGGGACCTACCCTTCATTTCCTAACGCAGCGGATCAGAGGGAAGGACTGATTGATCACCTCCTCTATGAGATCCTGCACAGGAAGATAAAACTATTTTAGGATAAAGCAGAAGACCACCAAACGGTATGAGTTTAGAAAAACAGCAGAAACTGCTTCAAGGTCAGATAAACATGATTAAAACAAGAAACGAGTGATGAAAGCAGTCAGATTCTAGCTTCTGTGTCTCATGATGCTGGTAGCCTATCAGATGTCATGATGGTGTTGCTACTGTTGGTGATGATTATGATGGATGGATGGATGGATGGATGGTTGTATGGATGGATGGATGCATGGATGGATGGATGAATGCGTGGATGGGTGGATGGATGGATGGATAGATGCGGATGGATGGATGGTTGTATGGATGGATGGATGCATGGATGGATGGATGAATGCGTGGATGGGTGGATGGATGGATGGATAGATGCGTAGATGGATGGATGGTTGTATGGATGGATGGATGCATGGATGGATGGATGAATGCGTGGATGGATGGGCATGGATGGATGGATGGGATAGGATGCGTAGATGGATGGATGGTTGTATGGATGGATGCATGGATGATGCATGGATGGATTATAGCTGTTTTTAGCGGCTCTGGGACATGTTCACAATCTGTAGCAGATCTTTGAGATCTTAAAAAAAAAAAAAAAGCGGGCAGGATGCCCAGACAGCAAGAGGAGGAGTTCAGTTGACAAAGATGTCCTCCAGATCTTAAACTGTACACACTCAAAAATAAAGGTACCAATTTGTACTTAAAAGGGTACAAAGCTTGTCGCTGGGGGTGTTCCTTTTTGAAAGATATTTCTGTACCCTTTGGTCCTGGTCCATTTTTGTACCTTATCAAGCTGTATGAGTTAATAAAGTACAATTAAACCAATTAAAAATGATGAATAAAAGTCAATAAAATAGAGATTATGACTACAATCAAAGATGCTAATAATAAATAAATATATAAATATTAGGCCAAACGCATATGTAATTATACAATTATTACTATGATTACTATGATTATAACGATACTATACTACTGTTTAGAAGAACTGCTATTTATAGTCATTGTACAAGCTACACACATTTTTTAATGCTGCAGGTACCCTTAGGGTTGAAATGGTACATGAATTTCCCCTCAGGGATCAATAAAGTATCTATCTATCTATCTATTTGTACTTTATTTTACTTTGGACCCTTTTTCATAGTATATAGGTACTTCTGGCCTCATAAAGACCAATATTGTACTTTTGAGAGAACATTTGTAAAAAATGTACCAACAGGTACAGAAATGTTCCTGTCTCGTACCTCTATTTTTGAATGTGTATGGTGTTTACATGACCAACCGCTTGTTTAATATTTTGGATTTTGTCTGTGAAGAATTTTTCAAAGTCATTGCAGGCCTTGGTGGAGTAAAGTTCAGGAGCTGCTGACACAGGAGGGCTCACTGTCGACTGTAGCATATAAGACCAGAGAGCCATGATTGTTTTTGGTGATGATGTCAGAAAAATATGAATTCTTGCATCACTCAGTTATAACTTCAAAAAGAGCAAAGTTTCTCTTTATAAAGATCATGATAAGAGTATTTCTGAATACTAGTTAGACGTTACAGTGATGGAGATGAGAGTATTTCTCAATACTAGTTAGACATGGTTGTGACTCCTGGACCCAGATCCTTTAAACTGAAGTTCCTCCTGGAGGGGAGGAACGAGCAGACGTGAGGGTGAGGACTGCTGCAGAATCCTGGGTCCAGGTGGGACCTGAGGCTCTGCAGCACCACCTGTCTGAGCGCCTGGAGGCCACATCCAGGCTCCTGCAGCTCCTCCCAGAGCCAGGAGCTGGATGGCTGGTAGGATGTGGTCTCTCCACATCTGCTGTGGAGATGTCGCTGCCAGCAGCCCTTTATACCTGATGGGGTTTTGATTTCTCCCAGAGGTGCAGGGACCCCAAAGCCCCTCCCAGAACACACAAACACACTTGTTTTTCATTTGCCCTCTATCAAATCTCATTAGCAAACTGAACTGAGGGGATAAAAACAGGCCTTCTTCCTTAATCCTGTTAGTTGTCACGGTGTACACTGAAGATGTGACATGAAACACACCATCAGGATGAAAATAGAGGAGCCAGACCTGCTGGAAACGGTTCGTAATGGATTAAATCTGACATGTGGCTTCAGTCGGTAACTTTCAGGATGTTCAAAGCGTCGCAGAAATGTGGAAAAACTCTGAATTTATTATGAATATACAAAACAGCAGCTTGATGGAATAATGCAGAATAGCTTTGTAGTAGAGTCGTCACATGTAAGTCATTTATTTATAAAGCACCTTTCATCATTATTGAAACTCAGTGTTTCACACTAAAAACAAAAGCTGTTTTAGAAATACAGATATACAGTATATCACTATAGTCGTCAAACAACCAACATAACAGCTAAAGGTTCATGAATACAATAATAGTATTGATAAACAAATTATAAAAATATGATAAAAAAATAGAGGACATTGTACTACATAATTTACAAATTTTACATACGTGTATGATTATAACAGTAATATACTGTAAATGTGATTAAACAGGATTAATCTCTTGACAGCCCTAATATATATATATATATATATATATATATATATATTGTAGTGACTCCTATTTTCCTATTTTCTGTGTGTGTGTGTGTTTATACTGTTTACATATATATACATATATATGTATGAATATATACACACACAAACGGAAAATAGGAGTCACTGCATTTATGCAAATATGCATCTGCTCCTTTCTGTTTATCTCACCTCCATATTATGGTGAAAAAGAGGAGCTAGAGACGGAGGCATCTGCAGCGACAGGTGATAAATAATAAAAGTGTAATATTGCAAAATGGACGTGGGGTTTACAGGAGGAGGTCGCAGGAGGGAGGAGCTTTATTCCCATGTACAAAGATCAATAACAATAATAAAACGCAGTGGTGAATAATTAATCAATACTCCTCCCTCTTTCTGGTCCTCCATATGTGTCCTCAGCTCTTGGAATTTCATGACCTTACCGGAAAGCTTAATGCATAATAATAACATAATTTTTCCTCATATATAAATCTCTTGATGAATGGAGAAGATGATTGTTGCAATGTGCAACATTTCTGTCAATGTGCCATATACATTATAGTTTCCTCTTACAAAGGTTGACATTTTCTTGATGGCATGTTGTGTTGTGATAATACTGCATTCATCTCATTGGCTGTAAAGAGAAAAAAAAAATCTGAGGAAAATTGCAAAAACTAAAAAAAACAATGGATCTAATGTGGATCTAAAACAGAGCAACACTGTAGAGATTCGGTTGAACCCCTGAAAAGCCTATCATCTTATCTCAGTCATGTCTTTTCTGGTAAAATAAGATGAAGTAAATCACAGAAAACTAAACTTTACACTCAGGATTGTGCAGACAGAGGACCTTTCCACCACTTCTGTTTCCTTTCTGCTTAACACCAGAAACCTCTCATACCACCAAACCACACACGTTCTGAAACGAGAAGCAAGCAGCACTTGTGTTGTTGCTAAATTACAGACAAACAATGATAAAAATCTGTTTTGGGGGCTCCTGTGATTCATGGTTGCTCCTGGTTGATGGCAAAACTTCAGTCATTACTTAAATGAGCCAGTTGCACCTGTGTTTGTTGATCAGATACACTAAACAATCTGATCCGCCCTAGAACAGGATTAGAGCCTCTTTTTGCCTTCAGACCTGACTCGATTTTTAGGGGTATAGATTTTAGGAGCTGAACCTCTTCTTCACTTTTTTCTGCCTTCTGACTTACAACCAGCAGTGGACATCTCTGGTCCAGAAAGTAAAATTACTGTCCAGCAGTTGTTTCAGCCAATTATCAAACCTGAGGAGCACAGCTCCTCTGCATGTAGATGAGACACCTGATTTAAATATACAGGCAGATCCGTAAATGTGGCAGGGTTTTTATTTTCTGCCACCTGACTTATAGACAACAAACACTATAAACAACATACAGTACATACATATTACATTGACATACCCAAAACAAAAGTACATCTTCACAATTACATGGCTGTATATTCTTGGTCTCTACAGAAAGCTGAAACATGACATTAATACAGAAGTGTCACAACCAAGATGTGTGATACTGTGTCAGAGTAAATTCACCTGGAACACAGTAGAAAATGTAAATGTTCGTCTCCTAGAAAAAAAAAACACATTATTTTCAGTGGAAACCAGAGAATAGCCGCCCAGTTCATCTAGGAATGAGTAAAATAATCCTGGGAACGAGTAAAGTAATCCTAAAAATAAGTAAAGTAATCTTAGGTATGAGTAATGTAGCACTAGAAATGAGTAAAGTAGTAATAGGAATGAAAAAGTAATCCCAGGAATAAGTAAAGTAATCTTAGGTATGAGTAAAGTAATCCTAGGTTTATGCAAAGTAACACTAGGAAAGAATAAAGTTATCCTTGGAAAGAGTCAAGTAGTCCTAGAAATGAGTAAAGTAGTACTAGAAACGAGTAAAGTAATCCTAGGAATGAGTAATGTATTACTTGATATGAGTAAAGTAATCCTAGGAAAGAGTAAAGTAGTCCTACAAACCAACAAAGTAATCCTAGGAATAAGTAAAGTAATCTTAGGTATGAGTAAAGTAATCCTAGGTTTATGCAAAGTAACACTAGGAAAGAATAAAGTTATCCTTGGAAAGAGTCAAGTAGTCCTAGAAATGAGTAAAGTAGTACTAAAAACGAGTAAAGTAATCCTAGGAATGAGTAATGTAGCACCAGAAATGAGCAAAGTAGTAATAGGAATGAAAAAGTAATCCTAGGAATGAGTAAAGTAGTACTTGATATGAGTAAAGTAATCCTAGGAAAGAGTAAAGTAGTCCTACAAACCAACAAAGTAATCCTAGGAATGAGTAATGTGTGATGAGGAATTGTACTCCATTAGAAGGTAAAAGTGAAGCAGTTTTCAGGTGTTTTAATAGAAGTGTTACACAGGTTAAAATCTCAGGAAGCAATCAGGCAATGATGATGATGATGATGATGATGATGATGATTGACACCTCTACCAGTGGTCAGTCAGGAGAATCCAGAGTTAGCCCCACATTCACCTTTGAAACACCATGAGGATCCAGAAAGAAGTGAAGCCCAACATAGTAAATGATAGGAAGATGAATACTTCACTACAAACCCCCTTCTTCTCCATGGCAACCAGCAGGACCTTCATCTCCATGGAAACCAGCAGGACCTCTAATATTCATTTCAAGCAGAGTCATAGGAGAACATTAGCTTAGTTTTTCAGAGCTGGAATAAAAGCGGGTTTCTGATTGGCTGCTAGTCGATTTTGCCTCTAGATATAATTTTCGTCGTATGCAGAACAAATGGGTAGAATAAGTAAATGGAGGAATGAAAGATAAATAAATTGTGAACATTCTCAGCGCATCTGGTCTCCAACGCACCTGCCCATCTGTGTGGATGTGTTGGAATATTTTGCGACACCAGCATATCAGTGACAGCCCACTGACACGGAAGAGTCAGTGAATCATGTGAGGCGTAGAAAACGGCATTGATCGGATAGATCTTGGCTCGGCGTGGCACCAGTCCCTACGATGGCCCTGCCGTTCCACCAGCCAGCTGTTCCTACCGCTGTCATCCTGAGGAGGCCGCCCCTCGGCCCCGCAGCTCCCAGCTGATGAGTGAGGCAGGTATTCCATGGAGATTAACAGTTTCCCTGCAACAGCAGTATCTTCAGTGACACGATGACTGAACATCGTAGGCGAGAATCTCCACAAACTAAGCTGCGGTGGTCTATTTCTGTTCTCTCAGTGCGCATTGTTAGAACAGCCCTGCTTAATCTTAATAACTGAACATGTTCTCATGTCGTATCAACATAAATAAGCTCCCATGTTCCATGTTGTGGTATTTGGAAACTAATTATACTTGTTGTGGTGCCTGTAAACAGTGCTTTAATTACACAGTGAGTGGCCAGTCAGCAGTTTTCTCCATCCCTCATCACTCCGCAGGGTTTCAGCTGTTATCTGCTGCACTCATCGGACTCATTAACACTGTGAGGCTGTGAGATCACTGTTGATCGATCACTCAGGACAGGAAAAAAAAAAAAACCTTCAATTTATTCCTGGTTTTTCATTAAGTGAACGCTGAGGATGACCTGGGGGTCAGGAGCTGAGCTGAGAGAACATGATTTTACAAGCTAACAACTATCATCATATTTAGAGCTCTTTAACCCTGGTGTCCTCCTTAAATGTGCCACCCTCCCTGCACCAGATATTTACATGTAGAAATGTCTTATGACTTCTAGCTTTTATTTCTTCTCTGGTGAAGTGCAATTTTCGACTGATGTGGTCGTAAATGTCATGGTAGCAGGCAGCAACATCTCCGTCTGTTGGCAGTTTTGAAAGTTTGTAAACAAGGATTTGGGAAAATCGTAAGGGTCTTGAGCACCAACAAAGGCAATTTATGTAATTTATCAAAGTATACCTGTCTGATCTGCCCACATAAAAGCTGAACTGGCTTTCAAAGAGTAAAATCCTCCAGCACCGTCCATCCTAAACTAGAGCCAGCAGCAAGTTAAGTCACTCCACAGCTGTTGCAGTCGTTCTCTCTCTCTCTCTCTCTCTCTCTCTCTCTCTTGTTTTAAAATAAACTTTATTATGCTAATTAACTGTCCTACAAACAAAAACTATGCAAAGTAGTGTAACATGGGGAGATGACTTCAAATGGTATTACAGAGGCAAATATATAAGTGTAGGAGCCATATTAGGCGATTGGATATTCATTCAGTAGGTGACAGGTGACACGCAGCATCAGCACCTGGGTGGTGGGTGAGTCACAAGGTTTGAAAGGTGCACCTGATTCACAGCGCTTGTTAAGATGAATGAATGAGGGAGTGGGTCCCGTTATTTTTTCTGTCGACCACAAATTATTTTTTGTGCAATCTTTTAGTCTAACGCTTTAGCCTTTGATTAAGCTGGACATCAGCCCACGGCTGCACTTTAGTCGCGTTTTGCCGTAATAATAAGAGAAACCATTCAGTTCAATAATTAACAAACGGATGCGGCTTGTCAAAGACTGGCTTAGTTTTGATACAGTTTTTGTTATTATTGTAATTTATAATGGTTGAATATAGATTAATGCAGAAAAAGTGTAAGGCTGGAGTCTGATCATCTCTTTGTGGAGGTGGAATTTACCCAAAAGCAAAATCACAGGTTTCTCTCCATCAGCATATTATCGTTTTCATAGAAACATTTCTGCAATATTCCTCCTCTTATATATTTCCACATATCAGTCCAAAATATTCCAGTGTACACATAAAATGACAAATGGGTGCAGAGTCCCAGCAAGGTTAACTTTTTGCCACCCATGCAGGATATAACCAAAGACTGAACAAAAGTAAAGTTTTTTTTCTGCATGTGAAAGACAAAACAGACTCAGATAACGTTAACACCATGTAACATTAGGGACATCGCAACATTATATTTAGAGCTAACGTCACAATAACTGAGGAAACAGCTGCTTTATGTTTAGTTTATCGACACCACAAATGACAATAAAAGTCTGTAAGTTTTTATTTGTACTGAGAACTGAAAACTCTCTCTTGCAAACGTTTCCAGATCTTCCCTTGTTCTTCTTTTCTCTGGATCGCAGACAAACACGACGGAGTATCAGCTGTGGACGGCGTATTGTCACCTGTTTACCTGGGGGAGACACAATAAGCCTTCGTCAGACGTGTTTTGTACAACCGACAAACGTGAAGTATCTGGTCGTAACAATGTTAAAACAACCGCGGTTTGCTGCATTTTAGTGATGCATTATCTTCATTTTACATAAACTTAGACCAGCTCACCCAAAATGTACTTGAAAAGCATACAGAACCGAATTATCAGGGAACTTACCACTGAGAAAGTGTTGCTACCAGGCTGCTGCACAGCTGAGAACTTTCCGATGACCTCCAGTTATCACGTTTTACAGCAGCATCACATTTAGCTCGTCGTTTAGGATCAACTAGCGGCCTAGAAAATTAAATCCCATCCTGGAATGTCGATCAGAACATCAAAAGCACGAATCAACCATTATTTCCCGAGGCAAGCTGTTAGCTTTAGCAGCCGAGCCCACAGCAGTAGGTGGAGGTGGGTGTGAGCGAACAAAGTCAGGTGATTGGTCCATACGCCGCAGGGTAGTTTCAGCAGCAGCAGAAGAAGAAGAACGCTCTTCGGGTTCAAGCCAAAGCAAGATTAAGAAATGAATTTTGGTCGTATTTTATTCCTCAACTTTGTAAAAATAAACCTTTTAATAGAAAATCAGATAAAGGTTCGTTTTCCGATTTTTTTATTTCCGATTTCAAAACGAAAAACGGGAGATAACTCGTTTCCCATTGTTGTTTACCTTCTTCCAAACGAAAATCGGAAATAGGTCGGATTCTCGTTTTTTTTTTGATATCAAAATAAAAAACGAATGGCCGCGAGGTACACGGACCCGAACCCCATGTCGTATGACTGAACATATAACAGCTAACCCCCACGTCATATGACTGAACATGTAACAGCTAATCCCCATGTCGTAAGACTGGAAATGTGGTGGTACTAGGGATGGGCGATATGGACTAAAAAATGTATCACGATAATTTCTCTTATTTATCACGGTAACAATAAATGACGATAAAAGCTATCAGCAAAATATTTTGTATTATAAATCTGTCACTAAATTCTGTCTTGAAAGCCCTACAAAATACCAGAAGCCACTATATCAATTAAGTTCAAGTAGTGCACCTGTATTGCAAAACTGTAGTGACACCAATCAAACAAGTTTGAAATATGAGAGTCCAAATGCCACATTTTTTATTCAAACGATGCAAACAGCAAAACTAACTTACCGTACCGTACCGTACCGTCTTCTTCCGCTTATCCGGGGTCAGGTCGCGGGGGCAGCTGCCTAAGCAGGGAAGCCCAGACTTCCCTCTCCCCGGCCACAGCCGCCAGCTCATCCGCGGGGATCCCGAGGCGCTCCCAGGCCAGCCGGGAGACGTAGTCCCTCCAGCGTGTCCTAGGCCTACCCCGGGGTCTGGTCCCGGTGGGAAGTGCCCGGAACACCTCTCCAGGAAGGCGTCCAGGAGGCATCCTAATCAGATGCCCGAGCCACCTCATCTGGCTCCTCTCTATACGAAGGAGCAGCGGCTCTACTCTGAGTCCCTCCCGGATGACCGAGCTCCTCACCCTATCTCTAAGGGAGAGCCCGGCCACCCTGCGGAGGAAACTCATTTCGGCCGCTTGTACCCGCGATCTCGTTCTTTCGGTCATGACCCACAGCTCATGGCCATAGGTGAGGGTGGGAACGTAGATGGACCGGTAAATCGAGAGCCTCGCCTTCTGGCTCAGCTCCTTCTTCACCACGACGGACCGATGCAACGTCCGCATCACTGCAGACGCCGCACCGATCCGTCTGTCCACCTCCCGCTCCATCCTTCCCTCACTCGTGAACAAGATCCCGAGATACTTGAACTCCTCCACCTGGGGCAGGACCTCACTCCCGACCCGGAGAGGACACTCCACCCTTTTCCGGGCGAGGACCATGGTCTCGGATTTGGAGGTGCTGATTCTCATCCCGGCCGCTTCACACTCGGCCGCAAATCGCCCTAGCAAGAGCTGGAGATCACGGCCCGATGACGCCAACAGAACCACATCATCTGCAAACAGCAGAGACCCGATCCTGAGGCCACCAAACCGGATCCCCTCAACACCTCGGCTGCGTCTAGAAATCCTGTCCATAAAGGTTATGAACAGGATCGGTGAGAAAGGGCAGCCTTGGCGGAGTCCAACTCTCACCGGGAATGGATTCGACCTACAGCCGGAAATGCGGACCAAGCTCTGGCACCGGTCGTACAGGGACCGAACAGCTCGAATAAGGGGGTCCGGCACCCCGTACTCCCGGAGCACCCCCCACAGGAATCCCCGGGGGACACGATCGAACGCCTTCTCCAAGTCCACAAAGCACATGTAGACTGGTTGGGCGAACTCCCACGCCCCCTCCAGGACCCTGAAGAGAGTGTAGAGCTGGTCCACTGTTCCACGACCAGGACGAAAACCACACTGCTCCTCCTCAATCCGAGGTTCGACTATCCGACGGATCCTCCTCTCCAGTACCCCCGAATAGACTTTACCAGGGAGGCTGAGAAGTGTGATCCCCCTGAAGTTGGAACACACCCTCCGATCCCCCTTTTTGAAGAGGGGGACCACCACCCCAGTCTGCCAGTCCAGAGGCACTGCCCCCGATGTCCACGCAATGCTGCAAAGGCGCGTCAACCAAGACAGCCCCACAGCATCCAGAGCCTTAAGAAACTCCGGGCGGATCTCATCTACCCCCGGGGCCCGGCCACCGAGGAGCTTTTTGACCACCTCGGCGACCTCAGCCTCAGTGACAGAAGAGTCCACCCCTGAGTCCCCAAACTCTGCTTCCTCCTCGGAAGACGTGTTGGTGGGATTGAGGAGGTCTTCAAAGTATTCCCTCCACCGGCCCACGACGTCCCGAGTCGCGGTCAGCAGCCCACCATCCCCACTGTACACAGTGTTGATGGTGCACTGCTTCCCCCTCCTGAGTCGTCGTATGGTGGACCAGAAACGCCTCGAAGCCGTCCGGAAGTCGTTCTCCATGGCCTCACCGAACTCCTCCCATGCCCGAGTTTTTGCCTCAGCGACCGCCAGAGCCGCGCTCCGCTTGGCCCGCCGATACCTGTCAGCTGCCTCCGGAGTCCCACAGGCCAGGAAGGCCCGGTAGGACTCCTTCTTCAGCTTGACGGCATCCCTCACCGCTGGTGTCCACCAGCGGGTTCGGGGATTACCGCCACGACAGGCACCGACAACCTTGCGGCCACAGCTCCGACTAGCGGCCTCAGCAATAGAGGTGCGGAACATAGCCCACTCCGACTCAATGTCCCCCACCTCCCTCGGAACATGGGTGAAGCTCTCCCGGAGGTGGGAGTTAAAGCTCTCCCTGACAGGGGACTCAGCCAGACGTTCCCAGCAGACCCTCACAACACGTTTGGGCCTGCCAGGTCTGACCGGCAACCTCCCCCACCATCTGAGCCCACTCACCACCAGGTGGTGATCAGTGGACAGCTCCGCCCCTCTCTTCACCCGAGTGTCCAGGATAAGGGGCCGCAAGTCCGATGACACGACTACGAAGTCGATCATGGAACTGCGGCCCAAGGTGTCCTGATGCCAGGTGTAAACGTGGACACTCTTATGCCTGAACATGGTGTTCGTTATGGACAATCCATGACGAGCACAGAAGTCCAACAACAAAACACCACTCGGGTTCAGATCAGGGGGGCCGTTCCTCCCGATCACGCCCCTCCAGGTCTCACTGTCGTTGCCCACGTGAGCGTTGAAGTCCCCCAGCAGAACGATGGAGTCCCCGGAGGGCGCGCTTTCCAACACGCCGTCCAAGGACTCCAGAAAGGGTGGGTACTCTGAACTGCTGTTCGGTGCATAGGCACAGACAACAGTCAGGACCCGTCCCCCCACCCGAAGGCGGAGGGAGGCTACCCTTTCGTCCACCGGGGTGAACCCCAACGCAGAGGCAGCGAGCCGGGGGGCAATGAGTATGCCCACACCCGCTCGGCGCCTCTCACCGGGAGCAACTCCAGAGTGGAACAAGGTCCAGCCCCTCTCGAGGATGGTGTTCCCAGAGCCCGAGCCGTGCGTCGAGGTGAGTCCAACTATATCTAGTCGGAACCGCTCGACCTCGCGCACCAGCTCGGGCTCCTTTCCAACCAGAGAGGTGACGTTCCACGTCCCTAGAGCTAGCTTCTGCAGCCGGGGGTCGGACCGCCAGGGTCTCCCCCGCCCTCGGCCGCCGCCCAACTCACAATGCACCCGACCCCTATGGCCCCTCTCGCGGGTGGTGGGTCCGTGGGAGGGGGGGCCCATGTCTCCATTTCGGGCTGAGCCCGACCGGGCCCCATGGGCGAAGGCCCGGCCACCAGGCGCTCGCCTCCGTGCCCCACCTCCGGGCCTGGCTCCAGAGGGGGGCCCCGGTGACCCGCGTCCGGGCGAGGGACACGTAGCTCCATTGCTTGTTCTCTCCATTAGGGGGTGTTTGGGCTGCGCTTTGTCTGGTCCCTCCCCTAGTAACCTGTTTGCCATGGGTGACCCTGCCAGGGGCATAATTTAGCCCCAGACAACATAGCCCCTAGGATCCTCAGAACACGCAAACCCCTCCACCACGATAAGGTGGCAGCCCAAGGAGGGGCAAAACTAACTTTGCTTATTAAAAAAAACAAAGTAAAACACAACCTGGTAAATTGTCATCTCACGATAAAAACGATAAATTCAAATTGTTATTGTGGGGAATTTCTTTGACGATATATCGCACACGATAAAATATCGCCCATCCCTAGGTGGTACATAATATTTGCTGAATGCACAAGAAATTTTTTGACAGGGTTGAAAGGAGGACTGTTGCTGTGTCGACCTAGCTGCAACATTTCCCGATATCTGAACGTGGCCGCAACATAAGGAATCTGTAAGGAAGTGATAGGTTTGAAAAGACAACTCCAGTTAAAAGAGGGATAACTTTCCCCCAAATATTCTGCAATCCAAGTCTCAAAGCGGCTTTTGTCCAAAACTGAGGACCAGCTGAGGACCATGGTCTTGGATTTGGAGGTGCTGATTCTCATCCCAGCCCCCTCACACTTGGATGTGAATCGCTGTTGGTAAATTGGAGATCACGGCCCAATCCTGAAGCCACCAAACCGGTTCCCCTCAACACCTCAGCAGAGCGTAGAAACCCTGTCCATAAAGGTTATGAACAGGATCGGTGACAAAGGGCAGCCTTGCGGAGTCCAGCCCTCACCGGAAACAAATCCGACTTACTGCCCGATAAGCGGACCAAGCTCTGGCACCGGTCCTACAGGGACAGCTTGAACCCCAAGAACAACCCCCACAGGAGCCCCCAGGGGACACGGTTGAACTACCCTCTCCAAATCCACAAAGCACACGTAGGCTGGTTGGATGAACTCTTATGCTCTTTTGTGACTTTTGTGTCATAGAAAGTGAAACGTTGCAGATGCTTGTGATGATGTAGAAAACGTCCAGAGGTCTTTGCACTTCCATGTCTGTGAAGGTTGTTATCTAACATCTGATGTTAACTGGCTACAACTAAAGACAATCAGCAGCTATTTTATAGTTTGTTAGCAATTTGTTTTCTCGCCACATTCCTGAAACCTTCCTGGGAAACCGGCAAGTTTATTTGGGTCATGATGAATGACAAGTCAAAGAAGCAGCAGGAGCACAGGTGGGTGTTTTTTTCTTCAGGAGGCAGGCATTTTATTGGCGTTACTTCAACCTTCACTGCTGATTTTTTCTGAAGTATCAGATTGTTTTGTCTCTGTAAGGCTCACACAGCCAGCTGCCAGGACTGAACTTTCCATTAAACGGTTCAGAGTTTATGAAAATGAACCGCATGATGATTAATATTTCTGTATAGATTCCCTCTTGTGCTCACTGCCTCGTACAGCTGTTCTTGTCGTAGTTCCTCGACAGCCTATGTCTGCTTATAAATGAGTCATAAAGAGCTTGCAGTGCCCTGTGTTCATTAGTGCTTTGTAGTATCTGCTGAGTCTCTGCAGGTTAAAGACTCTATGGAGCGGGAACTGTTCTGCACTCCAGCACAGTTGGCATTATTAATGAGTTCGGTGTGTAGTCTATAAATTAGCCTGGGTAACATTTATTTGTACCTTCTGTGGCCTTCAGAGAAAATTTTTAAATAACAAAAGTGATCATCATATGTTGGAAACTGTAGCTGCTCCAGGTGATTCTGTTAGGAGTGTTTTCTAACTTAAGAAGTCAGAGTTAACTGAAGAACCTTTAACTGTCAATCAACCATGCAGAATTGGACGTTATTTGGTAGGTTTGCAAGTAGGATGATTCCACTGTATAAATTACCCAGTCAATCTGTGCTACCTTACGATGCGAAACCCTGAAACCCCATCCTAAATGCCCTCTACAGGTACTATACACACACCGGCCACTATATTAGGTACACCTGTCCAACTGCTCGTCAACACAGATTTCTAATCAGGCAAATACATGGCAGCAGCTCAATGCATGTAGGCATGTAGACATGGTCAAGACGATCTGCTGCAGTTCAAACCAGCATCAGAATGGGGAAGAAAGGTGATTTAAGTGACTTTGAACGTGGCATGGTTGTTGGTGCCAGACAAGCTGGTCTGAGTTTCTCAGAAACTGCTGATCTACTGGGATTTTCCTGCACAACCATCTCTCGGTTTTACAGAGAATGGTCCCAAAAAGGGAAAATATCCAGTGAGCAGCAGTTTTAGGCAATTACATTTAATGGAAATTCATCTAAACTTCTGACTGCTAATTTTTAAAATGATATAAATTTACCAGCCTTTTCCCAATCTGTGCCCACCCCCCACTCCCCCCAAACCTGTCTATCTAGACTCAACATAGTTTTTTGTTTGTTTGTTTCCATATCCACCAACGTTTTCTAAGCTTTAACCATACTGGAAACAGTTCATGTTTAATTCATAAAAGGATGCAGCTGTATGTTTATATTTATCTTTATTTCTGTTGGAATCAGTTTAGTAAAATCTTTCTTCTTTCACAGATACAGACTGTGATGAAAAACATTTCCTCTCTAAACGGGGCTCCATCCAGATGTGGCCCCCGGCTAACGACTGTCCGTTTAGTTTCCATTCAGTCGTCACTGTGGGGCAGTTTGAGAGGAATGTTTTCCAGCAGTCAGAAGATCTCTGTATCTGAAACTCTCTCCAGAATCCTTAATTTAACCTTTTCATAATGGTGTCATGGCCCCTGTATGGAGCTGGTTTTCTGTAATCTGACTTATCCAGTCTCAGTGTATACTGAGAATGATGGAAATAAACTCCTTTTATCACAATGAGGCAGACTTGTTTGTGTTGGTAAGGATGTGGTGCCCTCTCCTGGATGAAACGTCAGATGATCTCATTTCCTCTGACAGTTAAAACCACCATAATGAGAACTTTTGAGTCCCGTTTAAGCATGTTAAGTATGAAGACCATAGATCTAAAACCTTGTGTGAAGTAACATGTAGCACTACTGTAATTCTTCTGCTCATCTAAAATCATGATTCTGTTTTATCTTTTATGACTTATCAACACAAATCATTAGATAACTGGAAAAAATGAAAATTAAGTTTAGATGAAAATATAACAAAATGATCACAGTTATCATTGTGGAGTGTTATTGAAATACCCCACCGGCATCTTTAAATATTTCCACTTTGTCCTTTTTAAAGGGGGAAAAAAATCTCCAGAGTACTGTCCACTTGGGTGCCTTTGTTGCTTTCCACCATGTTTTCATAAATTAAATAATGCAAACTGGGACTGCTGCTGCTTTTCCAGCAACATAACAGTGAGTTTTTCAAAGTACAGTAATTAATCACAGTTTTACAGATAATTAAAATCTGAAACTACAGTACCGTCTTCTTCTGCTTATCCGGGATCGGGTCGGGGGGGCAGCTGCCTAAGCAGGGAAGCCCAGACTTCCCTCACCCCGGCCACAGCTGCCAGCTCATCCGGGGGGATCCCGAGGCATTCCCAGGCCAGCCGGGAGACGTAATCCCTCCAGAGTGTCCTGGGTCTCCCTCGGGGTCTGGTCCCGGTGGGACGTGCCTGGAACACCTTACCAGGGAGGTGTCCAGGAGGCATCCTGACCAGATGCCCGAGCCTCCTCATCTGGCTCCTCTCTATACGGAGGAGCAGCGGCTCTACTTTCAGCCCCTCCCGGATGACCGAGCTCCTCCCCCTATCTCTAAGGGAGAGCCCGGCCACCCTGCGGAGGAAGCTCATTTTGGCCGCTTGTACCCGCGATCTCCCAAATCCAGGTGTGGAACACTTGTTGCATCATTCCCAAAAAGACTCATGTCTGTACGAGCTCAGAAGCTGCTTCTACTCAGTACTGAGCAAAGTACTGAATACTTATTATGACCATTTCATATTTCAGTTTTTCTTTTTCAATAAATTTGCAAAAAATTCTACATATCTGTTTTTTCGGTCAGGATGGGGTGCTGAGTGACATTAATGAGAAATAAAATGAACTTTTTTGATTTTGGCAAATGGCTGCAATGAAACAAAGTGTGAAAAGTTTAAAGAGGTCTGAATACTTTCCGTACCCACGTACAGTATGTGTATATGCTGTGTGTGTGTGTGTGTGTGTGTGTGTGTGTGTGTATATATATATATATATATATAGATCGTTGCAGTCATTACTCAGCAGTCATTACCTGCAAGGTGATGACTGCTGAGGTGAATGAGTCTTGTTTTGGAGTTAAAGAAGTTTTTTATGTATGTTGAAGCTTCAGCTTTTTAAGTTTTGTTCTGTGTTTTTACTTTTTTATTTCCCTCTCCAAACTGAAATAAATCTGCCGTCTCTCCCAGCATGCTGGTACATTGGATCAGACCTGATTCTGGATTTGTCTGATAGAAAGACATTGATGGAAGAAAGTGGTTTCTGGTGGCTGAGCATTTCCTCTAATGATACTGCAGCACTTTGCAGGCGTGTGCGAGTGTGGCTTAATCACTTGTAAGACTTGATTGAGTGTGTGTTAATAAACATCAGGCCGTCTCTCTTCCCCCCGGTGATTAGTGGTTTATGTGTTCCTGCAGGCTGAAGACGCAGTCCTGAAGATTGATGGAGGGCCATGCTCTTCAAACAGCAGGCATTGCTGAGACAGAAGCTCTTCGTTCTGGGCAGCCTCGCTATTGGAAGTGTCCTGTACCTCGTAGCCAGGGTTGGGACTTTGGATCGGTAAGCCATCATCTTTTCTTTTTATCTTCATGAACTCTGAGTAGCTCTTCTTCATTTTTAGCTCTTCTGTTTAAATGTTTCTACATTTCCACCCATGATTCTTCATATTTTTGTGAAATTTAACAACTTCACCCCAGAGATCTGGTTAAGTTCTCCTAAAAGAGGAAGATTTGCACCGTTTATAAAAAGAAAAAGAAGCTTCCCCAGTGAAACTTAAGAGGAATAAGAGCCAAATTTCCTCAAGGGAGCAGATCAGCAGTTTATTAATAAATTTCATAGTTGATGACTCCAGGTGTTCTTCCACTCAGTAAGTTGAAGGATGACTCCCTGAAGGCAAACTCGGAGCAGCCGAACGGCTTGAAATCAGGTCTGAAATTGCTGCTCCAGTTTGACCTGCTGCTTGTTACCACAGAAAACCACGATTAAAAAGGCAAATTGGCTTTTTGCATCACCTTCAATCAGTGCATGATCAATGAGTCACTGAGTGGGCTGATACTCATCAATACTCACCTTATAGTGATGAAGATGACAGCCTAAATCACAACCTACCTGCAGTGTGATCAGGAAAACGACAGCCAGAGACTAATAGAGATGGGATGGTTAGGCTGAAGATGATGATGCAGGTCTGGTCATATGGAATGCCATTTTATTCATAATTAAATAAATAAATAAATACCAAAATAAATAAGTGTTCCACAATATAAATATATATAAAATGCACAAAATAATTGTTTCCATATGTATTTATTTAGTCAGTTATATGTTTAGTTATATATTTATTTATTAAGTTATTTATTTATCTATTAGTTTAGTTATTCATTTATTTAGTTAGTTATTTATTTATTTATGACGTTATTTATTTATTTATTTATAAAGTTATTTATTCAGTCTTATATTTATCTATTTAGTTTTAAGTCATTTATTTATTTATTTATTTAGTTATTCATTTAGTTATTTATCTATTTATTAAGTTATCTATTTTGTTATTTATTAAGTTATTCATTTATTTATTTATCACGTTATTTATTTATTTATTTATAAAGTTATTTATTCAGTCTTATATTTATCTATTTAGTTTTAAGTCATTTATTTATTTATTTATTCATTTAGTTATTTATCTATTCATTAAGTTATTTATTTAGTTATTAATAAAGTTATTTATTTAGTTATTCATTTAGTTATTTATCTATTTATTAAGTTATCTATTTTGTTATTCATTAAGTTATTCATTTATTTATATATTAAGTTATTTATATAGTGAAACTTTTATTTTGTGCTCACACTTATTTTGGGAGGCTTTTATTTTGCACCAAGACTTTGTGCTGGTTCTTTTTGCGTTTCTTTATTTCGCATCCTAATATTCAAATTTAGGGGCGGGGTTGTGGAGCTGACGACCTATGACAGGCTATGGCTACGTCTCCACGCGTCTGTACGCAACACTGGTCGATAGACGGCGGCGCCATTAGGCTCGTTCGACTTTGGCTATCTGCAGCGCAACTCGGCTGGAAGTGAGGGATTGTGGTCCTGGAATGTTGCATGCTGGTTAGAAACTTTGTCCGACTTCAGACTGCGCCTGAACTGCACCGGAAAACGTGACCAGACCACATGATCATCAAACATCGCGGGAGCCGTCCGTCTGCAGTCGGAGCGTGCAGTTCCTCCTCAGCAACTGCAGCACCTGGACCTGCCTCCGCCGCCGCCGGAACCTGGTTCTGATTGGTTTCACCTCTCACTGACTCAAGCTCCGATTGTTGGACGGGACTGTCCCCCAGTAATAAATCCATTTAGGTGTTTTAAACAGGCTACAAAATCAGCCTTGGTGTTTCATACTGTAGTTAGGCTGATGTTCACAAACCTGGACAGACTGATATCTGGACAGGCTGATTTATGAACAGACTGATATCTGACTGCAGCAACAGAGGAACACAAACGTGTTGCAGCCACAAGTTATTCTACTCAGATAAATATAAAGCTTAACTAAGTTATACCAAAACTTTCACAAATCCTCTTCAGAATTTGGATTTGATGGACTTATTGGTGTGTATCCACCTTTCCACATGCTCCCCCTTATGTTATCCATGAGTAGGCTACCCAAATCCTAAATAAAAATAAAATAAAAAATATATAATATATAATATTTATTCCCAGCCCCATATAGAAAAAATAAGTTTCTATTTCTTTATTTGTTTTAAATTTATTCTTCAAGGCAAAGCATTTATGGTTTTCATATTTGAGCCAGGACATTTACCAGATTATTGTCCTCTGTGTTTCACCTTAACAGGTAAACAACATTCTGTCTACTACAGTCCAGTACAAGTTCATGTAATCAGCGTCAACAACACGCTGTTTCAATACTCTGAAATTAGACTTGATCACATCTGCACAGCGTTCAGTAACTTTGAGCTCAATAAAGGCAAATGCCGCGAGATCCTCCGTTATTGCAGTCTTCACGTTGGTGAACTTGTCCAGCTGAGATGCGCTGCGTTTATGGTCCGCCCCCGAGACTCACGCAGCTCTCGTCTGACCATGAAGTCAGACGGTAGACAGACGCAGTCAATCCGAACGAGCCTATTATCAACAGTGATGGGCGGAACTGCCGGTGCTTACAGGAAGTAGCAGTTTAGTCGTGAAAAGGCTGGAACAGATCGCGGTGAATCGTGTTTACGTTTGCATCTGGATAAAGCTAAAGGATAAAGAAACGAGATGTCCTGGAGTTCAGGGGCATCATGTGTCCATGGTTGAACATTCAGATCATGAAGTCCCTCATGGATTTTTTTCTATTACCGGTCGTTGCGTAGTTAGCGCCTAGCATGTCACAACGGGACGGGAGCTCTGCAGGGACACAGGACAGGTCTTCTTCCACAACCTGCTTTACTGCTGTGGAGGTTCTGGGCTCGTTCCACTTTGGCTCTCTGCAGCAACCGGGCTGGAAGAACCAGATTCTGGTCCTGGAGTCCTGCATCCACCGCAGACAGAACCTGGTCCTGATCGGTTTTACTTCTCACTGACGGAGGCTCCGGTTTTCTGACGGGACTTCCATGTGATGCTCCCAGCAATAAATCCATTTTGGTGTTTTTAACAGGTTACAAGATTATTTTGAACAGCCGGTGTTTCATTCTGCAATAAACTGATGTTCACAACCTGGACAGGCTGATATCTGACTGCTGCTGCAAAGCAAATTTATTTTCTTACTATTTTTCAGATTTATTCTTTATAGTTGCATTCCTATCATTACATATACTTAAAGCATGATGGTGAAATGGAAGCACACAAAAAACAGGGATGTGAATATCGTTACCGTCTGTCTACCATCTGACTCCTTGATCAGACCAGAGCTGCGCGAGTCATCAGGGACGTCAGAGCAGCAGCTCAGCAGGACACGTTCACCAACGTGATGACTGCAGGGATGGAGGATCTCTGCATTTGTCTTCTTTTGGATAAAAGCTACTGAACATTGTGCAGATCTGATCGAGTCATCTAATTTCAGATGACTGAGACAGCATGTTGTTGAAGATGATTTCATAAACTTGTACTGAGCTGTAGTAGAAACGTCTGCTAACATAATGTTATTTACCTGTTCAGGTGTAACATGAAGGTCAGCAATCTGGTAAATGTCCAAGCTCAAAAATACAAAACTTTAATGCTTTGCCTCGTCAGGAATTTAAAACAAGAGATGGAAAAAAAATTTTTTTTTAGATGGTGTAAATTCGTAATATGACTTCAACCTCCCCATCACTGCTGTCCTTCCACAGGAGCTGGTTGATTAAATTCACATCTACACGGGATTCTCACTTTTATTATTTTATTCCTTCTTATTATGTATAAGCGTTGAGGGTCTGAAAGGCACATATAAATGCAATGTACTGTTATTATTATCGTTATTTTTGTTATAATTATTATTATTATTGAGGGTTTGGGTGGTCGTGGTTAATATGAGGGAATGAAAAGGTGGCACGAGGAAAGGAATGGATACAAAATAAGTCCAGTGTCTTTGAATAAAACTAATCCAAATTAAGAAGAGGATTTGTGACATATTTGCCCGTGTGTTGGTGTAACCTACATGTGAGCTTCATATTTATCCGAGTAGAATAACTCGTGGCTGCAACACGTTTGTGTTGCTTTGCAGCAGCAGTCAGATATCAGCCTGTCCAGGTTGTGAACATCAGTTTATTGCAGAATAAAACACCGGCTGTTCATAATAATCTTGTAACCTGTTAAAAACACCAAAATGGATTTATTGCTGGGAGCATCACATGGAAGTCCCGTCAGAAAACCGGAGCCTCCGTCAGTGAGAAGTGAAACCGATCAGGACCAGGTTCTGTCTGCGGTGGATGCAGGACTCCAGGACCAGGTTCTGTCTGCGGTGGATGCAGGACTCCAGGACCAGAATCTGTTTCTTCCAGCCCGGTTGCTGCAGAGAGCCAAAGTGGAACGAGCCCAGAACCTCCACAGCAGTAAAGCAGGTTGTGGAAGAAGACCTGTCCCGTGTCCCTGCAGAGCTCCCGTCCCGTTGTGACATGCTAGGCGCTAACTACGCAACGACCGGTAATAGAAAAAAATCCATGAGGGACTTCATGATTACTTTAATTCCCAAACCAAACAAGAATAGATTATATATTGAAAACTGGAGACCTATAAGTCTGCTTAACAATGACACAAAGTTATTTGCTCTTATATTTGCTAAAAGAATCAAACACGGATTGAACCAAATAATAGATGAGGAACAATCTGGCTTTATGCAAAAAAGGCACATTAGCAATAATATACGTTTAATACTTGATATGATAGATTATAGTCATCTTCTCCCAGATGACAGCTTTATTTTGTTTATTGATTTCTATAAAGCCTTTGACACCATTGAGCATCATTTTATTTTAAAATCTATTTCTTGCTTTGGTTTTGGAAATTATTTTCTTAATGCGATTAAAACATTATATAACGATTGTTCTAGCTCTGTTAAATTGAAATTTGGGACATCAGCTAGATTTATTATCTCACGTGGGATTAGGCAAGGGTGTCCTGTATCCCCATTTCTGTTTCTGCTAGTTGCACAAATAATGGCCACCCATATCAAATTATCACCTTTTTTAGGAATTAATGCTGTGGGTAAGGAATTTAAAATCTGTCAGCTCGCAGATGATACTGCAGTTTTTTTGAGAGATCACAATCAAATTACAAATGCTATAACATGTATAAATGTATTTAGTAATTTGTCAGGGCTAAAAATGAATGTTGATAAATGTGTGCTGTTTCCACTTAAGAATTGTAACCTGACCACTTATGACGGAATACCAGTTAAAGAAAATGTCACATATCTTGGAGTGGTAATCTGTAAAGATAAACAGGACCGCTGCAAAATGAACTTTAATCCAATTATTGAAAAAACAAAATCTAAACTGAACTCATGGTTAATGAGAGATATCTCTTTATTTGGCAGAGTTTTAATTTCTAAAGCAGAGGGAATATCTAGATCTGCATATGTTGCTTTGTCAATTGACATCCCCAAAAATTACATTAAAGAATTGGATAAAATACTCTATGATTATATTTGGAGGAAAAAACCACATTATCTGAGAAAAGAGGTAATCAGAGGTTGTAGGGAACAAGGAGGTCTAGAGGTTCTAGACTTTAACACACTTAACCATACTTTTAAAATAAAATGGATTATAGAATTTTTAAAGAACCCTGAAAGCATCTGGAATGCTTTTCCAGCTTTTCTGATTAACAATCTTGGTGGCATTAATTTTCTTTTAAAATGTAACTTTTCAATGAGTAAAATTCCTTTAAATCTGGCTGACTTCCACAAACAAGCATTTTTATCCTGGTTATTAGTTTATAAGCATAACTTCAGTCCCCACAGATACTATATTTGGAATAACAAAGACATTCTTTACAAAAATAAATCGCTGTTTTATCGCCCATGGTTTGATAAAGGAATTCTGTTAGTAGGTCAATTAATGGACAAAAATGGTGTACTTCTTACATACTCTGCTTTTCTTGAAAAATTCAATTTACCTGTAACTCCTAAAGAGTATGCTGTAGTTTTTGATGCGATCCCTGCAGGTTCTCTTCAATTGTTAAAATATGCTTCATTTACAGAGATTAACATTGAAACTAGTGTAATCTTTATTGGAGGTTTGGATATTAAAAGCAAACATTGTACAAACAAATTTATCAGAAATGAAGTATCCTTTTCATCTCCACCTACTGCAAAGTTCTTTTGGTACTCTACCATGGGTGATTTACAGTGGGAAAAGGCTAATAAAGTTATTCATAAATATTGCATTAACAACAAGGTGAAAGAGGTATGCTTTAAAATTTTACTTCAGATCTATCCTGTAAAGGAAATACTTAAAAGGTTTAAGATAAACATTGATGATGAATGTGTTTTCTGCCAATGTAACACAGAGACAATTTTCCATTTATTTTTTTACTGTGTTCACACTAAAAAATTTTGGTCTGACATGGAAAATTTTATTTATGTAAAACTGGGTATTAATATCCAAATTAGTATTTTTGATGCATTATTATACTTTGTATTAAATGGATTATCAAATGAGATGCATTATATTATCCAACTGTTAATAATCCTCGGCAAATTTCACGCTCATAAGTGCAGATGGACTGGATCTAAACCTTGTTTTTGTGTGTTTGTTGTGGAACTTAAATCCTACATGAACTCAATAGAAAATATAAAGAACCAAAAAGCTTCAAGAACTCTTCATATTGCAAAGAATCTGCACCTTATATAATCCCATGAAATATAATTTTCCTTTAATTCCTCAATGTTTTTTGTTTTTATCTTTTTCAAAAACTCTGGCCTGGTATAAGTTGTTATTTGTATTGCATACTGTTCCCTGTGTATGTAATGTTTGCTAAATAAATTCATTGGAAAAAAAAAAAAAAAAAAAAAAAGAGGGACTTCATGATCTGAATAGGCTCGTTCGACTTTGGCTATCTGCAGCGCAACTCGGCTGGAAGTGAGGGATTGTGGTCCTGGAATGTTGCATGCTGGTTAGAAACTTTGTCCGACTTCAGACTGCGCCTGAACTGCACCGGAAAACGTGACCAGACCACATGATCATCAAACATCGCGGGAGCCATCCGTCTGCAGTCGGAGCGTGCAGTTCCTCCTCAGCAACTGCAGCACCTGGACCTGCCTCCGCCGCCGCCGGAACCTGGTTCTGATTGGTTTCACCTCTCACTGACGCAAGCTCCGATTTTTGGACGGGACTGCCCCCCAGTAATAAATCCATTTAGGTGTTTTAAACAGGCTACAAAATCAGCCTTGGTGTTTCATACTGTAGTTAGGCTGATGTTCACAAACCTGGACAGACTGATATCTGGACAGGCTGATTTATGAACAGACTGATATCTGACTGCAGCAACAGAGGAACACAAACGTGTTACAGCCACAAGTTATGCTACTCAGATAAATATAAAGCAATAAGTTATACCAAAACTCACAAATCCTCTTCATAATTTGGATTTGATGGACTTATTGGTGTGTATCCACCTTTCCACTTGCTCCCCCTTATGTTATCCATGAGTATGCTACCCAAACCTTAATAAAAATAAAATAAAAATATATAATATATAATATTTATTTCCAGCCCCATATAGAAAAAATAAGTTTCTATTTCTTTATTTTTTTTATATTATTCTTCAAGGCAAAGCATTTATGGTTTTCATATTTGAGCCAGGACATTTACCAGATTACTGTCCTCTGTGTTTCACCTTAACAGGTAAACAACATTCTGTCTACTACAGTCCAGCACAAGTTCATGTAATCAGCGTCAACAACACGCTGTTTCAATACTCTGAAATCAGACTTGATCACATCTGCACAGCGTTCAGAAACTTTGAGCTCAGTAAAGGCAAATGCCGCGAGATCCTCCGTTATTGCAGTCTTCACGTTGGTGAACTTGTCCAGCTGAGATGCGCTGCGTTTATGGTCCGCCCCCGAGACTCACGCAGCTCTCGTCTGACCATGAAGTCAGACGGTAGACAGACGCAGTCAATCCGAACGAGCCTAATGGCGCCGCCGTCTATCGACCAGTGTTGCGTACAGACGCGTGGAGACGTAGCCAGCCTGTCATAGGTCGTCAGCTGCATCGAGTACCATCCAGCTGCAGCACCGCTCCGGGGCTGCAGCTGGATAGTATTGGCTGCATCACTCCACAACCCCGCCCCTAAATTTGAATATTAGGATGCGAAATAAAGAAACGCAAAAAGAACCAGCACAAAGTCTTGGTGCACAATAAAAGCCTCCCAAAATAAGTGTGAGCACAAAATAAAAGTTTCACTATATAAATAACTTAATATATAAATAAATGAATAACTTAATGAATAACAAAATAGATAACTTAATAAATAGATAAATAACTAAATGAATAACTAAATAAATAACTTTATAACTAAATAAAAACTTAATGAATAGTTAAATAACTAAATGAATAACTAAATAAATAAATAAATAAATAAATGACTTAAAACTAAATAGATAAATATAAGACTGAATAAATAACTTTATAAATAAATAAATAAAAACGGATAAATAAATAAATGAATAACTTAATAAATAACAAAATAGATAACTTAATAAATAGATAAATAACTAAATGAATAACTAAATAAATAAATAAATAAATGACTTAAAACTAAATAGATAAATATAAGACTGAATAAATAACTTTATAAATAAATAAATAAATAACGTCATAAATAAATAAATAAATAACTAAATAAATGAATAACTAAACTAATAGATAAATAAATAACTTAATAAATAAATATATAACTAAACATATAACTGACTAAATAAATACATATGGAAACAATTATTTTGTGCATTTTATATATATTTATATTGTGGAACACTTATTTATTTTGGTATTTATATATTTATTTAATTATGAATAAAATGGCATTCCATATGGTCAGACCTTCTTCCTCCTTCATTTAATCTGCCGCGATTATCTGCTGGACCAGGCTGTTATAGATGGGTGTCCGAGCAACGTCACGGATAGGATGCGCGCTCAACCAGGGGGCAAGAAAACACAGGAAAAACATTATTGAACTATGAGAAGACGTGTGTTTACGTACAAGACTCAACTTTTAATGCAGATGTTAATGAAGATGAGGTCATTATGTGACGTGAAAGTGTCGGGGAAATATAATGTTTGAGTCCTGGTATTTGTTCAGTTGCAAAAATCAAAACGTTAATGCATGTAAACAGTTGAAAATGGTGATAATAGTATCAGTCTTTCACCATGGTCACGATGTCAGATTAACCCACCGCAGTGGCAGAAATGATTCCCGTGTTCTAGTTGGGAGACTGGTACTCTAACAACACCAGTATCACCACCGCATCCAGTCATTGATCAGTTTACGGCTGCATCACTGTAGCTGTGTGTGACAGCCGTCCTCTGCTCACACACGGAAAATAAAAAGAAGAAAAAACTGATTGTGGAGCCGTTTACAAGCATCCACGTCGCATAACAACGCATCCCGGAGATTTAATACAAAGTACGGGGTCGTAAATCAGATGGCGTTTGAGTTTTTAGCTTGTTAGCAGTTAGCTAGTCTGTCTACCACGATCTCATACACAATAAAGTATAACGTTCCACAAGCAGCGAGACTCACCGACTGCAACGCAGGTGAGTCCCTAACAGCTGGAATCACCTCCTTTCCAAACGTAGTGATGATGTCGTCTTTGCCTGGTTTAATCCAGACTAGTGAGAGTTGCTCCTGTATGGAGGAGGTGAGGACGACACCGGAGCTGAACCTGCTGCAGACAGCAGACTGTTGTGGCCTATTTTGGTTTTAACAAACAGTCTAAATGAAAGTTTAAGCCGCTTTCTAACTAGTTTTTCAAGTAAATTTCAAATGAGGTCCAACACGAATAATATCCATGTTTTAACAAGAAAAATGCCGTTTCCGGGTGATGATTCCCTTGCCAAGTTAGTGTAATGGTAATGGAAACATAAAATGGCAATGCTGCGTCCGAAATTTTTTTTGTCGTCATCAAAATACAGATTTATACAATATAATTAAAATACAACGATCTGTTTGTTTCGTCAGGTTTCTTTACATTTTTATGAATGATATGAGTGCGTGTTTGGCCGTAGATTCCAATACAAAACACAGGCTTTTTGCCCCCTGGTTGCGAGCACAACTGCCAATGTCTGTAAACAGGAAACCATCTATGTCTCGCCCTTTGGGTCAAAGAGAAGAAATAACAAGTGTGTTTGTCATGTTTCTGTGTTTGAAACATTTGTGCACATGTGCAGAAATTAACACTCGAGAGCTGTAATAATGTGAGCAACCAGTAGGGACGGTACAGAAACCAGTTTGACCAGATGCAGGGTCACATGGTCAGCAGTGATTAGATTAATCTAGCAGTCATTTTGTGTGTTGCATCATCTTCTGGCGCTTCCATCGCTCCTAAAGACCTGCTACCTGCCAACACGCACAGCAGCGTGGACGTCTGGATGGATGACGTTAGACAACTGTCCACAGCAAGTGATGAGGTATCTTATAGTGGTGGACCCGGTTGTTTCCCTATGCCTGCGCCTTTGTACAATGGTGGATGAAACTGAGCAGCTGCCTGGTTTTATTTGCTCCAACAGGTCAGAGAACAAGGTTCTAATAGTTTTGAATTTTTAATCAGTTTCAGTTTTTATTTAGTTTTGACTTTTTGTTTTTCAATTCAGTTAGTTTTAGTTAGTTTTTTTGAGCAGGTTTGCTCATTTTTACTTTGCTTAGTTTTTATTTAGTTTAGTTTGTTTGTTTTTTTTTTTTTGGGGGGGGGGGGGGGGATTATAGGTATTTGTCTAGCATGACATTTAAAACCATCAGAAAGTCACTCCATAGAAATCTAAATAGAAACAGATTTCATATCAGCCCAAAGACTTCTGTGTTAAACAAATTTACAAAGACTAAAACTAAGGATGTTTTTTCAATAATTTTAGTTAGTTTTAGTTACTTTTGTAAAGACACAATACAGTTTTCAAATTCTTTTTGTTTATTTTTTCCAGTTAACTGAAATGTTTTTTCAATTTTAGTTTTAATTTTTTTGTTAGTTTTAGTTGACTATAATGACCTTGAGGACAACATTGTCGGGCGTCTCTGAGTCGTGTCTGGAGTCATCAGATTGTTCAGAGGCATTAGGAGAGTTTCACTGTTTACTTCAGGAGCTGGGCGCTGACGATGGACACTTTCAGTGCTGTTCAGTTTCATCAAAAAAGAAAAACACAAAAGACTGTTCGTCTTATCCGGGTCCAGTTTAACGACCTGACAGCAGGTTATAAAACCTAGGACGGGACGCAGATCACAGTTTATCCTCCACTGTCTTCATAAAGTGAAGACTTTCGCTGGGTTCTTCTTGGTTTTTCCTGTCCTGTCAGAAAATGAGTCATTCTGATTGGTTGACGTCCCATGTCAAGCTGCAAAAGTTCATATTTTCCACCACTGGCATTTGACATCAAATGCCGAAAGCCAAAAACACAAAACAAAACATGCAGCAACCGCAGCCCAGAATGTGCCTGTAGAAGGCTAGACGCTCTTTGACGCACACAGGCAAGTTTAGACCAGGGCTGTCCAGTTTGGGGCCCAGAGGCCAAAATTGGCCCGCGAGTGACTACTGTATTTTTGGCCCACCACTTATTTTCTTAAAAAAAAATATATATATATATATATTTATTTTCCAAGCAGAGTGAAAAGTTCTTTTGATATTTATTCATTGCTGCACTTCCCTTTCCTGACCACAAATTAACATTGCATCACATTGAGGGTTGGGTGGTGTGGTTCATCTATCGGCTTAGATCTGGAGGCCCATGATCAGAGAATAAGTGAGAAGATGCTGTCCAAAACAAAACCTCATACAAAGTAATGTGGAAAAACAAATAATGAATATGCTATTCATTTTCCACATTACTTTTTTTGAGGTTTTATTTTGAAAAATTAAAGTATGGGCAAAGCATATTTAATTTCTTACACTACAATGAATTTTTAGTTTTGGCCCGCGACCATCCACCCCGAGTAATTTTCAGCCCTCCAGTGTAAAAAAATTGGACACCTCTGCCATAGACTTTGCATGTAAAGCTTAAAACAGAGCAACAAAGGGACTGAGAGTCAACCCCTTAAACTGGGACCCCCCTTTCAACAATGGCATACATCATCAGTGATCCTGCTGGCTTGTACGTAAACAGATGCACGCTGCCAGAAATCTTGAGATTAACGTTGCGATAATGTTAACATTGAGTTCGATTTGTGCATGACATTCCCGCTTGTGTTGTACCCCATGACGTCCTCCTTGTAACAGAAGACCAGCAGCGATGTTGCTGAAGTTTTATTGATCATCTATCAATGTAGATTATCAGGGCTGCCTATAGAGCACTGCTGGTTTTCAGCCTGGTGGCGTTTATGTTACTGAAGCGTCAGTGTAATACTAGCCATTTTCTTCATGTGCATTTTACAAAGAAAATGACCATTAAACATTTAAACAATGCTAAACTAGACAATACAACAGTTGTCATACATTATAACATTTTATTTATGTAGACAATATTTACAGTCGTCCCTTAAAATTATTTATACCCTTCAATTAAAGAACAAAAAAAATCATTTGTTAGTGAAATAAGTTGAAATTGATAAAAATAATAATAAATGGAAATTCTATGAATATCATGACATTGATTTGGAATTGTGGTTCAAAAGAGATATCAAGAACAAACACACACACAAAAAATAGAACAAGCAAACAAGCATGATGGGGCTCCGAAGCTAAAATTTTATTGATTTTGAGACGGTCACTGCAATCAGGTGTTTTCTGTAATGTTCAAAGAGACTTCTACACCTGTTCACAGGTATGTTGGTCTACTGTTTATGGGAAAGGTGCTCTAATGTGTCTGGAACAGTTTTGATTGTTTGTTTTTTAAAAATTATTATTTCCAACCACAATTCAAAAGCAATGTTATATCTCTCTCAGTTATAATTTTGTAAATTTTTATTTATTATTAGTTTCTTTAAGTTCTTGTTATTTTAATTACTATTTTGAATTTAGCCTGTTCTTTAATTGGAGGGTATGAATAACTTTGAGGACGACTGTATATTCGTGGATGTTTTTGGACTCAGTAGCAGCCATCTTGATTTGCAAATTTGTCAAACTCCTTTGTTTTGAGTGTACATCTGAAAACCTGTCATTTGAAGGGTTAAATAACCCTACCACTTAGCCCTACTCCTAACAGGATTGAGACACCCCCACACACAAAACAGAGGGAAAGGGCTTAAGAGATGAATTCAGATTGGGTCATATTCTGTTTTCTGTATTAATGTATTAATGTAAACTATGACTCATCTGTCAGAAACTGCCTTTCATAGCCAATGAGCCACGCTGGGATATAAAACTGTTGTTGAGGTTGTCTGTTTCTTCTTCTCTCTTTCAGACTACAGCCCATTTGCCCGATTGAGAGCAGATATTCCCCCCCTGATCCAGAACAAATCCCTCTCCGGACGCTTCAATTTAAGCGCGGCCTGCTCCACGAACTTCGTAAGGGCAATGCCACCAAAGAGCAAATCCTCCTGCACAACCTGGTCCAACAGCTGCCTCGGGCCATCATCATCGGGGTGCGTAAAGGGGGCACCCGCGCCCTGCTGGAAATGCTCAACCTGCATCCGGCAGTGGTCAAAGCCTCACAGGAGATCCACTTCTTTGACAGCGACAGAAATTACGCCCGGGGCATCGACTGGTACAGGGGCAAAATGCCCTTCTCCTTCCCTCATCAGATCACCATTGAGAAGAGCCCCGCCTACTTCATCACTGAGGAGGTCCCTGAACGCATCTTCAAGATGAACTCCTCCATCAAGCTGCTGATCATCGTCCGAGAGCCAACCACCAGAGCTGTGTCCGACTATACCCAAGTGCTGGAGGGCAAGGAGCGCAAAAACAAGACTTACCACAAGTTCGAGAAGCTGGCCATCGACACCAACACCTGTGAGGTGAACACCAAGTACAAAGCTGTGAGGACCAGCATCTACACCAAACACTTGGAGCGCTGGCTGAAGTACTTTCCAGTGGAACAGTTTCACATCGTAGATGGGGATCGCCTCATTACGGACCCTCTGCCGGAGCTGCAGCTCGTCGAGCGCTTCCTGAACCTCCCCCCCAGGATCAGCCAGTATAACCTGTACTTCAATGCCACCAGGGGGTTTTACTGTCTACGATTTAACATTGTCTTTAACAAGTGCCTGGCAGGCAGCAAGGGCCGCATCCATCCCGAGGTCGACCCGTCTGTAGTGACCAAGCTGCAGAAATTCTTTCATCCATTCAATCAGAAGTTTTACCAAATCACTGGCAGAGCGTTTGACTGGCCATGATAACGTCCGAAATCCTCCAATCAGATTCCTTCTTAAGGTGATTTTTTTTTAAATAAAGACAACAAAAACGGGATTTTACAGTCCTTGATTGTTGCACTTTTAGGAATGAAAATGTGGGAAAATAGAAAAGAAATTAATGATTTCTGGGGGGGTGATGATGATTTGATGGTTTAACCCTTAAAACTCCTGTTTTTTGTTTGTTTGTTTGTTTGTTTTCTCATCAGAACCAGCCTGTAGAAGTTGAACCTTTAATCCCAGTCAGCATCCAGGCATCATTTTCCAGTTCAGCCTCAGTTGTCAGATTATGAGGCGAAAATGAAGTACAATAAATGTATCAACAGATATAGCACTATAAAAACCAACCAGAACCAGAATTTATTACTCACATTTATTTATTTATTTATTTAATTATTTATTTATATAGCCCTTTACAAGTACTCAAAGTGCTTTAACGAGAGAACAGTCAAAAAGCAGCTGAAAAGATAAAATGAGTTCATAAAAACACAAACAGTTAAAGGATCTAGAAGCAGGATTAAGAAATGAGACTCGTGAGCGACGCGACTGGCGCTGCAGGTAACTGCAGCCACCAGCCAAGTCAGCACGGGAGCACAAACGGATGCTATCACGTTGTTTACTACGCTGATAAAGTCTCTTTCTTCGTAGTTCCACTTTTTAGTGTCTTTCAGTTGATCTGGATCGTTTGCCGACGGCAGAAGAATCCATAACTATCGCTTACAGTGTTTGAATCCACGGCGACCGTCTTCTTCCTGTATCAAAACTGTCGGGGACGCAGATGCAGCGTCATTTGACGTCACATCCGCAGGACAGCGCGGGAAATTCGGCCACCGAATCGCAGCGCTTTATGCAGCGCACAGCCTGTTCGAAGCAACGGAGAGAGACGTGGGTGGGCTCGTTCTCTTTGTTTTTTAGCGCTTCATCACTCATAGGGATGTCCTGATACCGATGCCAGTGTCGGTACTCACTCTGATGCTGGTGTATTTTACTTTACCTGTACTTGTGAAATACTCGCCCCCGACAGCACCCGATTCCGGACATCACGTGACTTGCGGCGTTTACGCCGCCATGCTGACAGGAAAATACTCTTCAACATGAGCGGCAGCTTTGAGTTTACATCGTTTTTAATAGGAAGACGCTTTCTGTTACACGAGGACAGAAAATATATCCGGCCCGGATCATGTCCCTGGGATGCTTTTCAAAACGTTGGCGACGGTCACAGCAGACTTTTTTTCCTCTCTCCCTCACGTTGGACCTGCGGTTCCCCCACATACTGTTATGGATATTTCATTCAGGACTCACTTTGTTGGTGGCAAGTTTCCTGCTAATTCTGTTTCTTACGCTTTCCAAGTTTATGTTCGTTAAGCTGGTATGAGTTTAAATATATAAAATGATGACGATGCTGCTAAAATACGGCAAACCGCAGCTGCATCAGAGGCTGTTTATAAGCTTCTAACCACTTATTGTAAGATTTTATTTATTTAAATTTTTTACAAGGTAGTATCCCACTTATTGCTACACACTTAAAAATAGAGGTACCAGTTTGTACTTAAAAGGGTACAAAGCTTGTCGCTGGGGGTGTTCCTTTTTGAAAGACATTTCTGTACCTTCAGTCCTGGTCCATTTTTGTACCTTATCAAGCTGTATGAGTTAATCAAGTACAATTAAACCAATTAAAAATGATGAATAAAGGTCAATAAAATAGAGATTATGACAACAATCAAAGATGCTAATAATAAATGAATAATTGTATAAATATTAGGCCAAACACATATAAAATTATACATATTATTATTATTATATCATGATTTTCATAATAATCATAGTAACATAGTAACTATAATTATACTACTGTTTAGAAGTACTGCTAATTATAGTTATTGTACAAGCTACACACATTTTTAAATGCTGCAGGTACCCTTAGGGTTGAAATGGTACAAATTTGTACTTTAAATTACTTTGGACCATTTTTCATAGTACCTACAGGTACAGAAATGTTCCTGTCTCGTACCTCTACTTTTGAGAGTGTACCATTGCCACTTACGAAAGAAATGAATATTAAATCAATGTTTTGGGGGTTTTTTTAACAGTTAAATTGTACGTTTTTCACAAGAAGCGGCTGAGCGGACTATGTACCGTCTCTCGTTGTGATGCTGCAGCTGTGAACACGGCACCTGCAGCTCGGTCGGTCTGCAGCCGTTAGTCAGACCTGATCAGAGGAGGGAAGAGAGATGATTGTTTAACGTTATATTACGTATATTACAGTTTTATTTCAGAGGTCACTGACGGAGCCCAGGAAGCCTGCAGGCTGCTTTCACAGTGACGTACTGTCGCAGATGTGACCTGGCGTCTCCAGCCGGAGGTTGTGGGTCCAACAAACAAACATGCCCCCATCACACCTGCGCAGGCAGAGGTGCTTCTCTTTATTTACAGGTAGAGGTCGAAGTTCCCCCCTGAAAATAAACGTGAGACTTGTGCAAGTAAAATCCGTCTCAAACGGCGCCTTTGGGCCTCTACTCGCATGCAGTGATGAGTTTGAATGCAACTCTCTCTCCCCCCGTCTGTAATTCGCTCTTTCGCTTTGTTTTCTTGTGTTCGGGATGCTTGTGGGTGGAGATTTCTGTTCATATCTCCAGCCAATGACAGAGCTGAGAGCATGACGCTGTGTGGGAATAAGCTCATGATTGGAGCAGACGCCTGTCACTCAAACTCTCGAAGGAAAGAAAGAAAGAAAACGGCAGATGCACCAAAGAAAAGGAAAGAGCTTTAGTGCACGTTGGAAAACAGGGTTAATATTAGTTTGGCTTTTACCCGTTTCTGAGCTCTGAAGGAGGCTTGAGGGGCTCAGTTTGAATACTGTTGTTTGCAAACAGATACGATGGGGACCCCCAAAAAAACCTTTTTAAATGATCCCCCTTTTAAAAACTTATTTATTCTTTCAAAACTCCTGCCTCTAGTCCCTTTGAGACAAACATTAAATACAATTGTGCTACAAAAGAGTATGAAGAGCCTGGAAGTGCTACAAGGAAAAAAAAAGAAAGGACAATAAATAACACGAATCCTAAAATACAACTGAAAGAAGTAGATTTTCCATTTAGATTTAAAAAGGCCGATATAAGTACTGGAACGAATGTCAGGGGGCAGCCACAGCAAAAGAGTGATCCCCTCACTGTTTGTATCTAGACCTTTACTAACAGAACTTTACCACCAGATCAACAGTGAAGCCTTTTCTCATCTGCATATCATCTCTCCATGTCGGCTTTCAGGCACTGAAACAAACACACAGCAGAAACTATTTCCATGTTTCCATGTTTCCTCATTTCCAGTTATTTCTGCTTCTATTTACCTTCTATCCTCACAAACCAGCTCAGCTGCAGCAGGAAGCTCTTCTTTCTTTATTCCAGACATAGAGGAGCATTATTTTCTTCTTTTCAAACACACAGAACTTTCTGCTCACTTGTTGATATTTGGCTGCTCCTGATTGGACGTTACTGTCAATTTAAGCTCTCTGATTGGTGGAAAGTTTGACAGGAAGTGTCTTCATCATCGTTTCCAGGTCTAAATAGAGGTCTCTTAGCAACAAAGTAGTGATAGTGATGAAAATGGGATAAATAATGGTGTCATCATGGATCATTGTGGATTTACCAGATAGTGTCTGAATGAACACGTTTAGGGGCTGGACGTGATATAAATGCCAGAAAACCTCCGTAGATCACCTGCACTACAGGGTGACCTGTCCATCACAGTTTACCCCACAGAGTTACACGCTGCCGTTGCTGAGACACTGATGGTGGTAGAGGTGATAACGCTGGTGTTCGTCGGCCATCTAGTGGAGTTTTAAGGGTTAACTAACAGATGAGGTTGAAAGCACTTGACCTTGTAGAAAAATTCAGCTGTCAAAGTTTTCCCCGTGAAGAACAGAATTGTTCTGATCCATGAGTTTAACTGAATATTGTTTTTCGACTATGAAACAAAGACATTACTGATGATAAAATAAGCTTTAAATCCTGTCCTTTTATCCTAAATTTGACACTTTTAAGATGACAAAACAACAAAAATCATCCCCATCATGTTGTTTACTTGATCCAAACTGCATGTGCAATCCAGATCCCATGATCTGTTGTGTTGTTCTCTCCTTTCATTTAAACCTTTCTGTAATTAATCTGTTAAAAAGTGGCCTCCTTTAATCTCAATAAAGTCCCTAAGAGTTGGCGAGGTTTTTCAGAAAAAAAAAAAACAAAAAACGACTGAGTCTGTGTCAGAAACCCGGACCTGCAGCCACACAGCGGAACAATGCTGCAAAGGTGAATAAAAAGTCCTCTGATCATTCCTGCCAAACCATCTCAGTCTATGATGATTACCAACATTTGTCTGTTTCTGTGCAAATAATCATTCTGTATCATAGTGTGTTGTTGAAAATGTTCAATTAAAACAACATGTAAAACATTGTCAGATGACTGGTTGTGATTTGTTTCATAATCTGGGAACTGGGTGGGAAGAAAAAAGATTGCATGATAGTTGTGGCAGCATTGCCGTCTTTTGAGGAGCTATTATGAGGATTTGAATCTTTTTTGCTGATTATTCAACAAACAAATACAAAAAATAGTTTTACCAACTTATAAATGTCGATAAAATGTCAAGTTTGATTTAAAAAAAAATATTTCCACAGTTAAATGAATGAAAAAAAGTTTCTTATGTATCCAGTAAAACAGTTCTCAGAGATATTCCAACCAGCAGATTTTCTGTTGACCAGTGAGGGTGTCAGGATTAGGTATAAAAGCAGCAAAACTTTAGTCTTTCCAACAAGGAAGGGTTGTTGGCTCACCAATCTGGTCCAGACTCCTTCAGACCATCATCAATAAGGTCAACAATTATTTCTGAAAGACAGATTGTAATAAATTTAGGTCTCTCAGCATCTGTGGGGCAGAATACTGCACTCTAAAAAGAGTATCTGGGCTGTAGTTGATACTAAAGACTTATTTACATTGATCTAACTTAATTATTTTAGTTTGGTGATATTTTTTTGTCAAATCAACTTAAAAATCCCACTTTCTAATCTGACATTAATTTATTCTTTCACTCAAAGTAAATTTATTAAGTCGTTTCAGCTTTAGCGTGCATGAACAACAAAGGGGGCGGGGCTATGTTCAAAAGTCAACATATATGGACCACAAAAACTGATGGGAAAAACAAATTCAACAGAAAATTACCCTTTTATGATTGTTATCCTATAAATTTGAGTTAAGTGTTAGCTGCCTTTGTTATGTTCACATTCAAAAAGTTGTTGAGAAATTCTGTTCAGTTTGAATGTCAGAGTTGCACCATGAGTGTGAAAGACAGTCAGGAGAGATAAAGTCACAACCATGTCCAGTGGTAAAGAAAGTCTAAGAGAAAGTCAACATAATCTCCTTATAAATTGTTGCTCTTCTATCACAGACTCTGGTGCAAGCTTTCACTGAGGAAAGTTGCATTAAGAGCAAAAGAAAGTGCAAAGTAAAGCGCTTAAAATCACTGCATCAAAGTAATGGAACACATTTAATTACGTTGACCCAAATGGAAATTTTCAATTTGCACTGACTAAATAAAAACAAGTTTTCATCTTTAATTTTTAATTTTTAATTTATTTATTTTTGATTGATCAACATTTGCATTGACTAAATTTGCATTTAGTCAATGCAGATTAAAAATTTGCGTTGACTAAATAAAAATAAGTTGAGTTGAATTAAAAATAACAATTTTAAATCGACCCAAATATAAATTTTCCGTTTGCATTGACTAAAGGCTGCTACATAGCAAGAACTTTCTTCTTGCTGTTGGGGCAGCAAGTACAAAATGACGTAATTTTGTTCTGGTGTTTGAGGACGGCTTGCGGCTTGTTCTCGACCCTTTGGCCAAGCAGAACTTTCTTCTAGGGGAGCTCCGAGAGTTGTGTGATTGGTCGGACATTTGAGCCGACAGACGCTTGAAATAGAGAGATGTCGCCTCCGCATTTCCACAGATGCGACGTTGAACGGACAGTTTTAATAAACAGCTGATGGAGGTGGTGAGAGAGTGCGAAAATGTAAACAACACGTGACATTTAAATACACGGACACCACCGCGTGCACAACTCCGTCCTGCAACAGACGAAGTTAACTGTAAATGTATAATCACTGGGTAAACACAGTCACACACACCCCTGTCTTAGCGCGCACCTGGTCGAGTATGAAATGACTTGACAAAAACGAACTGTTTTCTTGTTCTTGCAGCCTCACGGGCAAGAACGTCTTTGGTTCTAGTGGAGTATGAAACAAGCTTAAATAAAAATAAGTTGAATTAAAAATAACAATTTCTTTCAATTAAATGTATTAAGTTCACTCAATTTTATTTACGGAAGAGGATTAGGGCCACTGGGAAAAAAAATTCTGAGGAAAAAAACTCAGAATTCTGACTTTTTTCCGGAACATTTTAAAAAATTAAATTCTGGAAAAAAAATGTTTTTTTCAATTCCTGAAAAAGTCAGAATTCTGACTTTTTTCAGGAATTGAAAAAAAGAAATTCCTGAAAATTTTTTTAAATGTTGTCGGAAAAAAGTAAGAATTCTGAGTTTTTTCTCGGAATTTTATTTTATTTTTCTTTTTTTCAGTGGCCCTTATCCTCTTCCGTATTTATTAGATGTGTGACCAACTAAAGAAATATTTCTAAGTTGGTTCAACTTTGTTCTTTTTTTCGTGTGAGAAAAGATTCAGGGCGTCTGAGGAGATCCCGAAAGGAAAAGGAGTCAGAGACCATTTCAAAGGTTAGGACCTTCCAGTCTTTTTGAACTGGAAGAACCATTTTTACCCAACACAGTCCACTACTGGTTCCAGAACATGCAACTGGATTCTACAAGAGTGTAAGATGGAAAGATCATCCAGGTTGTTATCATAGACAGCTGTGATGGTATGGAGGACATCAGTGTCCATGAGGACTCCATCTGCATCCAATATTTATTTTACAGTAAAAAGACAAAAAGATATGACTTGTAACCCATATTGACCTGCCCATTGTCAATTATAGCAGCTTTCTATCACAGTAGTTTTACTCACATAAACCAAAAATACAATCTGCCTCATGTTTATTCAGCAAAAGGACACAACTATTAGCAGGAAATCAAATGCAGAGAAAAGGTGGTTTGTAGATTAAATTAGTGCTGATGCTCTGTCACCGTAACAACGAGCTGGTTGGCTGACCTGATGGTGGGACAAAACTACTCTGAAACACTCCAGTCTCATTAAATCAGCCACATAATTTAATCTAATCCAGTATCAAACCAAACACTCCAGCATCGGACACCAGCGTGAGCAGAGAGAAGTGAATTTTTAATTCATTCACTGGACCATCGCTCAACTTCTGCTGTTGCTCCATTCAAAAGGGAAATTAACATAACACTGAACTAGAAAACTGTAATTTCAGTTCATTTCTGTAATTGTAATTCTGTTGTTTTAAAAATGCTTATTTACATAGACAAGTATAAACTATCAGTTATTTTTGTTTACAAATAAAATTTTTCAGACTGTGTTAACATACAGTTAGTTTCAATCTAACTTTTTTTTTATCCTCTAAATTGTCCTCCTTCAGTTTGTAATTCTGATGTAATGCATCATTTCAAGGATCTTTTATTTTCGTATCAGTAAGCAATGCACCGTATTTATATTGCTGTGCATTTGAGATATCGAATAGTTTTGTTTGATATCTGAGAAACTGTTGAGAGGCTTGCTGACCGTTTTTAACTGGAAAAAAATAAATGTTTCTTCATTTAAACTGTAAAAAGTCTTTTTGGTTTTGTTAATAGTATTGATGAAATGATTAGGTTATATGTGTGTTATCAGTTAACAGTGATCGGTATCGGCCTTTAGGAGCTGAAATTTATGGGTATCGGTCTTGAACAAAAGGTTATGTGCATCCCTAAATTTAAATTTAGTAATGAAGTTTTGTTCATATTTAATTATTTCTAAAAAAAAAAAAAAAAAAAAAAGCAAAACAAAAAACATGCCGTTGAAGTGGAAATTTCCGACTGTCTGGAGGAGGAGGGGCGCGAGACGGGGGTTGCAGCACGTAGCCGAGCCCCCGTGCTGGCCCCTCCCCGCCCGCGTCGCGCCTCCCATCCAGCACCGCTGTGTGGATGTCGTTCATCCCATTTTCCAAATCCAAAACAACTTTATTTTTGTGAGAGTGCTTCCAGTATGGCTTACACGGCTGCAGGTGGGACCAAGAAGAAGGTCTGCTACTACTACGACGGTAAGAACCGGATTAAACCCGGACGTGGAGCTCGCGCCGCTGCAGTTGGAAGGCTAGCGTTAGCCATTTAGCCTTTGCTGCTGATTGACGCGTTGAATGGAGGCTAGCTAACTAGCTAGCTCCCTGCTAGCTTTATGAGCCAATGTCTGAATGGGCTAAACGGTGCTGCTTATTATTTACATAATTATTAGTTTTGAAATGCAGTGAATATCAATTTAAATGCACTTTTCAGTGAGCGAACAAGTGGAAATGAATTACGGTAACAGAAATGTTGAGGTCAATTAGCTAGCTCCACTGAATCTACATTCATTATTATTTTCTGTCTGGGAGCCATAGTCACACTCATGGATTTGGGTCTTTGCATCAGGTTGTTTTAGTATTTTTTTGTTTTTAACTGATGCATAAAACTGATAAACTCCACAGCTTAAATGGGTTTGACATTTGACTGTGAAGCAAAATACAAAACTATTTAATCCACAATGTGCTCAGGCCTAATTGTTCGGCCGAAGATGACCACAAAGTGTGTCCATGTCCTGATTCAGATCCCGGTTAATAACATAATAATAAGCTCAAGAGGCTGCCTTCATGTTTTATTACACCAAGAAATGACATTTTATGTCTTATTTACATTTTTATTATGTTACAAATTAGTTAACATAAGTGCTTCAGTTCAATAGTTTTCCTACCATGGTCAATGTGGTCTGGGTGCCCAAAGATGGTCTTTATATGTGGTCTTTGCGAATTTGCTGTTTCACAAATAGAGTAAAGCTTTCATAGATAATAAAGTGTCTTAATGAATTTATATTTGAGGAATAATTCAGTCAAGATATGAACATCCCAAGTCTGGCATTTTTGAACAGGACCTGGTTTAAAATGGTCGTAATGCCATACTGTTATCATAATGCTCCTCTCTTTGCATTTTCACTGATAGAATAAAAGTTTAACAAACTGTGTATTAATAAACCTATGTCCTAGGTCTGGGTGATATATTGAAAATTTACAGTTACCGAAATTGACTATGACCAACGACGTCATTTTGCCCACATTGATATAATTTAAAGGTACAGTTACCGCATTTACATGAGTTTCAAATCCTCTTTAATTCCAAATAAATGTTATTTCCGCTTTAAGAAGACCATGCAATTCTGAGTGAAAACAATAATTCAGAATAAAACTTAATTACAATGGAAATGCTTGGTTTATTCCTCTTTTAATTCCTAACAAAATAATTCCTCTGTAATGTAAACCTTTTATTCCACTCTAGATTAATTCTTGTTGTTCTGTGCATGCTCCTTCCCTTGTCCTGTTGTAATTAGTGTTGTCCCATCTAGATTACTTCACGATTTGATTACGATTATGGGACCCACGATTTTTCGATTATGGCGATAATGTTTTGATTCGATTATTGTGGCCATAATCACGGTTATTGCGATTTTTTAAAAGCTTTTTTGCATCTAAAATGGCTTTTTTTCTTCATTTGATGCTACATTTGTAAATAAATTAGATTATTAATTCAAGGACACACAGTACTTCCACTAAAGCTTTCCACTGCTGTTCCAATAACCAAGAAATGTGCACATCTTTCCAGATTTCCTCAATATTATTAAGAAAATAGCCCAAATTTCATCTGTTCCAATTACACATGTACAGAAATGTCACTCTAAGGAACGGCGGTCCACCGACGGCGTTACCCAGATTAGTCTATAAAAGCTTGTAGTTGAAGTGTTTATGTACACAACATTGTGGAGATATTAAAAACAAAGTTAGGAAAATAACAATGGTGGCTTTGCTTTTCAATTATGTTCAACTGACACAGACCCTCTAAGTACAGAACTCTTAACAACATAATGACGAGATAAGAGAGACCCAACTTGCACAAACAAATAGCCAACAAATATCTACCTTCTCTTTAGCATCGTTGTAGATTTTTGGGACCTCCTTCGTTGCAAAACAGGTGCGATGCGGGCATTTGTGACGTGGCTCCGCGGCTCGCAGTATTTTACCGAAAGCCTTGTTGTTCGCCACTGAATAAGGCTGCAAATCCATGCCAGTGAATCGGCCTATTGCATGCGTGATCCGATGGGCTTTCTCCGAATTCCTGGGAAGTTTAGTGATCGTATCAAAGATGCTCTTCTGTTGTGCTGGGACAGGCGGCGGTGCATTCTCCGTCTCAGGATGAAACCGCTTGAGGTGCTGTTGTTGTTGCATGTTCATTTTTTTTTACGAAGGTACTTAATTTTAGTGTCTTGTCCAGAGTTTTGTTCGAGTTTTCATAAAACCCAAACGACTTCCAAACGTGTGAGCCATACCTAGGTGGTGAAACTTTTGCAGGCTCTTTAGCTGGAGCACTGAGCTGCATGGGACCTTGCATGGGGGGTAGCCATTCTTCTTGTGTGTCACTCGTTAAACTGTCCGGGCGGCAGCGGTGGTTCCTTCTACTTTTTTATGGTTTCGTTTTCCGTGGAAAAGCATCACGGCAAATTAATCTATGCCAAATTGTCACCTGACCCATCGTGATGCATCGCTGGATCGATGAATTGTAAGCAACACTAGTTGTAATGGTGCTTGTCGAAGCATACGTGAAACAAACGCTGGAATTGCGCCAGCTGGTGGAAATTAAGTAGTATGTTAGTGTCGACCTATTGCTGCTAAACTACAATCAAAATACAGTGAAAATCTGAATTATTATGTGGTTTTCATGCTATAGTCGAAACGAAAAGGAGCAGGAATCGGTGTCTGTGTACTTCCGGGTAGAGATGGTGCCGATTGAAAAAGCGAGAAAAAAAGCCAAAAAAAAAAACCATTAATTGAGAAATCCGATCAAAGGTTAAAATCACTGATCCAATCGCATTATACGTCGGCCATGTGCTTGCTTTCTATGTGGTCATTCTCCTGTTCACACTCCAGTCCAGAGGGTGGCGGTGATGATTCTGTAAGTTGGTTGCCAACCACTGTTAAGCACAGCAGAAGAAGAAGTAGTGTTGTGGTCACGCTGCCTGCATGCACTGATAAGGGCTGGAAACACTGGGAGCGACAGACGACAACGACAGGTGAAACTCATCGCCACCCAAGTGAAACCGCACACACGGGGCGCGATGAACAACAGCGACAAAAGTTGAACAGTCCTCAACTTTCTTTTGTTGCTTTGCAAACCCCCGTGTGCACGTCTACATGAACGAGCGCAAAATTTCACATGCACAAATGTCACTTGTCACTTGACTGGGAAGAGCAAGCGATTTTCGCCTCTTTGCACATGTTCCATAGAAAATGAATGGAGAAGGACGTCACCTCCCGTGTGCAGCGATATGGACGTTCTTTGAAACATGTGAGACAGATGTCACACGCCAGCTGTAACGCATGCAAGTGTCTTGTGCCTTCTCATAGTGTTGGGCATGTCGTTTTCCACAGCGCCACTGCTGCTATCAGCCGTTTCCGGTGGTATCGCTTCAGCGTCAAGTGACGGACCAATAAGCCCCTCAAAAAACGCACCAAATTACGTACGTAACTGACGCAGACAACGGAGGAAACTGTCCGTCCATCTGCGTATCCGTCTTCTGCGTCGAGCATAAATGTGCCTTTAGGTGATCATATCGGTCCCAAAAAACGTGATCAGACCATCTCTATCTGAAACCCTCCTGGCGGGAGTTAAAGCGCCTGGAGGTCAGAACTAAACCTCATCAAGACCAGAATGCGGGGCACACGGACCTGTTGTGAATCAGGTGTCATAAACTTCATTAATAAGGATGATCACCATTGAATCAAAGCACCTACAATCCCAAAATAAACTTTTCTAAAGAAGAAAATGCCAAAAATGAATTCTTTAAATATGTCTTGAGTGATGATTTAGTTGTTTAGAAAATTATCAGGCATACAAATTAATCTTCCTGCACATTGATTTTAACATCCCTTTTACCATTATTTATTTAATTAGCTCTATAATGATTTGGCAAACCCCTGAAATCATTACAGTGGAACCCCCAGTTTGGTGTGAAGGCCATCCTCCAAAATGGCAGATCAAACATGGTCCGCACGCCTGTCTGTTTTTAAAGTTTTTTTCACAAAAATCTAACAGATCTTAATTTAAAGCCACTGGGTCCTTGTTTTACCAAATCACTAATGGGGGAAAAAAAGGAAGTCTCTGCGCAATATGAGATTTAGATAAGGGAAAGATGAGGCAAAGGTATAAGATTTATTAGTAGAGAAACTTTGACCGGCATCCCATCATTGTTCATGATGCAGGTATGTGAGATGAGTCTTCCTCAGGTCAAAAAATAGTTCTGGGAGTTGAATCTTAAAAACTGTACTTAATTTTCTTCTTTCTTTTTTTTTTTCTTTTTTTTTCACATGAAGGGAAGAATTTAATTTGATAACCTGATTAATATAAAATCTGATTTTGTAATGGCTGTTACAGACCCATTGCTTGTTGGTTGTTATTTCAACGGTAGAATTTTAATGTATTTAGTCAAGGTTCTTGTTTTGTTGTGTTTTTTTTTTTTTTTTTTTTTCTGTATCTACTGCACTTTGAAGAAGGTGTTCTTTAACTCGTCCCAATTGTTGTTGCAGGTGACGTGGGAAATTATTACTATGGACAAGGACATCCCATGAAACCTCATCGTATCCGGATGACTCACAACCTGCTCCTCAATTATGGACTGTACAGAAAAATGGAGATTTATGTAAGTTTCAACACTGGCTGCGTTTACATGGACCCAAATATACCGATTGCTTTCGGTTTAAAAGCTCTTTCAGGATAAAAATGATCCATCTAAACACCTCTTTCTGAATGAAAAGTGCAGAACCGAATGAATTATTATTCGGTTTCACAGGGGTAGAATATTCCTTTTCCCAAACCGATCATGGTATCATGTAAACGCTGAATCTAAAGTTGTGAGGTTGCGCTGTTGGAGCGCATGCTTCGACGAGACGTCAACGCGCAACGAGTGACGTTTCCTCACTTTGACAAATGGCGGCGAACAACGTAATTCCCTGGACAGCGACAGAAAGTTTGTTTTTAACTCAAACTCTGTCTCTGGCTTTTCCTCTTGGTTGTCTGCAGTAGGAGCTCATGAGTATCAGCTGCTGGATTAAAGTCCTGCAGAAACCACAGCAACCGTGATGATCAGTTTGTAGACCACCGTCTTTAATAAATAACACGATTTTACATCATTCTGCGCATGTCAGACAGGATTATTCTGAATAAATGTTGCCGCATGTACACACCAGATCGGAATGAAATAGTTGCCATGGAAACAGCTGCCCTGAAATCCTCAATCAGAATGATGTCGTTCCGAAAAGGGAAAAAAGTCTCCATGTAAACGTACCCACTGATTGTAACTAGAGATGAGTACCGAATTTGGTACTTTTATTGGTAGCTACCGAATTCTGTTGGTGCTACTGAGTAACGGTTCATGTAAAGTCAAACGGTACTTTAAATGCATCCTTTTACTGCGCGGGAGTGGAAGAGTTGATGATTTCTATGCCGGATGCAAACGTCGCATCGCACACGTGACATCAGTCAGAACCAGCAGCTGATTGAAACTTTTCTGGCTTCGCTTCTCTAAAACATCAAGCTCACTGCAATATCTGTGATGCAAAATGCAAGACAAGCGGCAGGAACACGTCTGATCTGAGGAAGCAGCTGATGAAACACAATATTCTTCTCAAAGCTTCTTTCTCGACGCTTCGTCTGCAGCCAGCAGAGAGGAGAAGTCGTCAGTCAGCCTCTCAGCGGCAGAACAGATCTAACCAGGGGCAGATAATAACCAGCAGGGTTCACAAACTGTCGTTCAAGAACTCAATATGATGTAAATACTTACTGAGTTTTCCATCAACCAGCACAGTAAACCAGTTCAGGGTCGACGTGCAGGTCACCTCTCTCCCTCCCTCACATCCCACATCTTATTAAACTCATCACAGCGGAGTTTCCACACGCGAGTGCACCAGCCACAATACTTAAATCTGACATCAAGTCTGCGTCTCTCTGAAGAAGCTTGTTTCGTTAATCCAGCACGGCAAAAACCGTCTGCACCAAGTTAGCAAGCTGAGCCGGTCACTGCAGCAGCCGCCATCCTACCTGCGCAACATGCAGCGACAGAATCAGTTTAGTGTCGGAGAATATTCAATCTTTTTTCTCATTGAATTATTCCATCATTAAGTTTCCCTCTGTTACCAGACGCTCCGACACCTTATAGAATAAAAACAGCTGGATTTTGCTTTGATGTATTAGTTAAAAATTACATGTTGAGAATGAGAAATAAATCTGGTATGGCCAAATAAACACACACAAAAGTACGGAAAATGGTACCGTTGGGTACCGGTACTGGAAGTTGGTACCGTATTGATTCAAATGTGAACGGTACCCATCCCTAATTGTAACTGTGTGACGTTCCCAGGTGGGTTGGTCCGCATGAATAAAGTACAGCATGAAAACAAAACAAACCCAAAAAAAAGGTGTGAAAATGTTCGGTTCCCTCAGGCAACATCAGTTGACACGGCTAGCTTGATGCTTGTGACTTGGAGGTCCATGTAGTTTTATCTTCCTGCAGCTTTATTCTGGTTTTTATTGTCTAACTTGTATTTTAGAGACCACATAAAGCCACGGCGGAGGAGATGACCAAATACCACAGCGATGACTACATCAAGTTCCTCAGATCCATTCGGCCAGACAACATGTCGGAGTTCAGCAAGCAGATGCAGCGATGTGAGTCTTTGCAGGACATCATGCAACACTTTTCGTGTCGGGACACTTAAAGCAACCTTTACCGATCTTGCATTTCAGAAAGCCAGCAAGATTATTTGAATATAAACAGTCCCACCTCACTCCTAAGACACACCCCTTCATTCCCTCCACTTCCCAATGCAAAACAAAGGTCTACAGGCAGGTCTGTTGGCCAATCCTAGAGGTGCACCCCACTTCAAGATGGAGTTTCATTGAATATTTAGAGATTGGAATAATATTTTATTTTATTAATGGTGGGTCTGTCTTGTATTTTAGAGTTCCATTACCTCATTCATAGCATTTTACCCTGTTAGAAAAATAGTGTAAGAATGCAACATCGGTAAGGGTTGCTTTAAGCTTTTCTGTATTTGTGCATAAATATCACCTTAAATATAAAAAATCAAAGCATTACCGAAGTCAATATCATAAATATTCATCCAGAGTTATAGAAATGTTGTACTTGTCTGTAATCTCTGGATCTGGGTGCAAATCAGCTGCAGAAGAACATAAATCTGGACAAATGCGGTTTTGTGTAAACTGATCATGAGAACGACTTGAAAGTTCTGCCAGCGTGAAAACGTGCATCGTTTACTCTTCTCAAAAAGCCGCAGGCCCCCGCGCCCATGTAGACGCGCTGACACGAGCTAGTGCTGCAGCGTGCGTCTCGGCCAGGGCCGGTTCTAGAAAATGATGACTAGGGGTGCATCTCAGATCAGAGGGGGTGCACGTGCCTGGCACAATATTCAACACTACATTATGCATTTCCCCGTCATTTAAAGTGAAATGATACCAGTCAAACAAGAATATTTAAAGTGTCTTTGAAATGCTTTATTGCAGCAATATTGTGCTCGGAAACGGCCTTCAAAAGCCCTGTGGCTTCAATTCGCACATCGGTCGAGAATACTTTCAATCTCCTGTATACTGGTACTTTTAGTCCCTTAAAAGAAAATCACATGATTTTCACAATCACATTAAAATGATCTTTTTTTAAAAAGTTTTTTTCTTTTTTGTTATTATACATTTATAATTTTTCATAACTTAGCTGACCCCCCTTAACATGATCTGTATTTGCAAAGAGGAGGAAAGATCGAATGATCTCATCTCAAATCTGTTCCTTGTCATCACTTTGCCAAAGCAAGATGTGTAAACTGGCCCAGATCCGGCCCAGTAGTCCTCAATCTCAGGTTTTTTATCAAGCCTCATGCACAAATGCAGTGAGATAATTGCTTTCATATCAGGGATGGTGACATCATACCAGCCATGAAATCTGGAGTTTGGCTGGAGTTGGTGTGTGTTTTTAGGTACTAGTGAGCATAACTGTTTCATTTATGATGAGGTTCCAGCAATCCTCATCCGAAAACAGAGACAGGAAGTCACATGTACGAGCATCTGTGAAATCCTCGTGTCCGCGATGTCCCATAGGCTCGTCAGAGTCTTTGATCCATTCATGGATCACTTCTTCACCTCTCAAACATGCCCAGCCATCATCAGTTACTCCCCTATTTTGATTTCCCCTGCTGCTGGATGATCTCACCCTGGCTTACACTCATATGTTGATGCCATTTGATATAAATTGTAGACGAAAATTAAATTGTCTCTGTTACTTTTTGTTTTGTTTCAATGAGATTCTATGTAAATTTATAAGGATAGGCATTATAGAATATAGAATTATTATAGAATAATAAAAATATATTATTTATATGTATTACTTTAGTTTGGTGTAATAATCCTTGACTTGTGTTCCAAAAATAAAGAGTTGGAATCTAATTGAAAAACACATTTAAAAATTAATCTTATAAAATGTTTAATTAATTAATGTAGTTTAAAAACTACTTCACCCTAACTAGTTTGTCTGTTCCATTGTTTACTTCATTTTGTCTCACGTATTGTGAAGAAAAAGACAGTAAATAAGTACACTAACTAGTGGTTGAAGTTTTTTAGTTTGTCTCTTCTGAATCACAGTGAGCAGTTGGAGAAGATGTTGTAGACTGTATGAAGATCTTTAAAATAATGTATTTGTTTTACATTTTTAAGGTCTTTTTTTCATAATACATTTTTGTTTTGTTATTCATTCATTTTATTAATTTTTGGGGGTGATTTTTCTCCCTTTTTAGTATCGAGTATCGACCACCATCTTTAGTATCTGTATCGAGAATTAAATTTTTGTATCGTGTAAGGCTGTCAAAAAATTTATCCTGATTAATCACATTGCTTTTATCACTTCTAGAACACATTTAGGATTAAAGGTGTGTTACCGGGAATTCTGCATTTATCTTTAGTAGACTAGACTACTGAAACCCTGTCCTTGCATGTCTCACTGAAGTCCTTCAGACGGAGGCAGTTTAGTCCAGAATGTTGTTGATACAGTCCTCACAGACTGACTTCACAACTATATTAACATGAAGCTGAAATTCAGGTCTGAGTCCTGGACTACTCCCAGATTTCTGACTTGGTTTTAGCCTTTAAGTTGTAAAACAAAAGTTAATGTATTTTCTGCATATAGCAGTACTAATTAATAATAATAAAAAAAAAAACAGCTCTACCCCATACAGTTGGAATTTCTAAGATCAGACCTGCAAAGATTAAAAATCCTACTTTTGAGCTTTTCTCGCTCAGGATATAAGATATTGCAATTGGGGAAAGAAAGCTGCTGCTTCACAGGTTAGCCCCAAAACTGCTTCCTAACCCCTTTCACTTCTTATTTAGACACTAGCTACCCCATACAGTTGAAATTTTTGATTTGGTATAATTAGGTATGTATGTGTGTTATCGGTATCTGCCTTTAGGAGCTGAAAGATATCGATTATCGGTTTAAAAAAATGGTTATTGTACATCCCTACTTAAAGGGTTATGGTTCAAGATTCACATTTAATATGTGAATGGTTCACATATTAAATGTGGTTCACATTTAATTCAATTCAATTCAATTCTTTATTGCAGACACAAAGAAGGTCCATATTGGTTATAAAAGATAAAAAAGGTACAGCAACAAACATAAAAAAGACAATCAGTTCATCACATTAATTAAAAGTCTCCATCCAATGATTCCTCAAAGCAGATGTGAACCTGCAACTTCTTAAATGAGGATTTGTCAAGGTCTGAATGTTAGTTTAATGTTAGTAAATAGTTATTTGTTTGTGTTTAACTTCACAGTCAATGTTGGGGAGGACTGTCCTGTGTTTGATGGACTGTTTGAGTTCTGCCAGTTGTCTGCTGGAGGCTCTGCTGGTGAGTAAAACAGAGAAAGATTGACATGTTTAATCAGGAAATTCCATAATTTTATGGAGAAAAAGTTCAAAAGTTATACATTTTGATGGTTAGGTGGTCCCTTCCTCCCGTCAGCATACAGCGCTAAACCAGTTCAGAAGGACCAATTGGCTCCATTAAAGGGAAGTTTGGTTTTTTTCAATCTGGATCTATTTTCTAGCATGAAATATGTTCATTTTCTCACCCAGACAGTTTTGGTGCAACTTGAATTCCTTCAGGAGATATTTAGATCCACTCCAGATCAGCGTATGTCCAATATAATGGACAGCCTCTAAATAAGGCATTATCTGCCACAAACTCCTTTATTTCACCAATGTTTTGTTACCAAAAATTAGTCGGACCCCCTGTGAGCTGAAAGCGGCTTGAAGTGGCTTTTTTGTGGTGACTCGTCCTTATTTACAGACATTTTTACCACAGCGACTTTGATGACGTCACTATTACGTGACACCATAACAAGTACACGTCTGTTAATAAGGACGAACCACTACAAAAAAGCCGCTTTTAGCTCACAGGGGGGATCCGACTAATTTTTGGTAACAAAACATTGGTGAAATGAAGGAGTTTGTGGCAGACAATGCCTTATTTAGAGGCTGGATGTGGTTGCCCCATCACTTCCATTATATTGGACATACGCTGATCTGGAGTGGATCTAAATATCTCCTGAAGGAATTCAAGCTGCACCAAAACTGTCTGGGTGAGGAAATGAACGTATTTCATGCCAGAAAATAGATCCAGATTGAAAAAAAACAAACAAACTTCCCCTTTAAGACAGGCAGGCATGGCGACCATGTTGGGTCTGCCATGCTGGAGCATTTTACAGCAGGTTGTAGCCGCAGATGATTATCAGAAGGTTTGATTAACTCATCTCTAGAGCTTTACTCTGCCACTTAATTAAAAAAAATTAAAAATTATTATTTTGCCAGCTGATTTCAGGAAAGAAATGAAGCTTTCAGTGAACTTGTGACTGTTCACTGCACTCATTTCCACACCTTTTCCATTGTTCCTCCACGTTTGTTTGTGCTTTATCCCAGCCGGAGCCGTGAAACTGAACCGGCAGCAGACAGACATCGCTGTGAACTGGGCCGGAGGACTCCACCACGCAAAGAAGTCTGAAGCCTCGGGCTTCTGCTACGTCAATGACATCGTGCTGGCCATCCTGGAGCTGCTGAAGTGGGTTTAGCATGACAGTAAACCCTGAACCTCGACTTGCAGGATGTTTTTCCACTGATCCCAGCTGTCTGTCCAGGTACCACCAGAGGGTGCTGTACATCGATATAGACATCCACCATGGAGATGGGGTGGAGGAGGCCTTTTACACCACAGACAGGGTCATGACGGTGTCCTTTCATAAATATGGAGAGTACTTCCCTGGAACTGGGGACCTCAGGGTGAGAATCACTCACAGCCAAAACTTTTGGAGTGGAAGTGTGTGTCATTTATTTGATTTTTATTTGATGTTGTTGTTCTTTTTAACTTTTTAAATGAGTTATTTTCCACATTAGTGTTAATTAAGTAATGAGTGTGTTGTATTTTAGGATATCGGAGCTGGCAAAGGCAAATATTACGCTGTCAACTTCCCGCTGAGGGACGGCATCGATGACGAGTCTTACGAACAAATCTTCAAGCCTGTAAGTAGAAACCAGAACCATCTCAGATCTTTTCAAAGAAGTATAGTCTGACCTGAATGACCTTTATTGTGTGTTTCATGAAGTCTTTCTTCACTTTTAAATGCTTACAAATGTTCATCAGGTGTAACTCGCAGAGGTCTGAGCCTGTTTCAATAATCTTTTATTTATATACCACATAAACTGTTTACCCCAGCACAGACTGACCTATATAATATGATAATTATTTTATCACTGCAAACTACTTTATTAACACAGAATAACCAAATCCAAATTGGAAAAAAATGACTATTACATCATATGTGCTCAATGAACAGGTTTGGGGGCTTAAAAGATCAAAATAGGTTGCAAGTATGAATGAAAAAAAAAGGCAAATTAAAATATTGTTGAACTTAATAAATATCTCCTATAAAATGCATGTATGTAAGGAGGTAAAATTGAGATGCTATCAAACTATATACAAATACTCTCATTCTCTAATGCTCTACATCAACATAAATAATCAGTTTACAAGAGAAAATCTTTGAGAATTATATATATATATATATATTATATATATATATATATATATATATATATATATATATATATATATATACAGTATATGTATATATGTAACCCAAAATAAACTTCTCATCTCGGGCCAACTGACCCCGGATAAGTGTCCGGGTCGGGTATTTAGCATCTCTGTTTTACTCCTGATCTTCTGAACACATAAAGCTAAATATTGAACATTTTTCTCCTATAAAACATGTTTACATTCGAGCAATGCCCAAAACAAAACTTGAAATATTTCTGAGTTTGCTTTACCTCATCACCAATGACAACAGACGGGTCAATTAGGGATCAGCCGGCCAATATTTGCGTTTTGTGCTGATATCGGCATCAGCCGATACGTCTGGTGCGTTGGCCGATATGTGCTCCTCGGCATTTCCAGACAGGCATCTATACAGGCAGCAGTTGCTGGAGATGCTGCGCCTCCTCTCCTCTCCTCCACTAGCAGTGCTGGAAGCCTGCAGTTCTGGCCTACTGAAGCTTTTATAAGTTGTAAAATTAGTTTTCATCTAGTCCATCATGTTCAGCAGCAGCCAGCTGACTGACAGCAACGAAAAGCGCCGCCTGACTTCTCTACACAATTAAATAAAATCAATTTGAGGAGGGTAAAAGTTAAAATGTGTTCCAAGCTGTCTTTTTTTATCCATCAGCTTATGGATCATGAGTCTCGGACTTCCACTCTCCAAACTCAGAAGGATGCATTTTGGTACCGAAACATGGTATTGTTTGATTTTACGCGAGTCAATAATAGGGATGTCCCGATACTGATGCCAGTATCGGTACTCGCTCCATTACTGGCCTGTTTTCCTGTACTCGTACTTGTCAAATACTCGCTCATGACATCACCTGATACCGGACATTACATGACTCGCTGTGTTCACCCCGTCATGCTGACAAGAAAATACTTTTCAATATGAGCAGCGGCTTTGAGTTTATTCTTATTTCAAAGAGGACGCTTTTCATTACACGAGAATAGATTAACTATATCTGACCCGGATCATGTCCCTGGGATACTTTTCAAAACGTCGGAGCGGATGAACTTGTACTTGTACTTGGTCGGCAAGAAAGTGGTATCGGGACTTCCCTAGTCAGTACTCTGTAGTACCAACGGAATTTGATATGTACCAATAAAAGGACTAAATTCAGTACCCATCCCTATTCATCACACAGAGTAGGATTCTCTCAATCTACCCTTTTTTCTTTTTTGTAAACTGACCAAAAATGATAAATGTTGATGTACAGAAGGACAGTCACATCACACCCCTCATGAATGCTCAGATAAATACTTTTACACCATCCTACCTCTGGTCTTACGTGGTCTATCGATGTCAAACAAGAACTGTGAGTTTCAGATCTGCACTTTTGGGTGAAGGTGTTGGCAGCGCTCCAGGTCAGCTAGTGATTTTTTTGTTTTCCGTTTGAAAACATGGCACAAAACATGGAGTTTTAAGAGTTAAAACAAACACAAAGCAATATTTCCTGTTTCTGTACTGAAGATTGATCAGGGCACAATAACGAGAAGGAAATCTGGTCTTTGTGGAGTAAATTTCTGCTTTGATGCTGCAGGTGATGGCCAAGGTGATGGAGATGTACCAGCCCAGTGCAGTGGTTCTCCAGTGTGGATCAGACTCCCTCTCAGGAGACCGCCTCGGCTGCTTTAACCTCACCATCCGCGGTACAGCCGACACCCCAGAGCCAGAACCAGAACCAGAACGATGCATCGCACGCCGTGCAGGAAGTGCTTCAACATGCTTGTCTTTGTGCACCAGGACACGCCAAGTGTGTGGAGTACATAAAGTCTTTCAACCTGCCGCTGCTGATGCTCGGTGGAGGAGGATACACCATCCGCAACGTGGCCCGCTGCTGGACCTATGAGACGGCCGTGGCTCTGGACACGGAGATCCCTGATGGTTCGTCGCCTGTTTGTGTCAATGAGAGAAAACCAGTTTATTTTTAGCAGCTTGCGGTTAAACATGGCAGCGAGGTGGAACGTGATGACGCTGTTCTGTCTCATCTCTGTTGCAGAACTGCCGTACAACGACTACTTTGAATACTTTGGGCCTGACTTCAAGCTGCACATCAGCCCGTCCAACATGACCAACCAGAACACACAGGAGTACATGGATAAGATCAAGTATGTACCACAACCTTGTTGTAGTCTGATTGAGTTCATCAGGCTATGTGGAGAAGTATATGCGTGTATCCGGGCCACTAGACGATTTCAAACAAATTGAGATGTTCAGGAGGAGATTGGGCTCCAGACTAACTTCCAGCACTGGTTGCACTGGTGCAGAAAGTTAGGGGCACCACAATGTTTCCAGCATGGCTGTCAGCAGCTCATTTTCATCCACTTTTAAGGATTGTCTTTTGATCATTTTCCACAGACATTAATGATTATTGAAGTTATTGTGAATAATTATGAAGTTTAGAAAACTGTTTGTCTTCAATGTTGTCAGTAAAACAAAACAATTTTGAAAAAAAAACCCTTAAAGGTCCAGCTTCACTGAACTTCACTGAGCAAATCATCTTTTTAAAATGGTTTTGGACTTTATTGAAAATGGAAATGAAAGATATAAGACAAAAGCAGCTGAATTAATAAACTCTTCATCAGAGTGTTTTAACAAGCAGATTATTTCCAAATAGGGGATTGGATTAAAAAAAAAACAACTATACTTCTCTGTCTGCTACACGCTGCAGTGGACGCTGATGCATACCCTCAGTATAAAACTTGCCATGTCCAAAAAGATTTAAAGGTTGAATATGGAACATTTTTATTAAAAGCTATATTTTTAAAAAAATAATACTTCCACAGGTCGTTTGGGGGTGTACAGAATGAAAGTACAACATTTCCCAGAAAAATTATATTTAGCCTATAAATAATTATAAAATCAATTTTGACGGGTTCGATAATGGCATTTTATTTACGTCTATAAGCCAATACACGCCGCCATTGCAGGTTGCCAAATACGATCTCTGTGTGGAAACAATATTTCGGTCATAGTCAGACCTGTGCAGGGAAAAACCGTGGAGATGACGAGTGAAGCAGCTGCTTCAGAGCCCTGGAGATGTTGTTATCTGTTTCTGAGGAGGAGTGACCTGAGAAGAGCAAAACCTGGAGTAAATTTAGGTGAAGACTTCACTAAATGGACCCACATAAACGTTTTCCACGGAGTCAAAACACAGAAAAGGCGACTTTCCTCCTGGATCGGTAAGCTAGCTTGTTTGCTAACATGGCTAACGTTAGCTGTCGGTTATAAACTCCTCTGCGTTACTTGTTGGACATGCTGCAGACTGTTGGTCACTTGCGTATCGGCAGTGAGCCTGGCACCCAGCGGCTGGAGTTGTTTTTCTGCCGTTGCAACTACAACCAAGACACATGTGATGTTGTTGTTCTGTCCGTATTCCATATTCAACCTTTAAGAATATTTTCATCTTTCCCTGCGACATGTTGGCACCTGTGAGAAAAACACTGAATAGATCTGCATCTACGGATCAGGTCATGGATCGGCTCATTTTTACCAATACCCCATCTAGGATTATTTTTTTCAATATTGGAGCCGATCCCAATCTGAAGATTAGATAGGTGCATCCTTAATTTCTTTATTATTATCATTATTATTATAAATAATGATAATAATAATAACAATAAAGAAATGAAGGATTATTATTATTAATAATAATATTAAATAATCTGTAGAACACATTATATATTAGAACAAATAAAGAAAAGAAGCTGATTCAGTGAAGGAGGGACGGGGAGTGTTTACAGTTAATGTTGTAACCGACGGGTCCGGTTGCAGGTTCTAGCCTACATAAACGGGCCGGGTCCAGATATGACCGGCAGATAATCGTGGGAAACGGGTTGGGTTTGGAAATGATCAGAACAGATTTGGATTGGTGGGGGTCGGTAAATCTGGACCTGCAGCAGGACACTGGTGGATCTCCGTGTCAGGTGATGTCACACAGACGGAGCTCATCAGCTCTCTTCCAGCTTTCTGCTTCATGTCACTCAGACAAAAAAAAACTCTTAAATCGGTAAAGATGGTTAATGACGACCGCATTTGAGCAAACTGCACCATATTCCATGTTTTACAATTGATTATGTCTCCGCGGGTCTTGTTTGCGTCATTCTTCACTGCACCCGCTGGTCTTTATTTCAAACTAAAGGCCCTTTTATGCTTTCTTATGTACGTAAATGGCGACGCCCGTTTCATGTATTGCCCTGCGTCGCCGTTTTCAGACTTCCATGCATTTTCTGCGTTTCAATGGCTCATATATCAGTTTGTCCACGAGGCGGCAGTGCTGAGTTCAGAGTTAATTTCCCTGTTTTGTTGTGAGTCTACACCGCTTGGTGTCAGTAATGTAGATACGAGTGTATTTTCGGACGCAGTCACACAGCTTCTGCTCAAAAATTCCAGCCATGTCTACAGATGCTATCTGTTTGTTTGGCGTCTTCTTCCTCAGGTGCTTTTATCGGGCTATGTAGCATCGGTGGTTTTGTGTCGTTTTCTTCTGGTTCCTGTTCTTCTTCTCTGGTTTTTTTTTCTGCATTTCAGCTATGCAGCTCAACACTGACCCCGCAGTTTCCGGTGGTATTGCCCATGGAAAATGCACCAAATTACGTACCTAACCGCGCTGATGACGGACAGAACTGTCCGTCCGTCTGCGTATCCGTCTTCTGCATCGAGCATAAATGGGCCTTTAAGCATATCATGGTGTTCCCATGTTCATGGTGGATCGGACCCAGTCAGAGATGAAGACCCGCCCTTTCTGTGGGCTTTTATCAGTGTTATTGTCTCAGCTACACGCAGACACACTTGGAGAAATTCTTTCACCTACACCTGAGAAATGTTACATGCACTGAACAAATGTTTGGTCGCATATGCAACCAAAATGGTCCCAGTCTGGAGCCCTGAGGTCCAGACAGGATGGGGGAGACGCTCAGGCGGTCCAGACTAGGGCTGCCACAAATGATTATTTTGATCATCGACTTGTCACCGATTATTTTGCCGATTAGTCGGCTTATCGGATCATCTGAAAATTGGAGGATATTTACAGAACCAGTCAAAAGTTTGGACACTTTCTCACTGAATCTGATGGAAAAACGTGTCCAGACTTTTGACTTTATGTCAATATACAATTCAAGACAAGTTGACCAGACAGAAAGACGGACAAGGCAGTGGAAGGTACAGCGGCAATTTTGAGAAGAAAAACAAAGCTTAAAGACAATAAATGACTAGTAGATTATGAAATTAGTCGTCGACTATCAAAAAAATCACCAAATAGAGGATTAATGGACTAATAGTGACAGGCCTCGTCCAGGCAGGATGCTGGCTGACCACTGTTCCTTCTGTGTTTGTAGGCAGCGGCTGTTTGAGAACCTCCGCATGCTGCCTCATGCTCCGGGCGTCCAGATGCAGGCGATTCCTGAGGACGCCGTCCCAGACGACACGGTGGACGAGGACACGGAGGATCCTGACAAACGCTTGTCCAGTAAGACCGTCTCCGTCTGGTCCACGCTGGCGCTGTGGGCCCCACCGCTGCTGAGCTGGTTTTCTTGTTGTTGTTTACAGTTCGTGCTACAGATAAGAGGATAGCCTGCGATGAAGAGTTCTCAGACTCGGAGGATGAAGGTGAGGGAGGCAGGAGGAACGTGGCCAGTCACAAGAAGGGAGCTAAAAGGCCCAGAGTGGATGAAGACAAGAAGGAGGCAGAGGAGAAGAAAGCTGGTGGGTAACTCTGACCTGGAGCATGCAAATCCACTTCATGTGATGTAGGGGGGGGCAGTGTAACGGCTGGCGTGGTCACTGTGGTTCCTGGGTACCACCGGAGGGCAGGGGGAGGTGGGGGGCCCATAAGCATAATTATTAAGGCTCACACATTTAATTAGAAAAGGGAAACCAGCGGAAATGTTGCCGGATGTTCAGCTGGTTCTCTTTTTCCAGATTTAAAAGAAGAAGAAAAGATGAAGGACAGCAGCTCTGAAAAGACGGACCCCAAGAGGTGAGCTGAGGTTGTCTTCATGTGCACAGCTCTGTCATGTAAATATGGTTTCACACACACACCAGTAAGGATGAAACCAGTTTGTGCTTAAAAGATCAAGAAATCTAGATTCAACAAACTAAATTATCTTAAGAAAACCAGAAATCCATGGTTGGATTAAAGGACCAGACCGTCTCTATTACATCCAGCTGCTAGTCCTGCCTCCAACAAGTGGTTACTATGACAACATGAAAAGATGGAGCGGATGGTGGCTCTGTCGTGAATGTTCATCTGGAAACGAATCGGTCTCTTCTCTGCTGTTTCTGAGATCCAGAACCTTAAATGATGAGTTTTAAACTCGTTTCCTTCCTTCAGGAAGTACGTGTGATGGTTTTAACCGTTATGTTCGCTTTCCCCTCAGCAGTGCGAAGACGGAGCAGACCAGCAGTGCCTGAACTCTTCTCAGCCACATACACGACTACCTGGTGCTGTCCGGCCTCCACCGGGACGCTGTCCCAACGGTGTATTTATTGTGATTCTCTGTTTTCTACCTGTAAATTTCTTGTGACCTGTCTGTGTGTCGGCTGAGTCCATCTTTGATACTTTGAGCCATGTGTCTCCAAAGCGCTCATTGTTTTGTTTAGGAAGCTGTGGGTGAACCAGTAGACGAGCCTGCAGCATTACTGGTTAAACTGTTTTGGTTTTTTTTATATATATATCTGGCATTTGTCAATAAAACTTTTTATACTGTTTCCATGAGACGAGTGATGTTCCTCATGTTGTAATGAAGGGGTTCAACCACACGGGGGCGCAGCAACACCGAGGCAAAGATGCTGGTACAAATACAGTCCTGATGAGTTTAGCTTGCCTGAAGCTTCCATCTGTGGTTGGACAGCAAACACAGACGGGAGTTTAACTCAACAGACTGGTTGGTTAACCAGTAGTTACTGGAGATGAGTCTAGTCTGGCTGCAGGAGATCACAACACAAGCTCAAGTGGTGCGTTCAGGAGCAGCTCCTTCAACCCTGTCCTGTTTCAGTGGCCTTTTCAGTCCTTGGGGACAGAAATGTCCACTTCCGAAGACATTCAGCTGGTTCGATCTTTTCTCCAAGAATCTCTTAAACTTCAGCGTCATTAAAAGCTACAAAATGTTAAAAGATTTTAACTATTTAAATGCCTTTTTGATGACATCACTGCATTTTATATCAGCATGTCATCAAACTGGCATTTCAAGGGTTAAAATCCCAGTAATGATTCAGTATTTGATGGTTCTGTTCAGGACTTGAGCTGATGAAAATAATCAACCCCCAAAAAGCAGCAAAACTTGAATCTGTATATATATATATATATATATATATATATATATATATATATAAATATATATATGTAGGCTTTAAAAATAATTATATATTTATATAATTTAAATATAATTATATATAAATATAATTTATTATACACAAATTATTTTTAAAATACATATATAATATACAGTATATAATTATGCATAATTAACTTACTACATATATAGACATATATACAAAATATATATATGATCACCTCAATGCAAACTAGTGACATCAAACTAGCATTTTAAGGATTTATATCTGCAAGATCTTTGAGCATTTGCCAGTTTTGAGCAGAACTGAGTTTGTTTTAAGAGATTTATGCAGAAAAATATCAACCTGTTCATTTTTCCCAGCAAATTTCTGAAAGTGGATGTTTTTTTCCTCAATGACTTAAGATTTATATTCCTTTTAGTGCTCTGCTAACCTGTAGGAAAGTTGAATTATAAGCGCTCCAAGAATTTGAAAAGTAACTGACTTTTGCAGCAGCACAGAGAAATGTGACCAGATGAGGAAAGATGTCCCCAAATGCATGAGGGTTAATACAGTTGTGCATGAAAGGGTACATCCTCTCCCATTATAGAGGCGGCTAAATCCACAATAATAATTCAAATAAAAAGAAACCGAAAAAAGTAATAATAAATAAAAATTTACTAAATTATAATGTAGTGAAATGAAACATTAATTTTTAAATGTGGTTTCAGAAATTAATTTTTTATTACAAAACTCAGAAAAATGAAAGTACCTTGCTCAGGAGCAGAAGTGTGATTGGACATTAAAGAAAACACGTGATTGCCTCAAAGTGATGTTTGAAATATTTACTAGTTTTATCAATTTCAGCTTATTTTACTAACAGCTGATTTTTCTGACTTTAATAGGGGGGGGGGGGGGGTAAACTTTCAGGCACAGCTGCATTCTGCTGGGATGTTGCTTGTTGTGCAGAAATGCTGCACTTTCATTAAAACCCAGCAATCTGTTGGCTTCTCTTCTGCAACAACCGTGCACATCTGGTCTCTAATTGTTCAGCCAGCCTTTAAAGTTGACTTTTCACACCTTTTAATTTCCTTCCTCTTCTTGCGTCTGCATCAAAATAACTTCTCATCCTCGCTTCTCACTCGCTGAAATAAACACGCGACACGACATGCAGCTCAAATTTTATTCACATTTATTTTTTGCTTTTAGTGTGCTCACAGAAAATCCGAACACCCTGAAGCAGGAGTTTTAATAGCAAAGTTACATCCCATCTCTGAAGTTCAAAGCCTCTCCCGTATTTACAAAAGAAAGAAAACACGATGCTGGACAGACATCTGCACAGGACAGAAAGCGTTTCCAGCCCATCACAGCTTGGTTGGTCGGGTCTGGGACCGCCCCCCGCCCCCCCTCATCCTCAAAAAACGAGCTGGTGGAAAAGAGCTGCAAATTTCATGTGCTTTTCAGATCAAGATTTCCTTTTTTTTTTGTACAATAATCACAGTTAAAAACACCCCGCCTATACATACTTACATTTTATTAACCAACAATAAACAAAGCCTATACAGCTGCTCTCTTCTACTGAATCACTGACAGCTAATGAGAAGTGAAAAGCTCCTACGACTTTATCTGACCCCTAAACGTCTATCTGTGGCTCTGCTCTGGGAAAATGACTTTAGTGTTGCAGACCACCAGGGTTTCTCTCCGTTTTGGTCTCCTGTGGTCGGGATAGCGGCACGTTTCCATCTCCACACCGCGCGCGTGTCCGTCCGATTTCCTTTACATTTTTGTATAAAACCCCGACTAATAAAAACAATAATACTGATGTAAAAATATATGGCAGAGTGTGGATGTACTAGATCGGTGGTACATGTTGAAGCCACCCGCCTCCCGAGCCCGTTGGAACATCAGCATCAATGGACTGAGATGGGTTTTGTGTAAAAATGGGGGGGGATGGAAACCAAAATAAAAAAGGGGGGAAAGAAAGAAAAGCTTTAAAACATCCCTGGTTGTAGTAGACGAGTTCCTGGTAGCCAGCAGCTGGCGTCGCTCCGACATACAAACAGGGAAATGTTCTGATTATCGGCTTTTTTCGGGGATTATTCGGCAGCTTCGGGGGCCTCGGCGGGGGCCTCTGCTGATGCCGCTTCCTGTGAGGCCTCCTCTGTTTTGGGCACCTCCTCTGTTTTGGGCACCTCCTCTGTTTTGGATGCCTCCTCCACTTTGGGCGCCTCCTCCACTGTTTTGGGCGCCTCCTCCGCCGCTTTCGGCGCCTCCTCCGCCAGTTTCTCCTCCACCTTTGGCTCCTCTGCGGCTGCGACGTCCTCGGTCGGCTTCTCCACCACCTCCGCCTCCTCCGGCTTGGCCTCTACCTCCTCCTTGGCCGGCGCCGCCTCCCCCTCGGCGGGCTTAGCCTCCTCCCCGGCAGCGGCGGCCTCCTCTTTGCCCTCAGCCTTGGCCTCCTCTGTGGGAGCCGCTGCCGCCTCCTCCTCCTTCTCGGCTCCATCACCCGTCTCCTTCTTGGTCTTCTTGAAAGAAAAGCCGCTGAGCTTGAACGACTTCTTGAAGGAGAACTTCTTCTTCTTCTTCTTGGGAGTGTCGTTGCTGGTAGAAGGAGTAGCTCCTTCCTCCTTGGCCGAAGCTTCTCCCTCAGCAGGAGCTGGAGATGCTTCTATCTTCTCCCCTTCTGCAGCCTCCTTCTCAGCAGAATCCGCCCCGGCCTCCTCCGCAGCTGCCACCGCCTCCTCTTTGGGGGTCTCCTCGGCCGCAGCGTTGCCGTTGGCCTGCACCTCCTCTTTGCCATTCTCAGCTGCAGGAGAAGCGTCGCCGTTGGCTTTCACGTGCCCGTTTTCCTAAAAGAAAAGAAAGACGAGGCTGTCACTCGGAGCTGGAGGCGGACAGTCCCACCAGTGGACACCGGGGGCAGCAGATAACCATCAGAGGAGCATGCCCCCCCCCCTCCACTCTCTGCTTTTCACCTCCAATCTCAAACTGAAACAGAATCAAACCAAATTGCAAACAGGTTTTCTGATTTTTACGCTCCGGATTTGACTAAAACCAGGACGCAGACACGGTTTCTACACGTAGAAAATAATAAATCAAACATGAAGGTTCCGACCCGCCATCTTTTCTACAAAAAGTGAAAAAAAGATGCAGAAAGGAGCGCCTCCTTCTTCCCCGGCACCCCCCTGGTGTGATAACAGGCTGCCATCTCCACTTTCATAGTCAGGCATCTGGAACAAAACGCGCTCCTACAACTTCAATTCAAACTAAACCCGACGCTCCGCAAAATCCACAAATGCTTTGTTTCAGTATGAATCACACCAATAACATCTTTATTTCCCTTCATCACCAAATCATCCAAACAAACCGGCCTCTTTCACTCGGTTTCTGATCAGTTTAACGTCCAGAAGTCCGCGCGTAAATCTGCAACATCAATCAGCTGTTGCGCATCTTGATGAGCTGAAAAAGAAAAAGTTAAAAGAAAAAAAAAAAAGCGTCCTCCTTTTTAAAGTGTCCTCTCGGTGTCCACAGAGACCCACGGACCCTCCACGCAGGGGAAACAGATGCGGGTTAAACATGGTTTACCTGTCCGTTGGTCTTGGCGGGGGAAGCAGCAGCTTCTCCGGGCTTCTCCGCCACCGTTTCAGCCTTTCCAGCTGTCTTGGCTAACTGCGCTCCCATGCTTGCTCGCTCCAACAAAGAAACCCGGCTGATCCAAAAGGAGGAGAGAGGGGGAAAAGGGAGAAAAGAAAAGGAAAAGAAAGAAAGCGAACAAAGACCCGCGAGCCTCTTTGTTGAAGCTCTCCGCTGTTGCGCCTCTTTCTCTCTGCACAAAGAGGAGGTGAGAGGGAAAACGGAGAGCGGAGTCCCGTCAGAGTCGGAGGCTTTTTCAGAGAAGCTGGAAGTCAGGGGACGAGATAAAATCCCGGAGCGGTGGCGGCGTCGCGGCAGACAGGCTGCAAAATGGAGAAATCCGCCTTGATGATGAGAAGATGCAGTCCAACGCCCAACTGAGGAGATGAATGGGCGCTCCGAGCGATGACGGCACCGCACTCACACCAGCCAATCACAGCGCCCGGTCAGGGCAGGAGGCGGGGCTTAGGGAAAGGCAGATTGTAGCGTTGCGTTCAAAGAGCGAAGGAAAAACACACTTTCACCATGGTAAAATAAATAAATAAATAAAGTTTCCAGGTTTGAATCCTTGAAATAACTAAATTGGGGGATAGGGATGTAACGATTACCGGTAAAATGATAAACCATGATAAAATTCCCAACGATTAGTGATACCGTTTCGAATTTGAATTATCGTTAAAACCGTTACTGATTACTGGATTTTGAAAAACTCCCAGTGATGCTGCCCATTGGCTGGAAAAGCAGCATCGATCCCAGTTTGCAGTGTTTAATTTATGTAAACATGGCAGAAGGCAAGGAAGGCGCCCACATGGACAGCTCTGGAGATTTCCCCCCTTTAAAAGGGATAAAGTAGACGTCTAGAACCATTTTGGATATTTCTAAAGATGATGGGGGAGTATTTCAATAACACCGCTATTATAATGATAACGTCATCATTTTGGTGACAGTGACTGTGATATGAAATTTTCATATCGTTACATCTCCACTGGGGGATTGGATTGTCAAAATATTCCATTTTTTTTCTCTCTTACTAAGTAAAAACATGTTTTTTTTTAAAAAATATGTATCAAATATATAGTATTAAATACGTGTTTTTCTCTATTTTTCTTCTTTTTTTCCCTTTTTTTTACCCTGGTGATCATTTCAGCTGTTTTGTGGCAAAGGCCATGATTTTTTGCAATAACTCTTCTTTTTGGACAATTTTTTCAAATTCAGCATCTTTTCCCCTCACATGTCTAATACTCAGTAGAGGAATTTGTCAACTATTATATTTCTCTTTCAAATGAAATGCTGGTATCAAAGAATTAGTTGTTGTTAACTATCATAACTTTTAAAGAGACTAGAGGCAGGAATAAAAAAAAACAAACATGCATGTCCATTTTTTTTAATACTAATGGGTGATGAAGCTAAATACCAAAAAGAACGTTTCCACCCACGTTTCTCTCCGTTGCCTTGAACAGGCTGTGTGCTGCAAAATGCGCTGCAATTCGGTGGCCAAATTTCCCGCGCTGTCCTGCAGATGCAACGTCAAATGACGCTACATCCGCAGTTTTAATACAGAAAGAAGACGGTCGCGGTAAATTCAAACACTGTAAGCGATAGTTATGGATTCTTCTGCCGTCAGCAAACAATCCAGATCAACTGAAAGACACTTAAAAGTATAACTACGAAGAAAAAGGTTAGTAAACATTATAGCTTCAGTTTGTGCTCCCGTGACGGCTTGGCTCGTGACTGCAGTTACCTGAAGCGCCAGTTGTGGCGGTCGCGAGTTTAATTTCTTCATCTTGCCTCTAGTCCCTTTAATTAGAAATTTGTTTTCAAAGAAATTTAATGTGACACTTTTTGGCCATGAGGGTCACCAGCGTTTGTATCTGATGCTAATAAAAAAATACAAATGGAATCAAGTAATTTTTTTTGTTAATCTTTTACATGTCCAAGGCACTATCGACCACCAAAGCTCAGTTCCACTATTTGTTATATGAAAAATAATAAAGATTTTGTGTGTTGTTTTTTAAATGAATGATGCACTGATTCAGATATTCAAGTCTGCATTTAAAGGGTTAAAATTCTACAAAATATTAAATGTTTGGTAGTTTTGAGCTGGACTTGAGTTGTTTAAATAATTTAGGAAAAACCTTCACCATGTAGCAGGTGGAACAGAATATTCTCATCATGATGAGGTGGAACAGGAAGATTCTCATCATGATGAGGTGGAACGGGAGATTCTCATCGTGATGAGGTGGAACGGGAGATTGTCATCGTGATGAGGTGGAACGGGAGATTCTAATCATGATGAGGTGGAACGGGAGATTCTCATCGTGATGTGGTGGAACGGGAGATTCTCATCGTGATGTGGTGGAACGGGAGATTCTCATCGTGATGTGGTGGAACAGGAGATTCTCATCGTGATGTGGTGAAACAGGAGATCCTCATCGTGATGTGGTGGAACGGGAGATTCTCATCGTGATGTGGTGGAACGGGAGATTCTCATCGTGATGAGGTGGAACGGGAGATTCTCATCGTGATGTGGTGAAACGGGAGATTCTCATCGTGATGTGGTGGAACGGGAGATTCTTATTATGATGTGATGGAACAGGAGATCCTCATCTTGATGTGGTGGAACGGGAGATTCTCATCGTGATGTGGTGGATCGGGAGATTCTCATCGTGATGTGGTGAAACAGGAGATTCTCATCGTGATGTGGTGGAACGGGAGATTCTCATCGTGATGTGGTGAAACAGGAGATTCTCATCGTGATGTGGTGAAACAGGAGATCCTCATCGTGATGTGGTGGAACGGGAGATTCTCATCGTGATGTGGTGGAACAGGAGATTCTCATCGTGATGTGGTGGAACGGGAGATTCTCATCGTGATGTGGTGAAACGGGAGATTCTCATCGTGATGTGGTGGAACGGGAGATTCTCATCGTGATGTGGTGGAACAGGAGATTCTCAACATGATGAGGTGGAACGGGAGATTCTCATCGTGATGTGGTGGAACGGGAGATTCTCATCGTGATGTGGTGGAACGGGAGATTCTCATCGTGATGTGGTGAAACAGGAGATCCTCATCGTGATGTGGTGGAACGGGAGATTCTCATCGTGATGTGGTGAAACGGGAGATTCTCATCGTGATGTGGTGGAACGGGAGATTCTTATTATGATGTGATGGAACAGGAGATCCTCATCGTGATGTGGTGGAACGGGAGATTCTCATCGTGATGTGGTGAAACGGGAGATTCTCATCGTGATGTGGTGGAACGGGAGATTCTTATTATGATGTGATGGAACAGGAGATCCTCATCGTGATGTGGTGGAACGGGAGATCCTCATCGTGATGTGGTGGAACGGGAGATTCTTATTATGATGAGGTGGAACGGGAGATTCTCATCATGATGAGGTGGAACGGGAGATTCTCATCGTGATGTGGTGCAACCGTAGATTCTCATAGTGATGTGGTGGAACGGGAGATTCTCATCATGATGTGGTGGAACGGGAGATTCTCATCGTGATGTGGTGGAACGGGAGATTCTCATCGTGATGTGGTGGAACGGGAGATTCTCATCGTGATGTGGTGAAACGGGAGATTCTCATTATGATGTGGTGGAACAGGAGATTCTCATCATGATGAGGTGGAACAGGAGATTCTCATTATGATGTGGTGGAACGGGAGATTCTCATCGTGATGTGGTGGAACGGGAGATTCTCATCATGATGAGGTGGAACAGGAGATTCTCATTATGATGTGGTGGAACGGGAGATTCTCATAGTGATGTGGTGGAACGGGAGATTCTCATCATGATGAGGTGGAACAGGAGATTCTCATCGTGATGTGGTGGAACGGGAGATTCTCATCGTGATGTGGTGGAACGGGAGATTCTCATTGATGAGGTGAAACGGGAGATTCTCATCGTGATGTGGGTGAAACGGGAGATTCTCATCGTGATGTGGTGGAACGGGAGATTCTCATCGTGATGTGGTGGAACGGGAGATTCTCATCGTGATGTGGTGGAACGGGAGATTCTCATCATGATGTGGTGGAACGGGAGATTCTCATCGTGATGTGGTGGAACGGGAGATTCTCATCGTGATGTGGTGAAACGGGAGATTCTCATCGTGATGTGGTGGAACGGGAGATTCTCATCGTGATGTGGTGGAACGGGAGATTCTCATCGTGATGTGGTGGAACGGGAGATTCTCATCGTGATGTGGTGAAACGGGAGATTCTCATCGTGATGTGGTGGAACGGGAGATTCTCATCGTGATGTGGTGAAACGGGAGATTCTCATCATGATGTGGTGGAACGGGAGATTCTCATCGTGATGTGGTGGAACGGGAGATTCTCATCGTGATGTGGTGAAACGGGAGATTCTCATTATGATGTGGTGGAACGGGAGATTCTCATCGTGATGAGGTGGAATGATTTGATGAGGTGAAACGGGAGATTCTCATCGTGATGTGGTGGAACAGATTTCTGAGATTCTCATCGTGATGTGGTGGAACGGGAGATTCTCGTGATGTGGTAAGGGAGATTCTCTTCATGTTGTGGTGGACCGGGAGATTCTCATCTGATGTGGTGGAACGGGAGATTCTCATCGTGATGTGGTGGAACGGGAGATTCTCATAGTGATGTGGTGGAACGGGAGATTCTCATCGTGATGAGGTGGAACGGGAGATTCTCATCGTGATGTGGTGGAACGGGAGATTCTCATCGTGATGTGGTGGAACGGGAGATTCTCATCGTGATGTGGTGGAACGGGAGATTCTTATTATGATGTGGTGGAACGGGAGATTCTCATCGTGATGAGGTGGAACGGGAGATTCTCATCGTGATGTGGTGAAACGGGAGATTCTCATCGTGATGTGGTGGAATGGGAGATTCTCATTATGAAGTGGTGGAACGGGAGATTCTCATCGTGATGTGGTGAAACGGGAGATTCTCATCGTGATGTGGTGGAACGGGAGATTCTCATCATGATGTGGTGAAATCGGAGATTCTCATCGTGATGTGGTGAAACGGGAGATTCTCATCGTGATGTGGTGAAACGGGAGATTCTCATCATGATGAGGTGAAACGGGAGATTCTCATCGTGATGTGGTGAAACGGGAGATTCTCATTGTGATGTGGTGGAACGGGAGATTCTCATCATGATGTGGTGGAACGGGAAATTCTCATCGTGATGAGGTGGAACAGGAGATTCTCATCGTGATGTGGTGGAACGGGAGATTCTCATCATGATGAGGTGAAAAGGGAGATTCTCATCGTGATGTGGTGAAACGGGAGATTCTCATCGTGATAAGGTGGAACGGGAGATTCTCATCGTGATAAGGTGGAACGGGAGATTCTCATCGTGATGAGGTGGAACGGGAGATCCTCATCCTGATGAGGTGGAACGGGAGATTCTCAACATGATGAGGTGGAACAGGAGATTCTCATCATGGATCTGCAGCAACTGTGTGAATCTGTCATGTCAACAAAATCTCAGGAATGTTTTCAACACCTGGTTGGATTTATGACACCAAGAATTCAGCAGTTCTGGGGGAGTAAGATAAGGGGGTCTGACCCGGTACTAGACCACATAAAGTCGACAGCGAGGGGATGATACTTGCTGCTGTATCTGCTACTACCTGCTTTAAATTGGCTGAGTTCATACAGTGACGTAATTACCTGTATCTGGTAAGCCAGACTGTAAACAAGTTGGTTTCATGTGGAAAAAACAATGATGGTGTGATACAAGCTTACCCGGTCATAATTTCTATGATGTAAACTGACTATAATTAGTTTTTCTTTCCGGTATGTTGAGCGTTATTTGTATCCACATGTCTGAACTGTGAGGAGACAGAGGCGTGAGAAGAGTCAGGCCATCACAGCAGTGGGTTTGTTAAAAGATGATTATCTGGTCCGGCTGGTTTCAGGAGCTTTCCCAACAAAACCACTACTGTATGTTTCTGGGTGTGTAACGGTTGAAGGCTCAGGGGGGTGGGGGTGTATTGGATTCAGGTGTGTTGATGACCATGAGATGTGCCCCTGGGGGAGGTTGAGTGTTCAAGCAGGTCCGTCAGCCCACATTTACAATGCAAATCCCTCAGAGGCAGAATCAACTGTCCTCATCTGCACTCAGACTGCAGCAGAACCAGTTCTGCTCAGCACAGGTGGGCTTCCCAGGGACGTTTCACATTCCCTGTTTTAAATGTTATCAGGTGCCATGCAAAGCAGCTTGGCGGGCCCATCTCACCTGGATGCAAAGTGCAGCACTCTGCCAGCCACTCAGGGGAGGTTTGCACCAGTGATTTGAGTTAGATGAGCTGCAAGCGGTTGCTTACCTGTTCATGCTCAGCAAGTTTTTACCAAGTGCAAACTGACACGATGGTATCCCAGTTAGCAGCAGAACCTTTAAAGGATAACTTTCATTTTTACCACCCTGGACCATATTTCTAGGAGTATATACGTGCATTTACTCACCGGTAAAGTTTCTGCATCACTTTGACTCCTTGGGAAGATATTGCGTTGAGTCGCCCTTTGGTGTACATACATATAATGGCGGAGACGGGGCAGTCACTATAGAAGACATTATCTGCAGCAAAACTCCTTGATTTTCGACAATACTTCAAGTAGAATGAACAAACGCACGAGTACAATTGTCCTGTGAGTCCAGATTTAGCTTTCCGTTAGTTATCAGGGTTTTCTACACACTTTTTACAAAGCATGAGCCGTAGAACAGCTGAGAAGAGCAGCTCGCTACCCAGACAACAACAAAAACACAATTTGCAAAACTCTGAACTCACAGGACAATTCATTCGTTCGTTCATTCTACTTAGGGGCATTGATGCAGATAATGTCTTATACAGGGACGCCCCCAAGGGGTGGCCAGTGCCCCCCTGAACAAAAACCTGGCCACCCCTGCAAAAATTATATTTTTTCATTTATATCACCATTAATATGGTGCAGCAGGCTTTGCTTATATTTGTCCAAATCTTTATAGGCTAATAAAAATAAAACGAATGAAAATCTTACACTAGACCTACCACTTCCTTCCATTGGTGATTTGCTGTAGTCCCCCACAGGTCTGTTATGCCTAATCAACTCAGCCTTTCTTATGCAAATTCATCCAGGAAGGTGCCACCCAGAACTGCCCCAACCAGTTTCTAATGCCCCCTTCACACCAGTACATAGCTACCCAGTCCTCATTGGGCCGACACCACACTACCCCCATTTAGTTTGTTCATATTACAATTGAGGCGTCTTCAGCTCTGGTGTTCAGTGTGAGTGAGGTTGTTATAGTGAAGTTTTGTGACGTCATTTGTTTGCGACACACACACTGAACTGCTTATTACAAGCAAAAAAGTCCTGACCACTCTTAAAATAAGTAAAAAAAAAAAAAAAGATTTTTTTTTTTTGCTTGTAATAAACAACAACAAAAAAAAAATTCTGCCAATGGAACAAGTGAAATGTTCTTATAGTATTTCTTGAAATAAGATGCATTTGTCTAAAAAAAAGTTCCTATATCTCACTGAAACTTTTTTCTCTAGGTGGTTTTGTCTTATTTTTAGTGTGATGAGATATTTTGATTAGAAATTAGAAAAATATACTTGGTAAGATTTGAGTTTTTACAGTGTATTGTTGAAATTAAGGGCGTTTGCTGCAGAAAGAGCCAGAGGCCCATTCATTCTGCCCCCTTCACTGCTATTATATGGATATATGCGGATCTATGACTAACCCAAATAGTGTCCAAAGGAGTCAGAGTGATGCAGAAATGTTACTGGTGAGTAAATGCACATAGGTTACTCTGTATAAATTCCAGAAATAAAGTCCAGGTTGTAAGAAACAAAAGTTGTTCTTTAATAACCCTTGGCCACCCTGCTATTTTCTCTGGCCACCCCAAGAAAAAAATTTGTGGGCGCCCCTGGTCTTATACAGTGGCTGCCCCGTCTCTCCGATCAGATGACTGTACGACAAATGGCGACTCAACGTAAAATCTTCCCAAGGATTCAAAGTGATGCAGAAGCTTTACCCGGGAGTAAATGCACGTATTTACTCCTAGTCCAGGTTGAAAAAAAGGAAAGTTGTTCTCAGTACTCGAGTTGAGGACGGGTGAGGGAGGATGGTATCCCCCCTGAAATAAAAACTATCAAAATCATCCCCTCTGTAAAACTACCATCCCCCCATTCCCTCCCTTCCCTTTTTACACTAAATCCTGGAAATATAACCAATACTCATAGAACCGTTTCATTATCAGAAAATAGTCGAGATGTTGAGCAAAAGAAATAAAATCTTAGGGCACAGGGGCACATGCAATGACGCAACATGATTGGTTGATGCCCGATGCCAGAGGGAGCCGCACAGGCTGCAGTGGAGACGGACATCTTTAAGGATTAACTGCACTGCAATGTGAACACGGCCAAACGAGTGGCTGGGCAACGCGATGTAGGAGACTCTTTTAGAAAGATGATAATCACAGGTGAGCAATGACTCATGACTCAGAATCTCAATTATTACTTTTGATCAATCTATACAAAAGTCACTAAACTCGCCACAAGTTGCACAATAACAACACAGCTGGTTTGTCCAGCTCGCCGTGTTGCCTCCAAACTAGCTGAGATTATTGGTAGCTAGCCCGCTAAAACACTTGTCATTCAGTCATGATAGATTGGGAATTATGAGCCTGGCAAACGTAGAACAGATATTTACTGTTCACATTAGATGTGGGTTTGCCTCAAATATTTTACCAGTAATGAAGAATTATTCTGTCCAGCAGGATCGCCTGCAAACCGGGCAAATATCTGCCTGCAGCTCCGCTGGAAAGCAAAGCTCATAACTTTACTTCTACATGTCTGATTAAAAAATTCTAACTGTTGGGAGTAGCTGGTGTCTAAAATAAGAAGTGAAAGTGGTTTAGAAGCGGCATGTGGTCTCCCCTGTGAAGCACTAGCTTACTTTCCCCAATCGCAATATCTCTGCTAGAAAAGCTTCAACTGGGATTTTCAACTTGTGCACGTCTGATCTTAAAAATTCCAACTGGAGGGGGTAGCTGGTGTCTAAAATAAGAAGTGAAAGGGTTTGGAAGCAGCCGAGGCTCTTTCCTGCAAAGCAGCAACTTTCTTTCCCACATCACAATCTCTCGCTGAGAAAAGCTGAAAACTGGGATTTTGAACACAGAAGCTGTTAAATGAAACATATTTTGCATAAGGCATGAAGTTCTGGTGGGTAACTGGTATTCCAGACAAATACCAGTTCCATCATGCATGGATAGTATTGATCAGGTCTTTGTTTAACCATGTTTATTGTTAATCAATGATTTTGCTGAAGGGTTCTCTTGTGACTTTTTAGTCCTTTGGCTCATGGATTATCAGAAACTGCTTGAGTGCTGATTTTAGCCCAAATTACACAAAAATAACTTATTGAGTTGAAATCATTTGGTCTCCCCCAGTTTAAAAATCCCATCTTCTTTGCTTCATGCGGTTATATTGTTTTCTTATTTACAGGCAACAAAAATAAGTGAAGATGTTAGCTAAGATTCTTACGTTCAAGGCAGATTAAAGAGAATCTTATGAGCCCCCCCCCCCCCCCCCCAAAAAAACATTTTTACGACTCGACTACTGGTTATCCTTTAACCATGATATTTTCACTCTATGTCCTAATACCGACAGAGTAAAGTCGACATTCTTTAACAGTCATTGGATTTTTGGTGTTTTTTGTTTTTTGTTTGCAATTAGTAAAAACCTGGAAGCAAGTCAGAGCAGTTTAATCTGTTAACACTTATCTGATGAATACAGTTTCTCGTTTTTCCCATTTAGGTTCTTTGTGACTCAGTGGCTCATTCATGCCAGTTTGTACTGGTTTGCTGCTTTGGGACGTCGGCTTCTGCATGTGAAGCTGGAGACAGTTTTCCACTTGGCATGCGTTGGTGCGGAAATGTGATTCCAAACAAGATATCCAGATCATAAAGTGACTTTTCCTTGTTGTAACAGTCTGTGATGATTGCGAGGACAGTTCAGTCCTTCTTCTGGGTGATTTTAGGGAAGTGGAACACCACGTCTCCAGAGAGCTGATGGCTGTACAACTGGGATTGCTTTCATTGATGCATGCAGGGAGATGTCCTCAGTTTGGTGTCTCTCTGCAGCAGAGCAGTAGATACGGGTTTCAGAGGGACACCGTGCTGGCGAAGACCAACATAAGGCAAAAAAAAACAACACGTTATTAGAATTTATGCAAAGTTTCGCTGCTGGAAAACTGCAAGACGCTCTATCTCGCAGTCACCAAGTTTCAGTGGAGGGAAATACCAAAATAAATTATGATCAGATTTCAAATTTGCATGTTTAACTTTGTATTTTGATGCCAGATGAATGTTTAATGTTGTGCACTTACATGGTGCTTTCCAGCTTCATCAGGGCTACACACGCTCTGCACGATATTCACAACATGCATGGTGTGCACAAAATGTACGGTATGAAACCTCACAGTTGTCTGCATCGATTGGTATCAGTTGATTTCGGATATTGGAAATGAAAAGTTTGACAATATCGGTGTATCGGATATCGGTAAAAAAAAAAAAAAAAGAAAAAGAAGAAGCCAAAATCGAACATCCCTAATTTAATCTAATTTAATCAGAGATAAAAATTTTCAATCACTCAGAATCAGTCCTCACTGCGGGTGTGACAATACATTGATATAGATCAATGTAACGATCATAAATTGATCCAAAAACACAATATCGACCAAATGTTAACATCAAATTCACTTTTCTTATGAAAATGGCTTTATTTTGACATTTCCTCTGACACATTTTCACAGTAAAAGACTTGTTTATAGTTGTGCAGTGGATAGATGATGTGACATAGTGAGATTGTACTGCAAAGCTCACAGTGACACTATGTTAGCAAAAGTATTTGCTCACCCATTCAAATGATGGAATCAGGTGTTCCAATCACTTCCATGGCCACAGGTGTATAAATGAAGCAGCTAGACATGCAGACTGTCTCTACAAACATTTGTGAAAGAATGGGTCGAATTCCAGCGTGGAACTGTGATAGGATGCCACCTGTGCAACAAATCCAGTGGTGAAATTTCCTCGCTTCTAAATATTCCACAGTCAACTGTTAGCTGTATAATAAAAAAATGGAAGTGTTTGGGAACAACAGCAACTCAGCCGTGACGTGGTCGGCCATGTAAACTGATGGAGCGGGTCAGCGGATGCTGAAGCGTATAGCGCGAAGAGGTCGCCAACTTTCTGCAGAGTCAATCATACAGACCTCCAAATTTCATGTGGCCCTCAGCTCAGTTCAAGAACAGAGCGCAGAGAGCTTCATGGAATGGGTTTCCATGGCGACCAGCTGCATCCATCCATACATCACCAAGTGCAATGCAAAGCGTGGATGCAGTGGTGGAAAGCAGCCGCCACTGGACTCTAGAGCAGTGGAGGTGTTCTCTGGAGGGACGAGTCGTGCTTCTCCATCTGGAAATCTGATGGAGGAGTCTGGGTTTGGTGGTTGCCAGGACAACAGTACTTGTCTGACTGCATTGTGCCAAGTGTAAAGTTTGGTGGAGGGGGGATTATGGTGTGGGGGTGTTTTTCAGGTGCTGGGCTTGGCCCCTTAGTTCCAGTGAAAGGAACTCTGAATGCTTCAGCATACCAAGATATTCTGGACAATTCCATGCTCCCAACTTTGTGGGAACAGTTTGGAGCTGGCCCCTTCCTCTTCCAACATGACTGTGCATCAGTGCACAAAGCAGGTCCATAAAGACCTGGATGCAGAGTCTAATGTGGAGGAACTGGACTGCACAGAGTCCTGACCTCAACCCCATAGAACACCTTTGGGATGAATTAGAGCGGAGACTGAGAGCCAGACCTTCTGGTCCAACATCAGTGTGACCTCACAAATGTGCTTCTGGAAGAATGGTCAAAAATTCCCATAAACACTCCTAAACCTTGTGGACAGCCTTCCCAGAAGAGTTGAAGCTGTTCTTGCTGCAGAGGTGGACCGACGTCATACTGAACCCTATGGATCAGGAATGGGACGTCACTGAAGCTCAGATGTGAGTCAAGGCAGGTGAGCCAATACTTTTGGCAATATAGTGTATGTTAAGAAACAATAACCTTGTTTATTACTGGTGATATTGTTTTATATCGATGGGTGGATCCTAAATCAAATTAAATCCAAACCGTATAATGACTGAATTTGAGATATCGGCAGACATCAAATTGCTATCTACTGTATCGAGATTAAACCAGTGATTTACACTCCAAGTCCTTACATTATCTCATCCTGATACATTTCTTCAGGATGAGAAAGTCATCCAAACAGACCTCTGACATCTCCACACAGGCAGTGGAACATAGAACCACCATCATACATGAGTCCTCACACCCACTTCACAGTTCAGCTCCTTCCATCTGGTTAAACATAGAGATCATTCATCTCTGTCATAGTCAATGACCGTGTAAATGAATCTTAATCCAGGTTTATGTGTGGCCCTCTACACTTTATTATTGTCCCTTCCATCTTTTTTTGTCTTTTATCTTCTTTTTAAGTTGTGTCCAAACATCCTTCTAAAAATTTCCCTGGTTTAATGTCATTTTCATGGAACTGAATCAGATCTCTACTGATCTTGTTTGAAGTTTCTGTGCATCAGACAGACTTTGTTTCTCATACAAAAGACGCTTTTCAGCTCCTCCATTGTCTGATCAGAGAAGACATGAACATTCGTCCCTCAGATACATCTCTGATTTTCTGAATAAGGATAGACGGATACATTGGCCGGCTGATATTTTAGGCCACTTTTTGTGTCTTTTGCTGGTATTGGCATCGGCGGATACATTGGGTGTGATAGCTGATACCCCTACTCAGCATCATTTACAGACTTTAAAAAAAAAAAAAAGAATAAATACAGTCGTCCTCAAAATTATTTATTCCCTGCAATTAAAGAAAAGACTAAATTCACAATCGTAATTCAAATAAGAATAATCGAAAGAAACTAATTATAAATAAAAATCGACAAAATTACAATTTAGCCTCTTAAGCTCTATAGCTCCTTTTAAGGTTTTTGCTTGAAAATGACATACCCAAAATGAATAGTATATCTCTGCATCTACAAGGTCTATTTGAGTCATTTTGGTGTCATAATAAAGGGACACTTGGGACTTTTGTTCAAGTGTGTAAGACAGAATTTCTGTAGTCATTCTAAGTAAGCGGTTGTTTATGTTTGCATTCTTTGGCTGCTGGTTCACTGAGTTTTTGTCGTAGAGAAATAATAGTGGTACTGTTGAAATTCTCAGGATCTTAGCTTTCATATGATATGCTGATTGTTTGTCTACCATGAAGTATCAGAGAGGTAGCGATGGAAATGTGCAGAGTGGGTGGACGCTCTGACCTTATTTAGATTTTGATATTTAAACATTAATATGCTTGGTGTATGTTAAAATGACTTATATGTGCTTGTAGCAGAGTTTCTCCTGTTTGATTTGATGTATGGTATGGCTACATTGCTACATAATTAGTGCAACATTGTGCGTCTTTTGCTGCAGTGAGTCTCAAAGTCCCCCAATTGGGGGACCTTGGGGTTTAGGCTACTAAAATAAAATATCGCTTTTGAATTATGGTTGGAAAAGATTAAAAAAGGAACTGTCCCGGACACATAAGAGCACATTTCCCATGAGCAGTGGACCGAAATATCTGTCAACAGTTGCAGAAATCTTTTTGAACATTAGAGAAAACACCTGATTGCAGTGATTGCCTCAAAGTGTTACTCAACAAAATTTTAGCTTTGGAGCCCCATCATGCTCGTTTACTTGTTTTATTTTTTTGTATGTTTGTTTTTAATATTTCTTTCAAACCACACATCAAATAAATGTCATGATTTTCATAAAATTTTTAATTATTATCACTTTTGTCAATTTCATCTTATTTCACGGACAGCTGATTTATTTCCTTATTCAATTTGAGGGTATGAATAATTTTGAGGACGAGTCTAATGTTTCTATTTAATATTTGTTTACAAGTGCACTGTTTCTTTTTATATATTTATTTGAGGTGCTTTGTTCTTTTTTGTATTAAAAGAGCTGTAAAATTACTTTTCATTGTATCCTTCATTATATCACTTCAAGTGCAGTATCGGCCACAAATATCGGCTGGTCCGATATAGTGTTTGTGAGACACTAAAAACCCCTGGGAAAATAAGACCCACTGCTGGGTTAAAAAAGGGACCAACTAATTTTTTTTGTTTTTGTTATACTGGTATGATCCCTGAAGTGGCTCTGATTTACCCACTCTGTCTGGGTTAAAGAACAGGGGGGCTGCTCTTAAACCCCGGACTTGTGGGGGGTTAAGAACCTTGCTCAGGGGTCACAATAATTTTCTGGGGTACTTTGACCCAGAAAATTGGGCTATTTCTTTGACCCACTTTGGGGTTGAATATTTGACCCAGAAGTTGGGTTATATCACTACGATGTTGGGTTATTTTAACGCAGAAAGGTCAGCAACCCAACAACATAAATGCCTCAGTTGAAATAACCCAGAAATTAGTTGGTCCCTTTTTAACGCAGCAGTTTGACCCAGGAGATCAGCTGATGAGAAAATATCGGTATCTCGATCGGCCCCCAGAAATCTGTATCGGTCGATCCCTTCTCCTGAATCTAATGTGCTCCATCCTGTTCTCAGTGAGCAGAGGATGGGGACGGAGGTTGTGGTCTGGAGTGATGGAGCAGAGAAAAAAGACGATTATAAAACATCGGGGAGGAGCCTGAATGAGACGGGGACAGCGCTCCTTCAGACTCAATCCTTCCAAACAGAAATGTTTGTCCACAGCTTTTCTGCTGTCATCAGAGGAATGCTATTAGCCTGATCTATTGTGCCTTGTGGGAATAGTCTGACTCAACCTGGCTGCTAAGACTGGAGATTTGTCTACATGCCCCCTATACAAAAGGTATAGGAACCCAAAACTCGGGCCCGAACAAAAGCTGCAGAAATCTGATCTTCTTTTCATGAGGATGAGTTTTTTGTGAGCAGGGAGAGGAAGCAGCTTCTGTTGGCTTGTGTAATTGCAGGTCTCCACTCCCCACGGTGGACCTGGCCCCCGTCCCTGCTCCCGCTGCTTTGTTTCTTCCTGGCCTCAGGTCCCCCGCCCTGGCTGGGAGCATTCAGGGAATATCTCCTTCTGTTTTGGGTGTGCCTCTGTACCCACACAGATGGCGACTCCAGCACCCTGCATGTCAAACGCCTCTCCAGGCTCGCGCTTAGCGGTGACTTCACGTTCAGCAGGTTTTCTCTCTTTTTCATTTTATTTGCATGCACGTCATGTTTGAACAGAGCAGGGACTGTTTGACCGGGGGGGGTGGTCTGATAAGAAACTGGAGAGTTTATCTTCCCCCTCCACTTCTCTGCTGTCGCTGTTTACTCATGATTAACCAGGAAACTGGCAGCATGTGGAAGTTCCCACAGATTCACCCACCAGACTGTAAACAACTTTATTTTACTTTTACACAGAGAGGTTTGCTGCTTATCATCATCATCAAAATACTACTACTACTACTACCGATAATAATAATAATAATAATATGCTAGTAGTATAGGAGAAGTTTAATTTATTGTCATTTTTGTGCTACTTTTTCAATCATCATTTTGTTGATAATTATTTTTCTTTTAATTTATTCTTAAAAAAATAATTATTTGTTGGTTTCAATTATTTCATGTCATCATTACCCTGAAAATCATTATCGGTCTACCGATATTGTCGTCCGATATTGGCATTAGACTGTGATGCCGCAAAATATTATCGGTTTTATTGTACCGACACTTGTAACAAAATCTCACAAGATCTCGTTCTGTTGCAAAATCTCGCGAGATCTTGTTCCATTGGCATTGGTCAAGCTTGTAGAAAATATCCCAGCATTCCTTTCAGAGTCATGTGACTACGGTGCAGCTGCTGCTGCTACAGACTGATATCTCTGAAAATATGAGAGATGCAACCTCACAGTTGTCTGCATAGACCGGTATCGGTTGATATTGGATATCAGAAATTTAGAGTTGGCCAATATTGGTATATTGTATATCGATAAAAATAAATAAATTAAAAAAATTAAATTAAAAAAGCTAATATCAAACATAACTAATTTAATTAATTAATTTAATTTTTTTCAACTACATTTTTCATCATTATTTTACTATTATTAATATAACTAGATTTAATTTCTTCATGTTACCCTTTTAATTATGATTAATCTTCTTTATTATTTTATTATTATTAGTTTTTAATTACTTCATGTCATTGTTACCCTAAAATTGTCATCATAATCACTCTTGCCATTATTATAATAATTATTAGTAGTAGTAGTAATGATGGAAGAACAAGTTGTAGCAATATCATTGAATTAATATACTTGATTTTATTTTAATTTAGTCAGTTACTTTATTTATGATGACCTTTTATAAAACTCTGACACGCTGCATCTTTCAGTTTTCCTCTTTAATCATCCTCTCTTCTCTTTCTGAAAACAAATCCTTGATTTTATGGGGGAGTGAAAAATCTCTTACTCTGAATATTATGTGTCGTTTTAAAATGAATCAGCTCTAGAAATTTTACTTTGTATTTCTAAGAAGAGTTTTTTGAGGTCTACCGTGCATAAATCTAATGGTCCTGTTCCCCTTACATGTGTTGTTTGTACATTGCTTCTGTATGTATTTCCTCACACCTCTATATAATTAGTCATTATGGTAAAATTTATGTAGCACATACACGTACACAGAGCTTTCAGGTTTAGTTTGTGCCTTGTTTTCCCACCACAGCAACGTCCCGTGCCAACTGCCTCTGATCATTGTAATGTGTTTTCCAACAGATTTTGCAGTTCAAGATCAAACAGTGGAATTTCATTTCTTTTATTCTTTTTATATTTACATTATCAGTGATTAATTTTGTCCTTCAGTGTTTCTCTTGTGATTCACAAAAAACATAGACAAAGTTTATGTTCAGGGAACTTGAAGATAATATCATTCTTTAGGGAACTAAAAGATGAAAACAGTAATCAGGGAAATTAAAGGGGGAATCACTCTTAAGGAACCTAAAGATGAAATCGATGTTCAGGGAACGTGAAAAGAAATAATTCTTTCAGGAACTTAACGATGAAATCAATGTTCAGGGAACTAAAACCATGTTTAGGGTCAACGAAAAAACTGTTCAAAGTACTTAAAGATTAAAGGGAATTGAGGCAAGATTAAGAAACGAAACTCGCAACTGCCGCGACTGGCGCTTCAGGTAACTGCAGCCACGAGCCAAGCCGTCACGGGACCATGCACAAACTGAAACTATAATGTTGTTTACTCACCTTTTTCTCCGTACTTACACTTTTTAGTGTCTTTCAGTTGATCTGGATCGTTTGCTGACGGCAGAATAATCCATAACAATCGCTTACAGTGTTTTTATTTAACGTGATCGTCTTCTTCCTGTATCAAAACTGCGGATGTAGCGTCATTTGACGTCACGTCTGCAGGGCAGCGTGGGAAATTCGGACACCAAATTGCAGCGAATTTTGCAGCACACAGCCTGTTCAAGGCAACAGAGAGAAACGTGGGTGGAAACGTTATTTTTGGTATTTAGCGCTTCATCACCCATTAGTATGAAAAAAAAGGGACATTCATGTTTGTTTTTTTTCAAATTCCTGCCTCAAGTCCCTTTAAATCACTGTTCAGGGAACGTGAAAATAAATAATTCTTAGGAAACTAAACGATGAAATCATTGTTCAGGGAACAAAAAGATATAATCATCATTTAGGGAACTTAAAGGGGAAGTTCAGGATTTTGAGATAGGGCCTCATTTTCAAGTGAGCCAGAATGCTGCTGATCACTGAAGACAGTTTCAACATATTTCATTCCGTTATTCTAGTTGCAGGAGGTCGCTGATGCTAATGCTAGTGGAAGTCAATAGGAATCTGCTAGCCTGTCATTAATAACAATCTTATCCACTCCACAGAAGATCCGAGGTGAATCATTTATAACTTCAGACTATCTGTGTAAATGCCGTGTTAATAGAATAATGTTACATAAAACTATCCTGCATTTCGTTGCATTTTGATTGTTGCTGCTGAGAAACTTTACAAAGTTTTACTTTCTGTATTTGGTAGCAGAGTGATGTCATCTGCTGCTACATGCATGAAGGAATTTGATCACACAAATATACAATCTGAAATACGGCTTGAGTATATGTCGGATTTTGAAGATGATTTTAAACTTTTTTCATCAAACTAACTGTCACCATGTCTCTATGAACCAGAATACACTGACAAAGGTAGTAAGCTGGTAAGAAACTAGTTCCTCAATATGTAATGCAAAATTTGTCATACAAGGCTAGTTTTACTAGTTTAACACATAAGTTTACTAGTTTAACATGGCATTTACACAGATAGACTTGCTGATTTGCCTCGGATGTTCTGTGGAGTGGATAAGATTGGTTTTAATGGCAGGCTAGCAGATTCCTATTGACTTCCACTAGCATTAGCATCAGCAACCTCCTGGAACTAAAATAACGTGATGAAATATGTTGAAACCGTCTTCAGTCGTCAGTAGTATTCTAGCTCACTTATAAATGAGATCCTATGTCAAAAATTCTGAACTTCCCCTTTAAAGCTTAAATCACTGTTCTGGGAAATAAAAGATGATGTCATTGTTCATGGAACTAAAAGATAAAATCCATGTTTAGGGTAGATGAAATCACTGTTCAAAAGACTTAAAAATTTAATCACTTTTCAGGGATTTTGAAAATAAAATCATTCTTTTGAGGACTAAACGATTAAATCATTGTTCAGGGAACCTAAACATAAAATCATCATTTAGGGAACCTAAAGCTTAAATTACTGTTCTGGGAACTAAAAGATGAAATCACTCAGGGAACTTAAAGGGACTAAAAAGTTTTTTTTTTAACGCTAGGTTTTCTGTTGCCCACCATTTAGAGACTAAAACAAGGTGTCATGTTTGAAAGTTTTTGTCAGTTTCATACTTGACGAAAAGGGAATTTTTTTTTCTCTGGTTCTTGAGGCAACTCATGGACCTGATTATGACATTTGAGTTGCTTGAATAATGGAGGTGAAGACAAACAACTATAATATACTAGAACATGAGACATCTAAAAACGCAGACTTGTATGCTGCCTCCAGGCCACAAAGATTCCAGACAAGTGTGAAATTACAGGGTCAACTGTTCAATGTGCATACACATACGTCCCCCAAACGAACCCCATTCGTTTTCAAATGGATGAAAATTGCAAGTTTTTGCAATTTATGTAAAAATCATAAGATTTTTGTACAGCTAAAGTCAAAGCACACTATTTCGTTTCGAGATGTACAGAACGTTTTTATATAACTTTTGTTGGGGTTGATCAAATGGGGACGTATATTCGACCACTTCTGAATCGGGGAAAGTGAAGCCAGTTGGGCGTTTCCCACTGCCATCATCTTGCCGCATCACGGGTGTCGCCATTCCTGAAAAATACTAAAATGGGCAAGCCAGGCCTCGGGACAAATGATTGACAGCTGACGTACTCTGGGCTAAATGCAAACCAAGCTAACTCGAAACTAGCAGCAAATAATGAAGATTAGCCTGCTGAGCGGCGGGATAAAGGAAAGACATGTTTAGACTTGCTGTTAGCTGCTAAAAACCACCATTTTACTACTCTGCTGCAGACTGAGACCTTACTGAGAGCAAACAAGGATAAGTGCTAGCCACTGGCTGGCAGGCCGGCATCTGGTCTGGTGCCTGTCAGTCAAAAGGACACACCCCCAATTATGTGTAATTTCAAGATTAAATAACATCTAAACAGATGAGTTATAAAAAAAATTCACCCCCCTCACAGTTGACGTGAAGGTAAACTTGACCTATTAAACCTAAAAAGATTATTTGAACCAGGCTGTAAACATGTTTATTTCTGCTGTAAACATGTTTATTTCTGCTGTGAAGTTGGCCTTTTTAACATGGGAGTCTGTGGGGATTTGCTCTGTTTTGGGGTTGATGCAATTCTGTTAAATTAAATTCAGCTTTATTTTTATGATGCCAATTCATAAAGTCATCTCAAGGCACTTTGAAGGCAGGGTAGGGGATTCTGGAAAGATGGTTTGAGCAAGCTACACTTTAAAAAATACACCTACCCTTCACCACGCCTCCAGAGCACAGGAACATGTATGCCGATGGTTGTCGGCGAAGAAAACCGAAAACAGACGAGTGACTAGCTTGCTGGCTTGCTAGTAAACAGCAAAAACGTGTAAAACTTCCTCACTGCAAACACCAACACCTCCATGACTGAATCCACATCCATTTTTTTCCCAGTGGATTTTAAGAGCAAACAGCTGCATAGATAAAAGCAGCGAGCAGCCATGTTTGTGTGCACTGTGAGATGCTCACGGCGAGTGGGAGGGGGCCAAACGGCAATTGAGTTTGATGGACATATCATTCAATCAATAAGCACGGGCCATTGCAGTTTCATTGGATGGGTTTCTTCAGTCCGGTCCGTTCCACGACTATTTTAATTTTTTATTTTTGGGTCAGAACATTTAATTAATTGTCTGCAAACGGGGAGTGAAGAAGACTTTAAGCAATATAGTAAAAAATGCTCCTGGAAAACCTCATCCACCCCGCCTTTATAATCATTTGAAGCCAGTTCATTGTGTTCCATGAGCCGACACGGTGGGACCAGTTAGAATCGTGACAGAAATTGGAGATGTTAAAGTGTAGTAATATGTGTGCCTTCGTGCTTACAGCATTGGCACCCATAATTAGACGAGCAGTTTGTGAACATCAAACAACGGGAACGTTTCTGCATGTGTGAGTGGGGGCGACCACATCCGGAGGAAACTGCAGATGCTGTAGCTCCTAAATCTTGTCTGTGAATGGATCAGCTGGAAGTAATAGTGGTCCCACATTCCAGGGCTGGTGTTAAGTGTTTCTCATTAGTGTTGGGAAAAGTCCCTCACGTTCAGAGAGCAGGCATAGCTGCATTCCTTCAGCCCATCCTCAGGCCAAACACCTCCTCCAGTTCGTTCACTCGGTCTAAACGTTCATCCAGCAGCTTCATCTCTGACAGCAGGTCACAGCATGATTCATGTAAACCTCCATGTTGCCTTTGAGTGATTGAGGGATTTGACAGAGAGATTAAAAGCAGAGAGCAAACCCTTGACTGATCTGATGCCGACATCATCACATATATTGAAATGTTCACAAGTTGATTCAATCTCTCCCTCTTTGTAAGATGTAGCTCGGAGCAGGCTCATATACGCAGAGGCAGAGCGTTGATGGAGGCGTCTGTCTGGTCTGTGCTGCTGGTTTTAGGGGGCTGGTGGGTCAGACTGTTGTTTGTCTGTGTTGATAAGACTTTTGTTTGGGCAGATTGCTGTCTCAGCACAGGCTGCAGCCACGGGGATGCCGCTGGCCAGCAGATGCAGCAGGAGCAGCGCGTGTCTCGCAGAGTGGGCTCAAATTCAGCCAAAATAAAGCCCAGACCCTTCACACAGCGACGCTGTGAGAACCTCAAGCTTCAGGCAAATAGCATTCCTGCACCAAGATTTCTGGCTATACGGTAAATACAGTACATTAAGAGCTGTTCAGATACTGTCACCACAAGTACAAAGCTAAAACAGAGATGAGATGAAATTAAAAAAACTTTCCTTTATCCTGAGAAAAATGGTGTAGTTGGTTTCTGAGGTTCTACGACAGCCCTTCTGCTGTTTGTGGTCATCATCATCATCAGCTGGTTGCTTCCTGAGATATTTACCTGGGTAACACCTCTACCGAAACTCCTGAAACGCTGCTCAGCTTCCCTTTTACCTTCTACTGTCGTACAGTTCCTCATCACACACTACTCTTTCCTAGGATTACTAACTTCATTCCTCAGTTAACTTTACTCATTCCGAGGATTACCATCTTATTCCTCGTAGGGGTGCAACAATTCGGTTTGACAATGATTTGATTCAGATTCAATTCATGGTTTTTGATTTGATTTCAAGTCACAGAATCGAAATCTGATCGCATCGTTCTAAATAAACCAATATTGTCCATGAATCGAATCAGAAACTGTAAATCTTGATATGAATTGAATCGTTGTTAAGCCCAATCATTACACCCCTAATTCCTAGGATTACTATACTCATTCTTAGGATTACCATCTTGTTCCTTGGATTACTTTACTAATTCTTAGGATTACCATCGTATTCCTAGGATTACTTTACTTATTCCTAGGATTACCATCTTGTTCCTTGGATTACTTTACTAATTCCTAGGATTACCATCGTATTCCTAGGATTACCTTACTTATTCCTAGGATTACCATCTTGTTCCTTGGATTACTTTACTAATTCCTAGGACTACCACATTCACCTCCTAGGATTACATTACCCATTCCTAGGATTACCAGCTTGTTCATAGGATTACTTTACTAATTCTAAGGTGACCATCTTATTCCAAGGATTACCATCTTATTTCTAGGATTACTTCACTCATTCCTAGGATTACCACATTCACTCCTAGATTACTTTACTAATTCCTAGAATTACCATCTTATTCCTAGGATTACTTTACTCATTCTTAGGATTACCATCTTGTTCCTTGGATTACTTTACTAATTCATAGGACTACCACATTCACTCCTAGATTACTTTACTCATTCCTAGGGTTACCATCTTGTTCCTAGGATTACTTTACTAATTCCTAGGATTACCATCTTATTCCTGGGATTACTTTACTCATTCCTAGGATTACCATCTTATACCTAGGATTACTTTACTCATTCCTAGAATTACCATCTTATTCCTAGGATTACTTTACTCATTCTTAGGATTACCATCTTGTTCCTTGGATTACTTTACTAATTCCTAGGACTACCACATTCACTCCTAGATTACTTTACTCATTCCTAGGATTACCAGCTTGTTTATAGGATTACTTTACTAATTCTAAGGTGACCATCTTATTCCTAGGATTACTTTACTCATTCTTAGGATTACCATCTTATTCCTGTGATTACTTTACTCATTCCTAGGATTACCATCTTATTCCTAGGATTACTTTACTCATTCCTAGGATTACCATCTTATACCTAGGATTACTTTACTCATTCCTAGGATTACCATCTTGTATTCCTAGGATTACTTTACTCATTCCTAGGATTACCATCTTATTCCTAGGATTACTTTACTCATTCCTAGAATTACCATCTTATTCCTAGGATTACTTTACTCATTCCTAGAATTACCATCTTATTCCTAGGATTACTTTACTAATTCCTAGGACTACCATCATTCCTAGGATTACTTTAATTCCTAGATTACTTTACTCATTCCTAGGATTACCAGCTTGTTTCTAGGATTACTTTACTAATTCTAAGGTGACCATCTTATTCCTAGGATTACTTTACTCATTCTTAGGATTACCATCTTGTTCCTTGGATTACTTTACTAATTCCTAGGACTACCAATATTCACTCCTAATTACTTTACTCATTCCTAGGATTACCATCTTATTCCTAGGATTACTTTACTCATTCCTAGGATTACCATCTTATACCTAGGATTACTTTACTCATTCCTAGAATTACCATCTTATTCCTAGGATTACTTTACTCATTCCTAGAATTACCATCTTATTCCTAGTTTTTTTATTTTAGATTACCATCTTGTTCCTTGGATTACTTTACTAATTCCTAGGACTACCACATTCACTCCTAGATTACTTTACTCATTCCTAGGATTACCAGCTTGTTCATAGGATTACTTTACTAATTCTAAGGTGACCATCTTATTCCTAGGATTACTTTACTCATTCTTAGGATTACCATCTTATTCCTGTGATTACTTTACTCATTCCTAGGATTACCATCTTATTCCTAGGATTACTTTACTCATTCCTAGAATTACCATCTTATTCCTAGGATTACTTTACTCATTCCTAGGATTACCATCTTATTCCTGGGATTACTTTACTCATTCCTAGGATTACCATCTTATACCTAGGATTACTTTACTCATTCCTAGAATTACCATCTTATTCCTAGGATTACTTTACTCATTCCTAGGATTACCATCTTATTCCTGGGATTACTTTACTTATTCCTAGAATTACCATCTTATTCCTAGGATTACTTTACTCATTCCTAGGATTACCATCTTATTCCTGGGATTACTTTACTTATTCCTAGAATTACCATCTTATTCCTAGAATTACTTTACTCATTCAAAGGACTACCACATTCAGTCCTAGGATTACTTTAATTCCTGGGATTTTTCGTTCATGCCAAGGATTAGCATCTCATTCCTTGGATTACTTTACTCTTTCCTAGGATGAGCATCTCATGCCTAGGGTTACTATACTCATTCCTGGACGTAACGTGGCGCTTATAAAGTAAACAGTGGGTGTGTGAAGTTGTTAACTATAAAAAAATCCACTTTTGGAAACTTTGAATTCTTGGAGAATCACATCAGTGAGATATTTGAATTTTTCTAAATTCATATTATTTTAATACTACAGAGTAAGAACACAAATGAACCACCGGATCATCCTCTGCCTTCGGGCTGGAGAGGGAATGGCCAAGGGCCCATTCCAGAGGGAAGGTTCAACTAACTGAGTCTAGTTGGGAACCACTTCAAAAAGCTATCATCAATGGAGCCCTGATACTTGGATTCACCATGGCAACCACTGACAAAAAACCTAGAAGTTTCCATTCAAGCATAAGGGCAGTGTGACAAATGCTGTTCTAACTCATTCAGTACATTATATACAGTATGTCCTCTAACTAAGTTTAAAATATACTGATGCAGACTAACCTCCTTGTGATGGCCACATGCGTAGCCACACAAGAAAAATTTAAAAACACCAACACTTTAAATAAAGGTCACCATTTTTCACATTTCATTCTTTAATTAATGGGATTTGGCAGGGGGGGGTACTGATTGGGTGCACACATTTAGTTGACTCATTTTGTCACTCTTGTTTTTACTTTAAACTAATATATTTTTCATTTGAGTGACCAGTTCCTGTGAGGCTGCTGCGTAGGTGTGGCCAGGCCACCAAAGGAAAGCAATCCCAGCTGCAGTGGAGCTCCTCAATGGCGCTGACGCCTACAGTAATTGGACTCTTCCACTTGTTTTCAGAAGAGGCGTAGCAAGAGTTTAGGTTTTTCTGTTTTGTTAGTTTTCTTTAGCTATATTTGGAGAATTTGACTACTTAAGTTCTTTTTCCTTCATGGGTTACTGTTTACTGTACTGATTACTGTTGTTTAGTCTTTTGTTGTAGTTTTGTTTAAGTTATTATTTGTAATGCCCCCTCTTGTGTCAAAACATGGCCTGATCAGCCAGTATGTCCCCCTTGTGTACTTCAGTTCCCTGTGTTAAGTTTGGTTTTGTTTACTTCTTTTATGGGCCCAGATTTATCATTAATTTTTTTTTTTTTTTTTGTAAATAAATTTGCTACTTTTCTCTAACTTCCCTGAGCTTCTCTGATTTTTTGGGCTCTGTCCCTTATACTCCTTTATCACAGGAGGAGGAAGAGGATAGCTAACAGTAGATTGCTACCATCACACATTTATGAAATCAACATTTCAGACATGTGTGAGGACTTCCTCATGACTCGACGTATCGTTGTCTTTCTGAAAATGTCTTTACCAATGTTGGAAAGAAAGAAAAAATGCAGTGTTTGTGCACGTCGTACATGTCATGTTGCACCACCATCCTACCTACATGTACCACTGTGCTACGTCGCATATATACGGCCAGGGACAGTGAGTAGCTGCAAATTGGTGGCGTTTGAAGAGATATTGATAAAGAATTTGTATCACAAATGTTTATTTTATGAAAAGTCCTCTGTCTTTATTATTAAATATTAATTCAGCCTCTGAATCTCAAGAATCATGTTAGTACAGACACTCACGTCTGACAGCTGCTGCAGGTGGAGGAGACAGGTAGAGACTCTGGGTTTCTTTGTGGTGAACCTGCCAGCGAGTAGGTTTACTTCACGGAGTAAGTTGCCATGGTAACAGACTCTGGGTAAGACTTACCTCGCTCTCTGAAACAGAAAACCCAGAGTTTCCTCAAACTCAGGGTTTCATCATAACCTGCTTTCTGGAACGGACCCTGATGTACTCCAGGTACAACAGAGAGATGCAGGATTGTGTGTTTTTATTGGCTGCTGATTATCACAGAGGCCTACTGGGCGGGAAGTGAGCGCTCTGTGGCTGAAGGCAGTCGGCTGACCTCGGAGTGGCTGTTCTGGCTGTTGGAGGCAGCAACTGCCTGCCTGCTACACACCAGTCACTCACCACGCTACTAGAAACTATTTGTGTCAGAGGGGAAACGATGTAGGAATGAAGGGTGTCATGGATCTTCTCAGTGGGGTAAAGAAAAACATGGTGCTTAGAGATGCCTGTGTGATATACTGTGGATACTTCTTTAAGTCTGTTTTCAGGTAAGCCTGGTGGGAATAAGCTTAGGAAGAGGATTAGAGCCACTGAAGAAAATAAATGAAATACAATTCTGAGAAAAAAGTCAGAATTTTGTCTTTTTTCCCCTAGAACATAAAAAAAATTAGTTTTTTTTCCCAATCTCTTGAAAAGTCAGTTTTGAGGAAAAAAAATAAAAAATCGCCCCCAAAAATGTCTTTTTAATGTTCTGGGAAAAAAGTCAGAATTCTGAGATCAAAGTCTGACTTTGATTATTAGATTTTACCGTGCTTTCACACGTGGTGGATGTGTGATGACATAGTACACGACATGCCTCTGTCTTGCAGGCTGCAGACAGACCCTTCTCAGAAAAGGTGAGAACCTTCAGTTTACCTGCCCCCCCTCTCCTCGTTTCCTCCTGAACATAAAAACTGTTTTATAAAACAACCCCGGGATGCGAGTCCCTACCAAGGAGGCCGATTCGATACGCAACCTCGATACGCTGCCAATGATACGTTACGTTAGAGTGAAGCCCCCTGTCAATACGATGCGATTCACCAATGATTTGACAACAATTTGACTTTAAACAACGCGATTTGTTTCGACACGATTCATGCTGCGATTCAAAACTATTTAACACAAAAGTCTCCATCTGGTTTCTAAGCATCATCACAATTATTTCAGCATCTCTCTTTCCCTGTGAAGGATGTTATTAATACTTGTGTTTTTGGTACAGAGATGCTGTCAGAAAGTCTCAGTTTTGCTTTGTTTTTTAAAAAAACGAGATATTCTTCTCACCAGTTCTGCTTCTGTTCACCTCATATTTGAGAAAGATGTGGGGGGCATCCACACCCCTTGCCATGTTCGTCATGCTGCTGATGTCTTTTATAGCAGCACACGATTGCTTTTAAACCCCAGATTTTTTGTCAAGTTTTCCATCTTCCAAGTATCGCCAAACATCGGACTCCTCAAAGATGCGCTATGTCCTCCTCACCGATGTTTACTTACTGCAGCTGCACCACCTGGCTCCCATTTTTAAAAAATAAAAGTTAAAAGATTGTGATGGTACGTTTAAGGCGCCTTGGATATATACTTCCAGTCAAAAACTTGGGATCATTTCCAATTAAATCCAACAGGGCAGTGATCCCAAACTTGACAAAAATAATAATAAATAAAGAAAAAATGTGAAAATCATGACAATGATTTTAAATTGGTTTTCAACAGAAATATTGAAAACAAAGAATGAAACAAGCATGATGGGGCTTCTCGAAATTTTGTTGAACAATACTTTGAGGTAATCACTGCAATCAAGTGATTTCTGTAATGTTCGATAACATGTCTACACCTGTTGACAGATATTTTAGTCCTCTGCTCATGAGCAAGGTGCTTTAATTTGTCTGGAACAGTTTATTTCTTTGTATTATTGTTCTTTCCAACCACAACTTAAAAACAATATTTCATTTCACTAAATTATAATTTAGGTAAAAAAAAAAAGTTGTTTGTTTCCTTCTTATTTGAATAAATATTGTGAAATTATCAATTTGAGGTAGACTTTCCCATTAAAGTTATACTGTGTAACTTTTGACTCTGATATTAAGCCTAAAATGAGCATTATTAGACGATTTTTTGGGACAAATAAATAGTGACTGACACGTGTCAGCACTCTGAGCGGCTGCCCTCTGCAGAAACCAGACAACGTAACTTTGAGAGAGGCGGGCCGTCGGTGAAAGATTTCTGTAAACACAGAAAGCTCTACTTGTGCTACTTTCTCTCATTACTCGAAGCTTCATGGTGGAGTAAAGTAAAAAGGTGAAAGTGATGTCTGAGCAGGCCAGAAAAAAAAAGAGGCAAAGGGATCACGGCAGATCAAAAACATGAGTGGACGTTGGAAAAGAATTCAGCCGTTGGAGATATAACTGTGGAAGCTAAACCCACTCTCTGTTTGCCACAGTATCATTAGACTGGTAAGTAAGTTTGGCTGTTGTGCAAACATACGAAAATATGATGCTTTAAAAATTTTTAAAGAGCCGTATAAGCTGCCCATAGTTTCCTCTTAGCGAAACGCGACTAGAAGCTAATTGGTATAGACCAAAGCTAACGTGACTCGCTAAACATTTTGCGCAATTGTGGCTGGTTTGCAGCAATGAATGCGTTCTCTGCGCCAGGGGCAGATCCTCCGGTGAAATATCCTTTAGAAATTTCTTGAATCTTGATGGACTCGTTTATTTCAATATCCAAACACGGGAGAGGAGATTTAAATTTGCGTCATTGGCGTGACGCCTGTGAGACGTTGGCGCCGTTACAGGTTTAGCGCTCCTAGTGGCCAAAATTACACGGTATAACTTTAAAGTGATCCCAAACTTTTGACCGGTAGTATGCGGGTGAAGAGGATACAAACTATGTAATAATCAGTGTAACCATGATTCAGACACACTAAGAAAGATGCTGCTGTTATATCCAATGCATGCCAAAGCTACCGGTGCAGTCACATCTTACACGTCTGTGTCGGACCACTGATTCAAATCGGTGAATTTCTACGTCCCTAAAACCAACCACTTTTAGTCAGCTATAGGCCCCAAAAATTGTCATTTTTATTTAAAGGTATAGTCCGAAGTTCCCCCTGTAAAAAATAAACGTTAGACTTGAGCAAGTGAAATCCGTCTCAAACGGCGCCTTTGGGCCTCTACTCCCGTGCCGTGGTGCGTTTGAATGCATCTCTCTCTCCCCCTGCCTGTAATTCACTCTTTTGCATGGTTTTGGTGCGTTAGGGACGTTTCTGGGTGGAGATTTCTGTTTATATCAGCAGCCAATGACAGAGCTAAGAGCATGACGCTGTGTGGAAATAAGCTCATGATTGGAGCAGACGCCAGTCACTCAACTCTCGAAGGAAAAAGAAAGAAAGAAAACACTGTGGATGCACCGAAGAAAAGGTAAGAGCTTCAGATAATGCAGTTTGGAAAACCAGGTTAATAATAGTTTGGCTTGTAGCCGCTTCTGAGCTCTGAAGGAGAAGCTTGAAGTTGAATAGGCTAGCTAGAACGAGGCGACCGTTAGCCTGAGAGGGAGGAGCGCTAAGTTTGAATACTGTTGTTTGCAAACAGAAACGCTGGAGGGACTTCGGACTCTACCTTTAACTAATAAAGTAACTAGTAGTCTGACTAAGTTACTTTGAAACTTAAGTAATCAAAGTAACTAAATTACTTTTTAAAGAAAAGATCAGTTATCAGCAATCAGATAACTTTTCAAGTAATCTGTAGCAACTCTGCTCAGCAGCAACATAGTTGTACATCCTGTATTTGGCAGCGCAGTGATAATATCTGCCGCTACGTGCACAAAGAATTTAAACAAAAATACAGTCAAAAACATGTAAGGCACGAAGACGTGCTGGATTTTGAGGCGATTTAGAATTTATTTAATTAAACAAACTGTCACCGTATGTCTATGAATTCAGAACCTTGATTAAAAAATGTTCCGTTTTTATATAAACTTACCTGAAATATTACCATAAATGCCTCATTACAAAACACAAGCTTAAATTTCAACAGCGAAACACAAACGGGCGATGTGGCCGCTGTTCTTCTGGACGATTGGAGGGGGATGTTGCTGAGTTCATGGAGGCTTGTAATTCTCCGTGATGGATGAAAGGGAATCCTCCCTAATGTGACACACATGCACTGCCGCCTCAGCTTGGAAGCAATCCCACGTCTGGAGCTACTTCGTCTATGTCAGGTTTATGGGAAACAGGCAGAGCATGTGCCCCCTGCCCCACACATCAGCACAACTCATTCAGCTGCCCAGAATTAAACTGTAAATCTCATTTAGGCTTTTTAAAAGTCGACAGGACCTCTTAGGCCTCTTTCTGTTGTACTCCATAAGTGGCTACTTGTTGAACCACTGAGAATGAGTTCCACTTCTTGCTTAAGGGCATAAGTCCATATTTTCTGTGGAAGAAAAGCATTGTTGTGTCTTTTGAAAGTTCCTCTGAGGTCGATGAATGTTATGTTCCCAGGTCCTCCAGACACAACTGCTAATTGCTTTAGCTGTAGATTTGGAAGAAAAAGGCATCTGAAGGATGTGGTCACAGTTGCTTGGAATTTGGCTGGAGGGATGAAGGCATCATCCGGCATGAGAAAAATGCTCTTCAGAAACAAGAAAAAGGTCTCTTTCTTTGCTCAGAGCATTTTACAGATTTCTAACATCTTAGATTTGACAAAAACATGGCTTCTTTCTTTGCAAATTACCACCAAGATAGTAAAACTCACAATGAATAACCTAACTGACCACTTGTGTCAGTCCTCTGATTCATGCAGATCTCTGTGAGCCTCAGTTTATGCACCTTATACCCGTTTGTGAAAATATATCCACAATGTCCTCTCACCATTACTTAGTTTTCACAAACATAGAGTTTATGGTACTAACCCAAAAATTAGAATATCCGGAAAAAGTTCATGTATTTCTGTAATTCAACTTAAAAGTTGCAATTTACATATTGTATAGATAAATAATATGCAAATCAATATAATTCAAGCTTTTATTTGTGTGGATGTTGCTGATTAGGACTTGCAGCTTTAGAAAAATCTCAAGTTAAAAAACTCCTAAAAATGTGAATATTGCATGAAATCAATTATAAAAGGATTTTAAAAAGCAAAAAAGTCATGTCCTATAAAATAAAATCTTACATCTGTACTTGGTTTAGGCCCTTTTGCATGAATGACTGCCTTAACCCGGCGTGGCATGGATGCTACCAGCCAGTGAACTCAGCTTTGACAACACAGAAACATGCTTCTGTGGACATGTAAACTAAACTTTGCTTTTAAAATTTGTGTAATCTCTACAATGTCACCATGTTTGCGATGGGTCCATTAAGTGAATTTGATGGCCAAAACTATTTTTTTTTCCCATCCAAGGTCACTATAGTATAAGGATTTTCTCTTCCGTAGAATATATCTGTTATTCCAAGTAATCGTGGTATGAAAATATGTTTGTATAACACTTTCCAACTAGACTTAACACTGTGTGGTGATCAAGACAATTTAATTAGCAAATTTACCCAGGGCATCAAAGATTGGAAACATAAGCAAAACATATGCAGCCATTTTAATTTCAGTCCAGCATTCATCACTTCAATTAATCATCAATGTTCATTCCCCCATCTTTTACTTTTTTTTTTATTATCAAGGATGTCAGAAGTTTTTATTTTCCTAAATCCAGCAGATTTAACGTACGCACCTGAGCCCAAATATTCCTTTCACAACATGCAGATTTTTGAGCTTTGACGCTACAGATCGTGCTAGTCCTGAACAGATCATGTAGACGACAAAAGTTGAACATATATGGAGTGCATCCATCATTTGTTCCATACATTTTTAAATTGCTACTTTGTTGATCCAGGTAGTCCCTGCATGCATGTACAAACATACAGTGTAGTGAGTGTTTGTTGGGTCAGTTTACCACTTTAGAGGAGTACAGCGCAAGTTCCCCTTTTTTCCAAATTCATCCCCTCTGGCGACAAGTGGAAGTGACGCTGATGTCATGCACACGCATGAACTGCTTGACTGTGCGTCTCTAATTTAACCCACATTACACTCATCTAGTCCAAAGTTAGAGACATATGTCTACTGAGGTAATAAAGTTATAAATCTGCAAGTTGTTTACGGTTTGATCACGGAGTAAAGTGATGGACTGTATGCTAACAGTAACAACAGGCTAACGCTGGCTTGTAGATCAAATATCTAAATTCACAGGCTGAGACCACGATTACCTTATAAGATTACGGCATCAACTAAATTTGACAAGTGGCCGGAGTGTTTATCTTCCCCCGGGACAGTCATATGTCTGTCATACTGCCGCATTTCCATGCTAAAAACTTAGCATTGCAAGATTCTGCATCCTTACTTCCGTCATACGTCACATTTACCTTGTTAGTGAGAAGAAAGCCAACTGTGGGTCCGTTTTATTCTCAGACTGGATCAGAGCTCCCTCCATTAAAAAAAGCTGCTCGGTTGTTTACTACCGTCTTACTCCGGTGCCGGTGTTGTGCCGAACCCCCCCCCCGCTATGGGGAGTGTTAGTCAGTCTCAGAGTTGGACCGATACTAGTTAATCAGGTAAAGAAGTGGACGGTTTCCAAACTGGAGTGACCAGCCAGTGACGTATGAATGAAATGAAGTGAAAAGGAATCGATCGATGGAAAGGCCGGTCATAAAAAATACTTCATCAATGCTTAAAGTCTTAAAGACTCATAATAAGCACATTGCAAAAACTCAAATCATAGCAAGTATATTTTTCTAATCTCTAATCAAAATATCTCATCACACTTAAAATAAGACAAAATTACTTAAGAGAAACATTTCAGTGATATAAGATCTTGTTTTAAGGCAATGCATCTTATTTCAAGAAAATTTAGCTTTTGCCATTGGCAGAAGTTTTTCAAGCAAAAAAAATCTTGGCCGCTCTTAAAATAAGCAAATTTTATTATTAATAAAATAATATATATATATATATAGTTTATTCGTGTTTGAACAGGGGGCGGTGTCACTTTTTTACACAGGGCCGTGGAGGTTTGGATTTTTCCCCCCTTACTAATGAATATCTTGCTTTAAAAACTGCATTTTGTGTTTACTTGTGTTATCTTTGTCTCACATTTAAATTTGTTTGATGATCTGAAACATATAAGTGTGACAAACATGCAAAAAAAAAAAAGAAATCAGGAAGGGGGCAAACACTTTTTAACACAACTGTGTATAAATATACACAGTTGTCTGTAAATGTACATATATATATATATATATATATATACAGTATATAATGTATATATATATATATATATATACATTATAAGTTTAATTTTTTTTCATCATTTGTGTGAAAGTGCATTGTTTCTCTTTTAAATATTTATTGGAAGTGCTTTATTTCTTTTCTTTCACCTTATAAGAGTTTTCAAAATTAGTTTTCATTGTGTCCTTCATTATATTAATTTTGGGGTCAAAAGCAGTAAATAATAATAATAATAGTAGTAATAAGACTAAGAATAATAAGAATAAGAAAAAATTGTAATAATAATCATTTTATTTATCAAATTGTCAAAATAAAACATTGTTCTTTAGACATACGAGTGAATTATTATTTCCACATATATTTATTTGACACAAACATGGGTGTGTTTGTGTTGACACGGTGAAGACTGCTTTCCTTTTCCAGTGGAGGGAAGAGGGCTTCCCATTCTCATTTATACCCTCCAGCTCCAATCAAAGCCCCCTCCACTGCGAGTGTGACTTCATTGGGAGTAACACTGTAGTGAAGGGGGGGTGTATAGGGGGCGGTTTGGGATTGAGCCAAAGAGCTGGATACCAGAGAATGGAAGAGAAAAATCATTAGACCTGTGTGAATTCTCCAAATTATTTCTTGATTAAATACTTTGATGTAGATAGGAGTATCACTGCTGCATGATCAGGATGATGATGATGAAGGATGCTTTTTGTTTAAGTCTTTTTTGTCTGGTTTTAAGGGGAATTACTGTAAGTCAAATGGTAGAGCGCTCGCTTCACATGCAAGAGGTAACGGCATTCATACCCGTATTCTCCACAAGTTCAAACACAGCTTGTGGTAGTTGTGTGAAGAGTTCCCAGGTCCTGTTTCAGGGACAGACAATCCTCCAGACTGGGCAACAAAAGAAAACTGGTATTCTCAAGATCATTTAATATAGCCTAAATCATTTCAAGCCAGAGTCCAAGGAGGCTTGAGTTGATGGGATTCACAAAAACATCAACATCCAAAACTATAGTTAGCTTCATGTGTAAACTGTCCTGCCTGGAACAGACTTTGTTGTGATATCAGAGGTTTTATTCATTAAACTAGCATATGCACAATAGACAGCCTACACCACATACAAGCCCTGTTTGGGATTTATAAAAACAAAAACTTGGCAGGAGAATGTCCTTACCTCCACGGTAACTCTGACCCTACCATATGGAGACACAGGAAACTGCAACACCAACAGCACAAAGACGAAACCAAAGAAGTGATGTAGAACACGAGACATTCATGCATACATATTTAAGTTATTTGCAAAACAAATAAATAAGTACCTAAGTACCTAAATAAGTGTTTATTTTATTGATATTCCTGAGTACACACACACACACACGTACTAAAATGATGGTGTAACAACAGAAACAGATCTTTGTTATTAAATGAAAACCTCAACCACTAAAACATGATCCATCATTGTGAAACAAAACTTGCATGTTTTGAATATAGTTGAATAATAAGGCAGACAGTGACTGCTGCCAGAATGTGGTCCGGAATGAGCAGAGAGACCTGCAGTGATGCTGAGTGGTCCATGAGCTGGCTCCGATGGCGTCACGCTGCTCCTGGAGCTCTGTGAAGCCTTAGGCCTGGTGTTAGGCTTGTTGCAGTGCATGCATGAGATGGTGGGGGAGTAGCTGAGATGACAGACAATCTTCCTCAACTCTCTACTCAGAACTTTACTTCACCACCCACTGATTGTACTCCAGTGTCAAGCTATAAGTGACTGAATAGACTTTCCAGAATGCCCAAACTACCCAAACAACTGAGCGAGGACCACAATCCATCAGGAGTCTGAAAAGCTTTGAATCAGGCTAGTAGCCTACCTGTCCTACCTTTCGCTCCGACAGTGCTAATGCTAGTCTTGATGCAACCTCTGTTTCTGTGATTGAGGCCTTGCTAAGGAAGACACTATATTGCCAAAAGTATTTGCTCACCCATCCAAATGGGGAATCAGGTGTTCCAATTACTTCCATGGCCACAGGTGTATAAATGAAGCAGCTCGGCATGCAGACTGTTTCTACAAACATTTGTGAAAGAATGGGTCGAATTCCAGCGTGGAACTGTGATAGGATGCCACCTGTGCAACAAATTCAGTGGTGAAATTTCCTTGCTCCTAAATATTCCACAGTCAACTGTCAGCTGTATTATAAGAAAATGGAAGTGTTTGGAAACGACAGCAACTCAGCCACGAAGTGGTCGGCAACGTAAACTGACGGAGCGGGTCAGCAGATGCTGAAGCGCATAGTGAGAAGAGGTGGCCTCCTTTCTGCAGAGTCAATCACTACAAACCTCCAAACTTCATGTGGGCCTCAGATCAGCTCCAGAACAGTGACAGAGAGCTTCATGGAATGGGTTTCCATGGCGACCAGCTGCATCCATCCATACATCACCAAGTGCAATGCAAAGCGTGGATGCAGTGGTGGAAAGCAGTGGAGGCGTTCTCTGGAGGGACCAATCACGCTTCTCCATCTGGCAATCTGATGGACAAAACTGGGTTTGGCGGTTGCCAGGACAACAGTACTTGTCTGACTGCATTGTGCCAAGTGTAAAGTTTGGTGGAGGGGGGATTATGGTGTGGGGTTGTTTTCCAGGAGCTGGGCTTGGCCCGTTAGTTCCAGTGAAAGGAACAACACATTCTGGACAATTCCATGCTCCCAACTTTGTGGGACCAGTTTGGAGCTGGTTCCTTCCTCTTCCAACATGACTGTGCACCAGTGCACAAAGCAGGTCCATAAAGACCTGGATGCAGAGTCTGGTGTGGAGGAACTGGACTGGTCTGCACAGAGTCCTGACCTCACACCCATAGAACACCTTTGGGATGAATTTGAGCGGAGACTAACCCTGGCTTTATACCTGGTCCATGAGCGCAGCGGCGCGCCATGCGCACCGGGTCGCTCCCACATAGTCAGTGGTTTGAAATATAGAGGATGCTGCGGCGTGTGAGCGGTCCATCGTCGCTTCGGCACGTCGCGCCGCTGCGCTTAAGATACGCGCCAGAACTATTTTTGACGGAGCATGCACCGACGCTGCATCAATGTCAGTAGTTCGGATCGGACCAGACAGGAAATCAGACAGGGGATTCAGTGTAAAACATCCGGTAACTTCCTTAACAAAAGCCACTGTGTAGATTTTAAACTGAACTACCTGAACATGGCAGCATCTCCGTGTCCACAAGGTTTCAGTGAAATGAGAAACCAGGATACACAAACATGTGGACAAAATTAACCATTTGGATGAGAATCATGAGCGATCTTGCAATCCTCCCGTGTTTCTGTGATGTCACACGGGCACACAGTGAACGGTGTAAATGCTCGCGCCATGGAGGTCACAACAAAGCCGTTGCGCTGTGCACTGCTGCGCTCACAGACCATGTGTAAAGCCGGGGTTACAGCCAAGCCTTCTCATCCAACATCAGTGTGACCTCACAAATGCACTTCCGGAAGAAAGGTCAAAGATTCCCATAAACACTCCTAAACGTTGTGGAGAGTTGAAGCTGTTCTAGCTGCAAAGGTGGACCAACGTCATATTGAACCCTATGAATCAGGAATGGGACGTCAGTTAAGTAAATATGTGAGTCAAGGCAGGTGAGCCAATACTTTTGGCAATATAGTGTATGTTAAGAAACAATAACCTTGTTTATTACTGGTAATATTGTTTTATATCGATGGGTGGATCCTAAATCAAACTGAATCCAAACTGTATCATGACTGAATTTGAGATATCGGCAGACATCAAATTGTGAATACTTTTGGCAATATAGTGAATTTTAGCAGCAGTCGCAGACTTAAACATGCAAAGCCGCTTTCAGACTTGCATTGTGGAACATTTGCAGTAAAGTCCATCCACTCTTTAACCGGAATTGTCTTTTCTAACAAGTCACTTCCAAATAAACCACATTCAGGTATCAGGAAATGTTCTCCGGTAGGCCGATTGTCGGTACCGGATGAGACGTCTTTGTTCGGAGCATTTCCTGTGCGTTCAGTCAAAACGACATGCAGCGAAGCACCTTGGGAATCTGCAGCATGAGGGACATCACCTTCAGATTGTCTGAGGCATTCCACCTGATGTTCGGGCGGTGATACGAGCCTTCAACACGGTACACACAGAGCTTCAGAATGGCCTATCCAGCTCTCCTGTCTTTTAGAGCAAAGGCATACAGAAGACAACCGTCTGGTGATTGATCAGTTTACCTCTTTTTTTCTGAATGATGGCACTCACACTGATGATCAGTGCTTTTTGCACTTTATTATCAAACTATTGAAATGTGATTGTGAAATTTTGGACACTGTTCTTTTTCTCTGCTATATATGGTTACTGCATTTTACTCTGTTCTACTGGCAGTTTTTGAGTGATGTCATGATCTGTAGAGAACCAATTAAAACCTTTCATCTTTCAACCTGGTCTTCGAGGATCACCTCACATTCAGCAAAATTCGACTTCTTTGATCTTTCCCCTATGAAGCCATCATGGAAATGATACCATCTAGCCACCATCTGGGTGGGGTAAAGTGCTCCTCCATGTGCACCAGCTTGAGAGCTGGTTGTGATGTCTGAACAGAAGCAGGTGTAGGATGTGCATGTGCACTCTTAGAAATCAGGAAGTCTCTGTATAGACATATATCATGTATTCCCTCCTTACAGTGATCTTTCCTACCCACAGTTTTACAATTGAAGCCCAAAGAGAGAAATGCTACTGGTCATTGAAAGGTCACAATGAGGGTAAAAAACTTTGAGTACAGAGCGAAACGGACCAGCATTCCATCACCCTGACCGCTCAGCCACCTATTCCTGCCACGATGTCACATTCAGTGACAAACCATCCACAGACCTGGCAATGGGAGGAGAGTCATTTCACATCCTGAATGGTGATGATCCGGGATCAAAAACATCTGGTGAAATCAAATGGAAGAAAAACAACAGTAGAACTCAGGGCAATGTTTGATAGTGAAAGTGATTCAAGAACAGTGTGAAAGGAACTCAAGGCATAGGGGACTGGACAGCTGTGTAGCCATAAGAAACCCATGATGCCACTGGTACTGACTGGGATTAAAGGTTCTGATGATGACTGGGATTAAAGGTTCTGGATGCTGACTGGGATTAAAGGTTCTGGATGCTGACTGGGATTAAAGGCTCTGGATGCTGACTGGGATTAAAGGTTCTGATGATGACTGGGATTAAAAGTTCTGATGATGACTGGGATTAATGGTTCTGATGATGACTGGGATTAACGGTTCTGATGCTGACTGGGATTAACGGTTCTGATGCTGACTGGGATTAACAGTTCTGATGCTGACTGGGATTAAAGGTTCTGATGATGACTGGGATTAAAGGTTCTGATGCTGACTGGGATTAATGGTTCTGATGATGACTGGGATTAACGGTTCTGATGCTGACTGGGATTAACGGTTCTGATGCTGACTGGGATTAAAGGTTCTGATGATGACTGGGATTAAAGGTTCTGATGCTGACTGGGATTAAAGGTTCTGATAATGACTGGGATTAAAGGTTCTGATGATGACTGGGATTAAAGGTTCTGATGCTGACTGGGATTAAAGGTTCTGATGATGACTGGGATTAAAGGTTCTGATGCTGACTGGGATTAAAGGTTCTGATGATGACTGGGATTAAAGGTTCTGATGCTGACTGGGATTAAAGGTTCTGATGATGACTGGGATTCAAAATTCTGATGCTGACTGGGATTAAAGGTTCTGGATGCTGACAGGGAATAAAAGTTTTGATGATGACTGGGATTAAAGGCTCTGGATGCTGACTGGGATTAAAGGTTCTAATGATGACTGGGATTAAAGGTTCTGGGTGCTGACTGGGATTAAAGGTTCTGATGCTGACTGGGATTAAAGGTTCTGGGTGCTGACTGGGATTAAAGGCTCTGATGCTGACTGGGATTATAGGTTCTAGATGCTGACTGGGATTATAGGTTCTAGATGCTGACTGGGATTAAAGATTCTGATGCTGACTGGGATTATAGGTTCTAGATGCTGACTGGGATTAAAGGTTCTGATGCTGACTGGGATTATAGGTTCTAGATGCTGACTGGGATTATAGGTTCTAGATGCTGACTGGGATTAAAGATTCTGATGCTGACTGGGATTATAGGTTCTAGATGCTGACTGGGATTATAGGTTCTAGATGCTGACTGGGATTATAGGTTCTAGATGCTGGCTGGGATTAAAGGTTCTGATGCTGACTGGGATTATAGGTTCTAGATGCTGACTGGGATTATAGGTTCTAGATGCAGACTGGGATTAAAGGTTCTGATGCTAATAATAACAATAACAACAAACAAAAAACAATAACAATGAAAAAAAGCAGGTGAACCCAGAAGGCAAAACCGGTCTCTGAGTTTTCATGGTTTGTGTATCAGCTGCTCTTCAGACCGTGACGTGTCAAAAATAGACGATGATGCATAATTGTTCCAACCAATCGTGACCCGGTAAGTTTGTTGAGTTCCTCAGAAGTCTTAATGTCAGCAGGATGTGACACAATCCTTCTGCATTTGCTTTGGTCGATATGCAAACATGCTCCAACATGGGTTTTTTGGCATCAAAACCAACTGATGGCCGACTTCCTGACTGTTGTGTTTGGGATCCCCCCCCCCCCCCCCCACCACCACCTCCTGCAGTAATTCTGGAGAATCCCACTGACCTACATTCAGCTGGAGTTTTCTGTCGGCTCCAGCCTGGACTGTTAGCACTCCTCTGCTGCTGCCAAATCCATGCTGTGCTCCCACATCAGCACTCTGACCCATATCTCCATGGCAACAGCTCCATAATGCCCCACCAATGCAGCTGGGGTGGCTGGCGAAAGGGCCCCCCTGATGTGGACTTCATGCGGGTATTACCACCCGCTAACTCCCAGTCAAAGCCACGAGTCTGCTCATAGAGTATCTCCATGTGTTCCCCTCACTTTGATCTCTTTAGACGGGGTCATATTCTTATCTTAAAGGTTCATTCCTCACATTTGTTTAAGCATCCCAAGTTTTCCTAAGTTTTATCTGTAACCCCCCCCCCCCCCCAAAAAAATGAGGTCATTTGGAAGATATTACAGTCAAAGGTTTTTCATTTTCCCTTGTTTTTGGAATTAAAAATCTCCTGTAAATCAGGCTGTGAATGAGAAAAAGAATAATTTCACCTAAACACAGACTCATGTTCATCAACCACTGGCAGACCAGAAAATCATCTTGAGATGTTTGGATTCAAAGATTCAGCAGTTTTATTAGAAAGCATTAGTTACAGACATCAGATCTAATCATAAACCCTCCCTTTTATCATCACAAGTCGTCACTCATACAGAGGAAATGTCAAGTCTGGCCCAACCTTCTTCTGAGTAGGGGCTCAAACAAATTTTTATATTTTTTCCTTATTAGTTACCCAAAAAAAAAAAAATTTTTTTTGTGGTTTTTGGGAGTCTCTCCCCATTTAAAGACTTTTCATCCCCATGGTAAACCCCTTCCCTCTAATCACTTGATCCCATTGAGAGTTGATTCATTATTTTTTTTCTTTTTCTTTTTTGGTTTTTGTCTTTTTTCTTTATGTCCTCTGGTTCGGCACCTTGCTCAGTGCCTGCTGCTCTGCTGTCTAAATAAAGCTAGCTTGGCTAGATTATGAACAATCATCATCATTGTGATGTTTTCCTGCCGCTCTCCTGTAAAACTCTTCCCAGTCTGCTCCCATAGTTCCCCACTAGCTGACTCTTTCCAGTCCGCTCCTTCCTCCAGACTCTTACATCGTGCTGTCTGTTACAGAGCAGCAGTTGTGTTTTTCATGCTCCAGTGGAATATCAGATGTTTAGCTGCAGCCAGGGAATGAACCGCCACAGTAGCGGGTTTAGCTGCTTGTGACAGCAGTTTTCCAGCTCTCACACAAAGCGCAGCAGCTAGTTTGGGTTCAGCTTGCATTACAAAGTTGGCTCAGGCCAAGAACCCCCCCCATATAAGACCGGCTCCTATTTGATTTCATCACAATAACATAGTGTGGCTTCACATTCGGGCTGGGGGAAACCTGCCCACCGGCTGCCACCACTGGACTCAGATAACAGTGCTGACAATCAGCTCTCTGTCCGTCTGTCTCTGAGTACCTGCTGCAGCACCTCAGAGCAAGACTTACAGCCACATGGCTGCAATACAGTGTCCCCCCCCCCCCAACACACACACACACATAGATATTAACTAAAACAGGGGGACAGCAAGGTTTTGACTGCACAGAGCCTGTGTGATTGTTAAAATAAGGCTGTGTCCACAAAGATAATTTTAATGTTTTGTTCACATAAAGACGAAAGCAAACAAAATGTTTTGAGGGCCTGAAAAAGCTCATTTTACAACCAGACCCCAAAGTGAATATATGGAGGTCATCAAAATCTGCAATACAACATTTTATAACATACAGACTAATCCGATGAGCGTTATGTGTGTTGCGCCATCTTGCAGGGCCGCCGTTGCTTATGGAACGAGTCCCAATTACCTCCTATCTGCCAACATGGAAAGAAACGTGAATATCTAGATTTACAACGTTGGACAGTCGTCTAAAGTCATAATAACCTATAGGTATGTTATCCAGAGATCTCTAAAGTATTCAGACTTTTTTTTTTTTTTTTATTCATCAGAGCATTAATTTAAATTATTATTCATCTTTGGAAACTGGCTTTAATGACAAGCCACACTGGAATAACACGCACATCACGTGATTACTTATCAAAGTTTCAAAAACTAAACTTTCAAAGGTGGTTACTTTTCTAATTTATCACATATGTGGCTTTTGGTATTGTTTCAGGACTGTACAGACCACGTAGCCTTCACATGTCCTGCAGATGAAACCAAAGGCTGCAGGACACCGTCTTCCTGATCCGTTTGTGTTTCTGACTGAACTGGTTTTATTTTCTGGTCCCAACGTTGCCCTGATCAGAGAAAAAACGTTATATTTCAATATCTCCCAGATTAATCATTAACTCGCTGCAACACCATAGCTGTCTCTTTTAGCAAAACGTTATGCTGTGCGTCATTTTCGGGAGCAAAGATACGTGAAATAAAGTGTCAAATTAATGAGTGTTCACCATAATTTACCGTGTTTTGATTGTTGGGGATTAAATCCAGTGTTTTCTCCCCCGTGGCAGCAAGTTATTCCTCCTCTGCTCTGTGTGTCCGATATTCCTCCCCGATACGAACACACTGGCATCAGTGCACTGAACAGCAGAAACGTCCAGTTTTGTCAGACGGCAGAAATCTCCATGAAATAAATGTCCGTGATCTTCTTATTCACTTATTACCACATTAAAGTTTTTCTCTGATGTTCCAACAAGCAGGAATGTGACGTCCTTCCAGATTTCCTCCATGTTGGTAAGAAAAAAGTCAGATTGTCATCTGTTCTAATTACACATGTACAGAAACGCTTCCCCGGCAAAGGTGGACGGTCTAGTTGTGGCATTTGGCTGGATTAGTCTATAGCTTCATTCAAAGATAAAAAATCTACTTATGAGGCTTCAGCTTGTCCATACAGGTGGATCTGGAGTCCTATACCAGGAAGTTGGATCTTCTCTTATGGAGGTAGCTTCAGGGTTAAATTTTTGGTTTTCTATCCTACAACATTGGTTCACTTCTTACTGGGTAAAACCCCATGGTAACAGATACCGAACAGCTAACCTGCTCTGGAGCAGGTATGTTCTGGATTAGAGATCAACCAATCAGGTCTCTGGAACATGTCCTGCCCATTTTTACAACATCCTGTTGCCATTTGTGCAGATGGTGAGAAGAGCTCAGGACAGGAAGAGTGTTTAAAGAAATAGTTCACCCACACAATGATGTACCTTTATTTTCTACTCACCCTCATGCTGAGCAAGACTCTGGAGCAGTTTTTAATAGTCCACAAAAACTTGTCAGTATTCCTCCGTACTGCTCGTCCAATGTAATCCAAGTGTCCTGAGTGGGTAGCGTCCAGAATTTACTGGAAACCACATCATTTAGTTGATTTCAATAGCCTAAACAGGAGAACATGGTACTTCCGCGATGCACGCTCATGTGAGTTCACGACACTATGGAAGCCGCTGCAGACGAGACCACACGTTCTTTCTTTCTTTCTCTTTCTTTCTTTCTTTCTTTCTTTCTTTCTTTCTTTCTTTCTTTTTTTTCTTTCTTTCTTTCTTTCTTTTTTTTAAATCAATAGCCAACCCCTCTTGTGTTTGTCCACAGGTCGTTCACTCTTAGCAAAATGTAAACAGCAAATTCCTTCTTCAACGCTTACATAATCGGCAGCGTAGGCATTGAACGTAGTGTCATGAACTCGCATGCACGTGCATTGCAGAAGTACAATGTTTTACTGTTTAGGCTATAAAAATATACTAAATGATGGTATTTCGAGTAAATTCTGGACGCCACCCACTCAGAACATTTGGATTACATTGGTCGAGCAGTATGGAGGAATATTGACAAGTCTTTGTGGACTTTTATGGACCTTTTTGTGTTGAGCACCAGTGAACTCCATGAAATGAAAGTTGGGAGAAAACAAAAACCTGTCCGATCTCCGGCTGCATTTGAGATATGAAAAAAATGCTCCAGAGTCTTTCTCAGCATGAGGGTGAGTATATAAAGGTACATCATTCTGTGGGTGTACTATTCCTTTAAAGGGACTTGAGGCAGGAATTGTGAAAGAATAAACAAGCATGTCCAGTTTTTAACACTAATGGGTGATGAAGCGCTAAAAGCCAAAAAGAACGAGAAAAATGTTCCTACATTTGCAAAGTATAGAATATATTAAAGTTTGTGTTATTTGCAGATAACAGAAATATTTTCTTTCAGGTGCAGCACTGCAGCAGCTTCTGGAGGTGATCTAAGAGGAACTTCATAGACTAAAAAGTGGTTTGTGGTATGGGAATTGTCTTTAAATTTGTAAAAGAAATAATTTATGTTGGTTGGGAATCACAAGAAAAAAAGCAGAAGTAAAATTAATCATTGAGGATGTAAATAATATTAAGTTCCTTGGTATAATCCGTTGGAAACGACATTATGTTCAGGGGAAGTTGTGGTCCTGGGAAAACAAAGCACAAAAAGCTAAATCAGCAAGCATGATACTTTATATTTTACATAAAGTTTTACTATACATGAGTTACTGTGTAGAGGTGTGGGGGAAATACGTGCAAAAGCAAAATTAAAAGAAAGAAATGCAGAAAAGGACCATCAGACTGATGCAGGATAAGAGATCACACAGATGCAACAAAAGCTTAAATTTATAAATTTGATTCAGTTCAAAACAACACAAATAATATTTAGAGAAAGAAACATTTTACTGATACAAAATGATTTGCTTTCAGAAAGAAAAAAGCAAGATTTGAGTGTTGTGTTATAGATATGTGGGAGGGACGTAGAGAGTGTAAACTTCTGCTAACCTTCTTTCAGACCTGCGAGCAGAAGGAAATGTGAAGCTGCATATATAGTAAATGCACATGGCAGAACATGTGAAATAAAGCTGCTCAAGTCTGAGCAGTTCCATCTCTTCCAGCTGGTGATGCAGAGGAGAGGATGTTTAAAGTGCTCAGGCTGCAGGACAGGAGGTAGAAATGTGGAGACTGCTGTGATTTCACAGCAGCATAAAAGAAAACCAGATGATACTCATCATCATTGTGTCGATCTGAGGAAAGAGTGGAAAGAAAGAACAGAGGATGAAGCAGCGACTCACACTGGTTCACCAACACATGGGAAATAAATACTCCAGAAAACTTCCTGCAACGTTTGGACAGAAATCTTCAGTTTTAACTAGATTTTATATGAGAAACCGTCCACTTCATTAGTTCCAGGCTGGATCCCGTTTTAACCCAGAACTGCTGAATTCCTGGTGTGAGAGATCCAACCAGGTGTTGGAAACATTCCTCCGAGGTCTTGCTCTATATAAACATGATAGTAGGGCTGCGCAATAATGGAAAAACCTGCGATAACAGTGTTGGGACTCATGATGACGATATATTTCACGATAAATAATATACTTGCTTTTCCACGGCAACCTTTCCTCTTTCTGCTTCTCTGTTTTTAGTCTCCCTTTTCAAAAGTAGAACAAATGAACTGATTTATTGAAATAATCCACTCATTAGCTGCTTTCAGACTTGCGTTGCTGTACATGCGCGGTAAAGTCCAACCACTCTTTTACTAGACTCGTCTTTTCAAACGCGTCGCTTCCTTGTGGACTTATTGCGCCCCGGTCACGTTCAGACATCAGGAGATGTTGCAGATAAATCAACACAGCCGTGCTCTCCCTTCAGCTCTGTCCGGAACATTTTCCAAAAACGACGTGCCGCAACATTTCTGCCCTGATGACCTGGGGTCAGAACGTTTGTCTGAATGCAACCGTTATAAAGGATAAAGTCCTGCTATTACCGCTTTCCAGCGCAGGTCTGGAAGGAGCTAGAAACACCGATGGCGAGATGCCACCTGTGGCTGAAACAGTCGCACCCAGTTATTGAGGTCGGGGCTTTCATAATGCTGACTCCGTTGTCATGGTGATGCAGACCTGTTACTCTTCATGCAAATCTCTGCTGGCTAACACTTGTTGCAATCCAAGAGCTGGTTTTCACAGGCGTGAGTCCGGAAAGTACATGGTCTCCAAACAACGGCCCTCATTTATCAAATGATCGTAGAAATTATCGCACATCTGATCGTCAAAATGGTCGTACGATTGGACCCACGTGTAATTTATTAAAACGTTTGTATCGGTCCAATCTCGTCGTACGAACAAAAGAGTCTTGATAAATACCACAGCTGAAATCCACCGTCATTTAAATGTCACGCCCATGGTTACGCCCTTAAACATGCATGATTATGAGGCTACGCCCAGCGAGGTTGGACCATGGAGAGGAGAGATTCTGCCAAAAAAATAAACTTTTGGGGGGCATCAAGACTAAATTCCTCATTTGTGAGGTGGGAAAGATTAAAGAGGTGCTGTTTGGCAGCTTAAAAACCGAAGTGCACGAAAACGCTGCACGGAAGAGGATCAGTCAGCCTCACCGGTGTCAACGGCGGGCTGAGATATTAATAAAAGTCTCAATCAAGGCCTGGCTAATCTGGTTTATTCATTTTATTAGTTATGAAATTTAATAATAGCCCACATCTGATGGCATGATGGCAGCGTCACAATTCTTTAGCCAATTGGTCAAGAAAAAGTGGTCCAATATGAAACTCGCCACCAAAAGACGTTTCACCGGCATCTTCACCCCCCTCTCACCGTGCATCTCTTCACCAGCGGGATGAGGAGATGCACGAAGAGTGAAAAGCACTTGTCTCCTAGAACTATATGTTAGTGATTTTAATAATTTGTTGAGATAAATGGAGGAATTAAATCCAGTCACAGTCATTTTTTTAATTTTGGGAATACTTTCTACATTCCCTTTTTTTTCTTTTTCTTTGCAAATGGGTTCATTCTTAGTGCTGATATGTGAATACTTATGTTTAAATGACAGTTTTTCGGTTTGGTTATTAAATATTTTCATGTTCTGCTGCGCTGCTGCAAACCCTCGCTGACTCAAACTTGCGTACATGAACTCAGAGCTGTCATGAGATTTGATCGTATCCTACGATCACGTTCAAATTAATAAATGCCGAGTCTTGCGTGGAAATGGTCGTACGCACAGATTTTCGTCGTATGATCGTTTGATAAATGAGGGCCAACGAGTTTTCAGTTGGAAGTCTTCAGTGAGGAAATGCAGTGAAACTCATGAAGGTTCTGTCGCATGACCAGACCTGCGTTTGTAGCACGTCGTCTTTCTACCGACACTTTGGACCCACCGAAGTAGCTCCAAATTGTCGACATACTGTTTATAAGTTCTTCCGCATCTACATTCCCTCCACTTTCCCCGCAGCCTCCCATCACCACGCTCCTCATTCCGCATGCTCCTGCCAAACGAGGGGGGGGGGGGGGCCATTTCAGATAGTAAAAGCCCCTTCACTGGCCGTTGATGCCGAGTGCAAGAACTGCGACTGAAATATCATGTAACTTTCTTAAAATATATGTAAACCTAGATGCTTCGAGATATCGCTGTTTAGGCTGTCTTTGCGATGTGTCCATCGTACCGGCCAATATCACGATGAAGGTAAAATTTCCATATATTGTGCAGCCCTACATGACAGCATCACACAGTTGCTGCAGCTTTGCCGGCTGCACATCCATGATGAGAAACTCCCGTTCCACCTCATCCCAAAGCTGCTCTGTTGGACTGAGATCTGGTGATGCTGTAGAACATTGGAGTGCTGTGAACTCATGGTCATGTTCCAGAAGCAGGTGGAGATGATGTCATCTTTGTGACATGTTGCATCATCCTGCTGGAAGCAGCATCAGAAGATGCTCCACTGTGGTCATAAAGGGATGGACATGGTCAGCAACAATACTCATGTAGGCTGTGGTGGTTAAACCGCCACGTTGGTACTAAGGGGCCCAAAGTGGGCCAAGAAAATCTCCCCCACACCATTACACCAGCAGCAACCTGAAGCCTTGGTCCAAGGCAGGATGGATCCATGCTTTCATGATGTTTCCAGCAGATTCTGAGCCTAGCATCTGAACGTGGAGCTGAAATGGAGACTCATCAGACCAGCAACGTTCCTCCATCTTCTATTGTCCAGTTCTGGTGAGTCTGTGTGAATTGTAGCCTCAGTTTCCTGTTCTTAGCTGACAGGAGTGGCACCTGGTCTGGTCTTCTGCTGGATCCTGGTCCAGACAGCTGCTGCTACTGGAGATTTTCTCTTCTTCAGAACATTCTCTGGAAATACTAGAGATGGTTGTGGTGAAAATCCCAGTAAATACTCAGACAAACAACCATTAAATCCCCTTTCTTGCTAATTCTGATGCTCAGTTTGAACTTCACCAGGTCGTCTTTACCATGTTTACATGACTAGATGCTGCCGTGTGACTGGCTGGTTAGATATGTGGAGCTGATAAAGTAAATGTGAATGTAAAGAGATGAATATTGTGCAGTCAAAAAATGTGTTAACATGCAAATTCCCATAAAAAATATTTGCAGGGAAATCTAAATGTTATTGTCTGCTAAGATTTGAAGCCGAGAAACAAACAAAGAGTTGAAAGTACATAAAAAATTTAGTCCAAGCTGCAGCAAAAAAAAAAGCCGTTATTGTTGTCTAATATGTTTCTGGGTGACGTGCCGTCGTTTGTTTCTGTCCGTTCTTGTCTTTACCTTGAAACAGGTTTTATTTAGTTTTGTTGTTGTTTCTATGTAAATTGCTGAGAGAATTCACAATAAGTCAGTGTGAGACATCCCCACCCCTCCTTGGCCTCGGGGCTCGATGGTCTGATATTTCATCGCAGCCACCTCTTTCTGCCCTAAACAAGTTTTTCTAGTCCATCAGATTTATTCAGTGGTTCCCAAAGAAATTGAGATGAGCGGAAGAACGACTCCAGCAAACATAATGTGGGTGAAATGTCCAGAGTTAATGTCAGAGACACATTACAGAACAATAACTCATCCCCAAGACTCTTTCAGTCTACTCACCCCTAAACGATGAGAAGAGATTTGTTTACTCGGTCTTTGTTTTCTTATATCTTCATTGTAGTAATTCAGCAGCAGTTCAACCAGAAACCAAACTGCTTGTTGAAATAGTAGCTAGAAACACCCCTGCTGGTGTTTTTACTTGATCAGCAGAAGATTAAGTAGAAATTACTACACACTAAAAACTCCTGGGTGGGTTATATTTGACCTATTGCTGAGTTAAAAAAGGGACCAACTGATTTCTGGGTTACTTCAACCCTATATTTCTTTTCCCCCATCTTTCAGGTTGAATATTTGACCAAGAAGTTGGGTTATATTGACTACACTGTTGGGATATTTTAACTCAGAAGTTGGGTCAACAAGCCAACAACCCAAATGTTTGGGTTGAAATAACCCAGAAATTAGTTGGTCCCTTTTTAACCCAGCAGTTTGACCCAGGAGATTTTAGTGTGTGGCAAGCAAGTACATTGATAAATATTAGGTGGAAGACTTTTCAAGGAATCTCCAGAGACTATCACGATCACCGTGAAAGGCGTTCTATTTACAACCCTAGCTGATGACATCATATGGATACCGGTGAACTTATCTGTTGACGGTTTTAGATGAGATGGATTTTTCTTTTCACACTGGCTACATTTAATCTCACAAGTAGCAAGTGGATGAAAAGTTGTCAGTTTGCCACGGAAATCTGTCAAACAGTTAAAACCCAACCTAAGTTCCGATAAACAACCAAACAAATCTGATAAGAAACAGCTGGAAGAAGAAGTTACTATGTAGTAGGTTAATTATCAACATGCCAGCTACATGTTTGGGTATGAAAGAGCACCTCAGAGAGGCAGAGTCTCTGTAAAGCTGGACAAAGATTCAGCAAGCTAAAAAAAAAAAAAGATTGCATCTAGAAATGTCCCTGATGTGAAGACTGAATCATCCATCGTCTGAAGAATAAAATGACAGATTCAGATTCAGAGGGTCAGGAAACATCTGTGTGGAAATCCACATTCAATGTGGATGATGTTCAGGCAGCTCTGCATCAAAAGCAGACATGATTCTCTACTGGAAACCACTGCATCAATGCTGGAAAGCACATGGAGGTTTTAGAGCAACATCTGCTCCCATCCAGACAACGTCTCTTTCAGGGACGGCCTTGCAGGTTTCACAAGACCTGGACCACATACTGGATCCATCACAGCAAGACCTGGACCACATACTGGATCCATCACAGCAGCATGGCTGGAAACAGGAGAAGAGTCCAGCTCTGAACTGGTCCGCCTGCAGTCCAGAGTTCAGCTGCTGAACTGGTCCGCCTGTAAGTCCAGAGTTCAGCTGCTGAACTGGTCCGCCTGTGTCCAGAGTCCAGAACGGTCCGCCTGCAGTCCAGAGTTCAGCTGCTGAACTGGTCCGCCTGTAGTCCAGAGTCCAGCTGCCGAACTGGTCCGCCTGCAGTCCAGAGTTCAGCTGCCGAACTGGTCCGCCTGCAGTCCAGAGTTTAGCTGCTGAACTGGTCCGCCTGCAGTCCAGAGTTCAGCTGCTGAACTGGTCCGCCTGCAGTCCAGAGTTCAGCTGCTGAACTGGTCCGCCTGCAGTCCAGAGTTCAGCTGCCGAACTGGTCCGCCTGTAGTCCAGAGTTCAGCTGCTGAACTGGTCCGCCTGTAGTCCAGAGTCCAGCTGCCGAACTGGTCCGCCTGTAGTCCAGAGTTCAGCTGCCGAACTGGTCCGCCTGCAGTCCAGAGTTTAGCTGCTGAACTAGTCCGCCTGTAGTCCAGAGTCCAGCTGCCAAACTGGTCCACCTGCAGTCCAGAGTCCAGCTGCTGAACTGGTCTGCCTGCAGTCCAGAGTCCAGCTGCCGAACTGGTCCGCCTGTAGTCCAGAGTTCAGCTGCCGAACTGGTCCGCCTGCAGTCCAGAGTTCATCTTCTGAACTGGTCCGCCTGTAGTCCAGAGTCCAGCTGCCGAACTGGTCCGCCTGCAGTCCACAGTTCAGCTGCTGAACTGGTCCGCCTGCAGTCCAGAGTCCAGCTGCCGAACTGGTCCGCCTGTAGTCCAGAGTCCAGCTGCCGAACTGGTCCGCCTGCAGTCCACAGTCTGGCTGCTGAACTGGCATGGTGGTGTGCATTTGTTTGCATGTGTTGGTGAGTGTTTGTGTCCTTTTGTGTGTTTGTTTGCATGTGCTGGTGTGTGTTTATGTCTGTTGGTGTGTGTGTGTGTGTGTGTGTGGGTGTGTTAGCGTGTGTGTGTGCTGGATTTCTCCCCAGTCCTGCCAGGACCTCTGAGCCTCACGATGAAGCCGGCCTCGCCAACTGGATCCCAGCTGTTGTGCGAGTGATCACAGACTGATGTGTGAGCTGATGTGAGCCCAGGCTGGGGGCCAAACACACAAAGAACCTCCCAGAACCTTCTTAAGTGTCTAATCCTTTTCCCACCATTGTCCACAAATCTCTATGACTACAAATGACAACTATTATTCATATGATCCCAGTTTAGGTTGCCAGTGCTGTAGTGGGAGTTGTTTGGGCCACTCTGGTTTAGTTCCCCTGGTAATGTTGTGTGTGCCCAAGAAAATGCTGGCATCTTTCCCTGTGTGCTGTGAGAGGCTTGACTTGTGATTAATAGAAACAGAATCCTGCTGCCAGACTCTTTTTTACCAGCCCTGCTGTGTCTGTCGTCTGAGTCCAGGCATCCAGATCTGAAATGTGCCCTGTAGACTTGTTACACCAACTAAATAACTCCTTTTGCAAATTACTCACTCGGTCTGGAAGAGCTTGTTGCTTTGAATCTGTGCCCCAGACCATCAATGGCAGTGTTAAAAGACTGAATCGTTTTTCAATCAACAGTTCATTAATTATTCCTGCAGCTGTGAAATTTCTTCATTTTCTTCTGTAAGAGATATTTACTGCTGCTCATCAGCAAACCACTCAACAAAGTCTTGTAAGGAAGTTGGAAGTTTTCCAGAGTTGGGGTGAATTCCAATTCCTGTCTTAACCCTCAATCTCAAAAAGGGCTGGGCTAATGTTATCTCCCATAGCCAAAAAGTTATTTAATGATTGTTGTAGCTGGTGTTACCTTTCAATAAGCGTATGTGGTGACAGCTGAATATGTCCATGTGGTGTTATTTGTACAGACAATTTGTTTGGTAACTCTAACAGAAGGAATAATTGGCAGATAGTCCACAACAATTTAAAAAACATGGACCTGATGGAGCCGTCAATGATAGCTGCATTTGTGGCTTATGATTAAAGGGCTAAGGATTAACAGTGCAAATAAATGTAAATAAAGTAAAAGCTTTCTCCTCCTCTTCCTCCTCCTCCTTCTTCTTCTTCTTCCTCTTCTGAATTGATAGACTGAACACCACTCTGGCGTGACATATCTCTATTTAAGCAGTGTCCCATTTCTAAGTCACAAAATAGCCCTTAACACTTGGTTTTGAGGGCTGCTAAGATTGAGTGTTGAGCTAGAGAGTTAAGATAGGAACTGGAATTGGCCCTTGGGGTGTGTTCTCACCCAAGAAAGACCACTGACCAAGAAAAAGATAAAGAAAATCCAGCTCACCAATTAGCCAGGGCCAATGATAGCTTGTTTATCCCATGTAAACAGTGAAGGAAAACATTCATTTCTGCGGTCTGGTTTTACATTCAAACTAGATACTATGGACCGGATCTATCGTGTAGCTTACGTGTATAAAAACATGAGCTATCTCACTGCACATGCAAAAAAATGTACAAACTGATCAAATAACAGCGTGCTAAAAGGACTTGGTCTTTAAAACATGCTAAATAGCGCCTCTTATCCATTTAGTACTTTTTCTGCAATAAATATGCAATATGGGGCGTTTACACGCAAAAGTGCGTGTAATGGGAGGAGAAAAAGCAAATATATTAATTCAGCACTGGCAAGGCGATTTATCAACCGTGAGACGCATTGTCTTGCTGGTTTTTTGCACAAAAGGCTGTAACTTCTGAGAGGGACAATCCTGGGCACGCACATATCTGATTCAAATCATTTCTCATGAGCAGTGAGGGCAGCATATTTAGTTCTCATTCTTAATTCAATAAAAATCACCACAACAAACTGCTATTTAACATGGGGGTAAACTATTCTGGATAAATGAAAGTTTGCAGCCACTGTGCAGCTTAATGAGAACCAAAGCTGCATTAATTGTGTCTTTTTAGTTCCCCTTTTTGCCAATGTCACGATTTAACTTGGATTTTAGCACCTGGACAGGACCACAGGATCACAGAGGCAGCGCAAGCTCTAAAGCCGTTGGTATTAGGCTAAAGTGAGCAACTCCTGTGTAATAGAGACCATGTTGGGGCTGCAGACACTTTCATGTGTTCAGCAACTCCTGATCCATGTCCTCATAAACTGGACACTTCTGAAGGCTCTGCACAGATGCTTGTTGTATCATTTTTTTTATATTTATCTTACTTATTTTAAATTATTTTAGTTTGTTCCATCCTCCTAATATCTCCATCTTCATCTGGCTACTGGCGTCATATTTCCTTTTGCACTGTCGTCTCTTGCAATTTGCCGCACTGCAAACCTCGAAACATGCAAAACCTAATTTACACAGGGGTGTTTCCAACATGTTTGCGCTTGCTGTCATTTGCGCGTTCATTCTTGGTAAATCACTCGCAAACCGTGGTTAAGGTCCTCATGCAAAATTCCAGATTGCGTGGGCAAATTACTACACGCAAATTTGGATCTTTTTAAATCCGGCCCTAAATGTCTCATATTATTGGCCTACCTTTATCATCTACCACTATCGGCATCAAAATGTGATATCGGAAAATATCGATAGCAGGCTTTTTTTGACAGATATTCTTTCTAATGAAATCTCGTGAGATCTCATTCTGTTACAAAATCTCACCCCTAGTACACACAATTCCAAATGAACTGTGCTATTTGTGGAAGCAGTCATTGTCAAGTTGCAACACTAGGGAAAAAGATGCATCAAAAACTGTTTTATAATTGCCTTGTGGCCACATGAAGACCAGGGGTGGAGAGTCCTGGCCAAGAGGCAGAAGAAGTACAAAACAATTGCATTAGTAAGGATTAAATAATTTGGATACGTGCATTCTAGTCATACCTTTGTTGTAATCACATGTGAGATTAGCATAATTTAAAAGCTGCTTTTGGTAATTTAATACTCCTCAACTTGGACAGCAGCCTGCAGACTAGAGCCATGGACACAGGAGTGCTGGACGTAATGAACGTTTGAATGCAGAGGCAGAACCAACCAGGCATAACATCACTCAGCGCATGTGACGTGGAGCTGATCCATCTCTGTTTAGCATGTGTGAATTACCGTAGTGAGTAAATGAGGACCATGTGTTTATTTTCTTTATTTTTTAGATAGGTTGCAACCAGTTTGTGGAAACAATAGGCAGTAGTCATCCTTGAGGATCTTTTTTGCTTTGGCTGGATCCCAACTCCCTGCCTGTAAGAGGCAGGTCCTCCCTTTAAGCTTGATAGAAAAAGTCAATAAATGCCTTCAGCTCACTTTGAACGACACTACAGTTTAATTTACCCTGGCAGTCATAACCATTTAAAGAACTATGCACCACTTGTCATAGTTAGACTGGAACAGACCCCAGGGTTCACTGACTAATACATTTTTTGGTTTGGTAAGTTAGATAGGGCACATTTTGGAGCAAAAAACAATAACATCTGTGAGCACCCTCCAGGTTAGCTCTATGGGGTTGTTCTTTGCATTATTCAGGCAAAGAACGACATCATTAATACCACCATGAATTTCGTCCTGGTGATGCCTGGACTCACCTTAGAGACAGGATGAGAAGCTTGGTCATCCAGGAGATCAGAGTAGAACTGCTGCTCCTGCTGAGGTCTTTTGGGCATCTCCTACTGGGAGGAGGCTCTTGGAGAGGACCGTGGACACAGTGGATGAACTATGTGCCTCGGCTGGCCTGGAACAACCTTGGGATTCCTCTTGACGAAGAGGCCTGGGAGAGGAAAGCCTGGGCTTCTTTATAGCAAGGCCACATGGACATTTTTGTCACGATTAAAACCGTTCTCAAGTCTAGAAAAGGGATTAGATCTGTATTTCATGCACCATGTGACCGTGCCAAAAAATCAGAACAGTTGGAGGAGGTCAGCTGCACGATTGCAAAGTCCAGAGGAGTCAGATGCAAAGGTTGGGGTATGGGGAAAGGACTGGAGTTATGTGGGCGCTTTCCATTTGCGTCACAACGTGGTGATGAGGGTTTTGTGCTCAAAAAGTTTCAGAAAACAACCATGAGACCGCAGAGATTTGTCGGACCCCTGCAGCCAGAATCAAGATCGTTCAAGTCTAGTTCGTTTGAGAAAACCCACACACTAAAAGCTCCTGCTGGTGTAAAAAGGGACAAACTCATTTTTGGGTTACTTCGATCCAGAAAATTGGGTTATTTATTTATTTTTATCCAACCTTCAGGTTGAATATCTGACCCAGAAGTTGGGTTATATTGACTACAATGTTGGGTTGTTTTAACCCAGAAGTTGGGTTGTATTTAGAGATGTCCCAATCAAGTTTTTTTCCCCTCAATCCTGAGTCCGAGTCATTAGATTTTGAGGATCTGCCGATATCGAGTCTCAATCCGATACTTCAATAATTAAATAAAAATTGAACAGAAAAAGACAGATACAGTGTTTGCAGGGGTGTCCAGCTCCGGTCCTCGAGGGCCACATTCCTGCAGGTTTTCCATTTCTCCCTTCTCCAACACACTTGACTCAAATTCATAGGCTTTTGCCCATGGGTACAAATTAAGACACCTTTACCTTGACCATTCATTTAATTTGAGTCAGCTGTGCTGGTGCAAGGAGGCATGGAAAACTGTCAGGACAGCGGCCCTTGAGGACTGACTTTGGACACTGCTGTGGCCTACAGCATACTGTAACTGGTGATACCACTGGTCGGAGAGGGGGAGTCATCAATACACTAGCCTTATCTGATTCTGAATCCTATTTGATTTAAATCATAGCTTGAAGGTGGAATTGGGGAGTCAGGAGGTGTCAAATTTGTTATATGTTTTCCTTTTATGTATTCTTGTTTTCCTTTATTTTGACACTTCCACTAATCAATTACATTCTTTCAATCACATTTTTAAAACAAGATATTTAGCATACATTTACACCAACTATCACCAAATTAATGAGGACTTGATCTTTATGAATGTCTGTGGAAATCACAAAGGAAACTATTTGGTTATTTCTCCATTTCTCTGAATCATGGAAATGTTCGGTTCTTTATCTGTTGGACATCAAATAAAACCAACACTGTAGATTTTAAATAAACTGTGAAACAACAGATAATTTAATGTGTGCTTCGATTTTATCCAGTCATGTAATGGTTACACTCACAAAGTGTAACCAGCATTATCTTTTGTTCTGTCACTCTGAGCCTGTTGTGGGTCATGTCACACATAGCAGTAGCCTTGTCAAACTCTTGCACACACTGTACCAGAAACATTAAACCAGCACACATCGTCGCGTTGTGTCGCCAAATATGAACAGTGTTTTACATATTATGATGAATTTGTTGTCGTATGCTTCGACAAATGGATCAAACTTTCTGAACTCGGCTCAGTTCGGCGCTACAGCCACCTTCACTTTACCATCTGGATGAACAGCTGCTGCATGCGTTATCTAAACTCCTGTACTGCCCAATGATGCTCCATCATACAGCTCTGAGCTGCGTGCAGGACTCCGGCAGTTCATATGAGGCAGAATCAAACCAACCACTGGTCGTTAAACTGTAACGGGCAGAAGAATCACACAGAGGAAAAAAAGGTGCTGCCGTCAGGGCGCATCCCCGGCAAAGAGAGGAGCAACGTCGGCCATAACCGCCCATTCCTGCCGTGTCAATGTAAAGGAAACATTTATCCGATACCTGATTGGCATGTAATAGCCAATTCCAATCGAGTTTGAAACCACGTGATTGGGATAGATTTCCGATCATGTGATTAAATCGGGACATCCCTAGTTATATTGACTACAATGTTGGGTTGTTTTAACCCAGAAGTTGGGTTATGTTGACTACAATGTTGGGTTATTTTAACCCAAAAGTTGGGTTATATTGACTACAATGTTGGGTTATTTCAACCCAGTAGTTGGGTTATGTTGACTACAATGTTGGGTTATTTTAACCCAAAAGTTGGTTTTCGTTGACTACAATGTTGGGTTATTTCAACCCAGAAGTTGGGTTATATTGACTACAATGTTGGGTTATTTCAACCCAGTAGTTGGGTTATGTTGACTACAATGTTGGGTTATTTTAACCCTAAAGTTGATTTTTGTGGACTACAATGTTGGGTTATTTTAACCCAGATGTTGGGTTATATTGACTACAATGTTGGGTTATTTCAACCCAGAAGTTGGGATATGTTGACTACAATGTTGGGTTATTTCAACCCAAAAGTTGGGTTATATTGACTACAATGTTGGGTTATTTCAACCCAGTAGTTGGGTTATGTTGACTACAATGTTGGGTTATTTTAACCCAAAAGTTGGTTTTCGTTGACTACAATGTTGGGTTATTTTAACCCAAAAGTTGGATTTCGTTGACTACAATGTTGGGTTATTTCAACCCAGAAGTTGGGTTATATTGACTACAATGTTGGGTTATTTCAACCCAGTAGTTGGGTTATATTGACTACAATGTTGGGTTATTTTAACCCAAAAGTTGGATTTTTGTGGACTACAATGTTGGGTTATTTTAACCCAGATGTTGGGTTATATTGACTACAATGTTGGGTTATTTCAACCCAGAAGTTGGGATATGTTGACTACAATGTTGGGTTATTTCAACCCAAAAGTTGGGTTATATTGACTACAATGTTGGGTTATTTCAACCCAGTAGTTGGGTTATGTTGACTACAATGTTGGGTTATTTTAACCCAAAAGTTGGTTTTCGTTGACTACAATGTTGGGTTATTTTAACCCAAAAGTTGGATTTCGTTGACTACAATGTTGGGTTATTTCAACCCAGAAGTTGGGTTATATTGACTACAATGTTGGGTTATTTCAACCCAGTAGTTGGGTTATATTGACTACAATGTTGGGTTATTTTAACCCAAAAGTTGGATTTTGTTGACTACAATGGTGGGTTATTTCAACCCAGAAGTTGGGTTATATTGACTACAATGTTGGGTTATTTCAACCCAGTAGTTGGGTTATATTGACTACAATGTTGGGTTATTTTAACCCAAAAGTTGGATTTCGTTGACTACAATGTTGGGTTATTTTAACCCAAAAGTTGGATTTCGTTGACTACAATGGTGGGTTATTTCAACCCAGAAGTTGGGTTATGTTGACTACAATGTTGGGTTATTTTAACCCAAAAGTTGATTTTTGTGGACTACAATGTTGGGTTATTTTAACCCAGAAGTTGGGTCAACAACCCAAATGTCTGGGTTGAAATGACCCAGACATTAGTTTGTCCCTTTTTAAATCAGCAGTTTGACCCAGATAAGTGGTAAAAATGGTTGGATACCATTTACAGACAGTTAATTATCCATTCAGATTACAAAAATTACAAATATTTTTGAACCTTTCTCTCTCTCAAAATAGAGATCTGATCCTATTTCACCAAAACCAATGTGATTTTGTCATTATTCTTCCTGTAGTGGAGTCCTGACTCCACCTGTCACCTGATAGTAGCTGGGACAGGCTCCATCCCTGCAACCCTGAGTAAGATAACAGGGTAATGTAATGGGGCTAGAAAATAGCTGGAGGAGACAGACACAATCGGAAAAACAGTATTCTGACACAGAAATATCTTCAGACAGTAGATTTTATTGGAGTTGCCCTGTGATGACAATCAGACAGCTCTCAGTTGCAGTTACAGCTACAGTGTATGAACAGTGTCTGGACTCATTAAAACAGATTTCTGCCATGAACATCCAAAGTACTGCATATTACACATAGACTGCTTGAGTCGCCAATTTATCTACAGCTTGTTTCTGATCATTTAGTAGTAGGAGTCCATGATGCGCCTCATGCTCATGAACCTCATGCCGCCGCCCATACCCATGCCCATGTGCATGAAGTTCCTGTACTCTCCAGGCCTGAAGTACATCATCCTGCCTCTGTAGTGGGGCTGCTCGTACATCAGCCAGTGGCCATCCATCACGTTGCAGGACATGCAGTTGGACATTCTGAAGCGGTCCATGATGTTGTCGCAGTCATCCATCATCTCGTGCATCATGCCCATGAAGTTCTCCCTCTCGTAGATCCTCATCCTGTAGGATCCTCTGTACATGGGGATCATGCGGCAGGACCTGATGCAGTCGTTCATCCCGAACATGCTCATGTAGTCGGCATACTCGCCCCTCCTCATGAAGTACTGGTTTCCCATGTAGTTGGTGCGGTCGTAGACCATAAAGCAGCCCCTCTCCACCCTGCAGGAGTGGCAACGGCTCAGGTAGGAGGACATGTCGGAGCAGTCGCCCATGCACTCATAGGAACGACCCATGAAGTTCCTGTCCTCGTAGAAGACAATCCTGCTCATCATGTTCATGTCAGTGGAGGTCATCTTTGCCAGGTGTTGTCGCTGGAGGCGATGTTGCTGCTACTGCTGCTGCTGCTGCTGCTGCTGCTCTTGGAGCTGAACTGCTTGTCAACTTGTTGGAGACCCTCCTTTTTATACCTGACATCCAGAGGGGCCCTTTGTGAAAACAACCTGAGCCAGCAACCCACCATAGAAGCCCACAGAGGGTTTTCTCCCTGAAAAGACCTTAGAGTGGCAATTTCACTTCAAATGCTGTTAGACAAACCCCCTTTTAAAGGGTTAACAAAGGACAATAGCACCTTTGTGACACCTTCAAATGCTCACACCATTGTAGAGCACAAAACCATCCTTAGCTCTGGAATTTTTTTTCCTTTTTGTCCTCTATGTTGGTGTGTTCTCATCTCCTGATTATGTCAACTTGTCACACAAACAGTCACAAAAGGAAACTCTGTGTCTGTAAAATTCACTGATGACCAAGCTGCATTAGATCTTAAAGATCTCAGAGTTACAGATTATCCCATCAGAGCTTCACTCTCAGACTGCAGGTTTACTGCTGGTTCCTGGAGGATCTAAAGGTAGAACGGGAGGCAGAACTTCCAGTTATCAGACCCCTTTTTGTGGAACCAGCTCCCAGTCTGGCCTCAGGAATCGGATCTCCTCTCTATTTTCAGACCATCTTTAAACTTTCCTTCCTGATAAATCTTCAGCTCTGGCTTGGTGACCCTGATCCATCCCTGTAGTCCTGCTGCTACAGGCCGAGGCTGCTGGGGGATGTCCCATGATGCACTGTGCTCCTCTCTGCTCTCTTTACTCTCCATGTAGAAACCGGAAAATGGACCTCCTTCCTGGTTGTAGTTCTGATGGAGGTTTTCCTTCCTGGTCCTGGTCTTGATGGAGGTTTTCCTTCCTGGTCCTGGTCTTGATGGAGGTTTGCCTTCCTGGTCCTGGTCTTGATGGAGGTTTGCCTTCCTGATTCTGGTCTTGATGGAGGTTTCATTCCTGGTCATGGTTCTGATGGAAGTTTCCTTCTAGGTTCTGGATCTGATGAAGGATTTTTTTTCCTAGTACTGGTCCGAATGGAAGTGCGTCTTCCTGGTTTTGGTCCTGATGAAAGTTTTCCTTCTTGGTTCTGGCTCTGATGGAGGTTTTCCTTTTTGATCCTGGTCCTGATGGAGGTCCTACTCCCTGGTTCAGGTTGTGATGGAGGTTTTCCTTTGTGGTTCTGGATCTGATGGAGGTTTTCTTTCCTAATACTGGTCCTGATGGAAATTCTTCTTCCTGGTTTTGGTCCTGATGGAGGTTTTCCGTTTTGGTCCTTGTCCGATGGAGGTCCTCTTTCCTGTTTCTGGTCCTAATGGAAGTCCTTCTTCCTGGTTCTGGTCCTGCTAAAAGTTTTCCTTCCTGGTCCTGATGGAAATCCTTCTTCCTGGTTTTGGTTCTGATCGAGGTTTCCCCTTCCTGGTCTGGGTTCTGATAGAAGTGTCCTTCCTGGTTCTGGATCTGATAAAGGTTTTACTATCTGGCCCTGGTCCTGATTTTATTTGATTTGATTTATTTCAGATCCCCATTAGCTTTCCTTCTCCATTCCACCACATATTGAAGTTCCTGCTGTAGGGATATATTTAACTCTGTACTTTTAAGTGCTGATAACAAAATTGTAGAATCTTCAGTGTTCATTGATAGCAGCTTTATCTAATGTAAGTGGTGAGTCATTTGTAAAAATGGTAAATAATAAAGGCCCTAAACAGCTCCCTTGCAGCACTCCATAGCTGACCTCTCTCTCATCAGAGTAACTGCCATTAAAATAAACCTGCTGTTTTCTGTTTGTTAAATAACTGTTCAACCATAACATTGCAGATTGTGAAAACCTATAATAACTAAATTTTTTATTTAATAATTCATAATCAATTATATCAAAAGCTGCTGTTAAATCAAGCATAACAGCTCCAACTAATTTCTTTTGTTCTATCTCCATCAGCCAGGCATCTGCCATCTGAGTTAGAGCAGTCGCTGTGGAATGATCTTCTCTATATGCATGTTGGCTATCCGTGGCTAAATTATTTAAAGAAAAATAAGTTTTAATTTGTTCACAGACCACAGTTTCTATTATTTTACTTAACACAGGCAACAAACTTATAGGACAACTATTCGGTCCAGAAAATGATTGTCTCACATTCTTTGGAAATGGTATTATTTTAGCCTTTTTCCATTCCTGAAGACATATCATTTGTGGCAAACTTTGATTAATGATATGACAGATCACTGGTGCAATTAAATCAGCCACAATTTTCAAAAGCATACCATCTAATCCATCAATACCTTGTGGTTTGTTCTTGCACTTTCTCAGTAATGTTTCTACATGGCTTACCTACAGTATCAAAATCAAATTTACATTTTTTTCCTGACATTATTTTATCTATTTGTAAGTATGATGACTCATTATCCGTGTCTTGAAAACTGTTTCTTAAATTATCAATTTTTTTAATAAAAAAAATTATTTAGGTAATTTGCAATCTTAATTGGTTTTGTGAGAAAACTTCCTCCTGTTTCCGAGAAAGATGGGGTAGATAGATAATTCTTTCCCATTAAATTGTTAACTGTACACCAGATTTTCTTGCTATCATTCTTTATCTCATTTATCCTATTCTCATTAAAAAATTTCTTTTTCTTTATGTTTAATTTGGTCACAAAATACCTTAATTTACAACATGCCAATCTGATTTTAAATGAGATCTATTAGCTGCTAGTATAGCTTGATTTCATTCTTTCATATATCCTTTTAATTCCTTGTCGAGCCATGGTGTACTGATACTTCTGACAGTAAACTTCTTTATTGGCACATGCTTCTCTACCACCTTCATAAAAACATTGTTGAACTTCGTCAGTGCTGAGTCTGGATTGGTCTCCATTAAAACTTCTGATCAACAGAGCACACTTATGTCTTCTCTAAATTTAATTTCATCAAAGTTTTTATATGATCTTTTCATAATTACCTTCGGGCCTGGCTTTGGCATTTAAGTTCTTCTAGCGAGCGCCATTATATTGTGATCACTACAACCAACGGGCACTGATATGACTTTTGAACACAGTTCAACTACATTAGTAAAAATATGATCAATGCAAGTTGATGTCTGCTTGCCATCTGTTCTCGTCATTATTCTAGTTGGTTTATCTGCTACCTGTATGAATCCACATGCACTCGCCACACATTGAAGCTTATTTTTCAGCGGACATGTTCCCTGTCAATCTATGTTCAAATCCCCCATAAAGTAAGTCTCAAAACCTAAATTACTTACGTTATCTAACATTTCACAAACCATATCAAGATATGAACAATTTGCGTTTGGTGGTGGATAACTGCATCCTATTAACAAAGGTTTTAAATGAGATAAATGTATCTGCAACCATAACGCTTCTACTTCCAACAACATTAAATCATATCTTAATCTTATTGGCAGATGATCCTGAATAAAAAAAAAAGTGACTCCTCCTCCAAAAGCATTTCTATCTTTTCTAACTACTTTATGTCCTTGTATGTTGAGTAATGAATCATCAAAAGTTGAGTCTTAATGCATTTTTGATATTGCTAAGACATGTAACTGATTGCTCATTAATATTTCTGTAATTTCTTTAAATGGAGGTTTTCCTTCATGGTCCTGGTCTTGATGGAGGTTTTCCTCTCAACTGTCTCCCGGTGCAGCTCAGGATTGAGGACTACATCGAAGAGAAGATCCGATCCAGTCTGGTTTCTTGAGTTTGGTCATTATTCTTTGAACTGGTTTATATAAACACAGTCATTATAAACTGGACTGATGTGGGTCATGATGGATTTGTTTTGAATGGATCAGCTGCAAACTTGCTTTGGTCGTGTCCAGATGTCAGACTATACTGGTATCAGAACCCTTAATGTTACAGATTCTGGTTTTTCTTGTGTTATCCTTCAGAGTTTTTGCCTTGTGGAGCTCCGGGTTTTCATTTTTCAACCCACTCAGCTTTTCCTTTAACCTGCTTTATGTAACTTGATTACTTTTGATTTGTGATAACCTGTTTAACTAATGTTGCTGTTAGTTATTCCTCCAAGTTCCGGTTTTCTCATGTCTGCCCTGTTTGGTTTCAGATCTCAGTTTTCTGTGAGTAGACTTTGTTGAGTTGCTCCAGCAGGACTTCAAGTTTCCCTTGTTCACTAATTATTAAAGTTCCTGCTAGTTTCCATGGAGGTGAAGCGGGGTTTATAGTGAAGTAATCATTCTTCCTATCATATACTGTGTTGGGCTTTACTTCTTTCTGGATCCTTATGGTGTTTCTAAGGTGACTATGGGGGCTATCCCTGGATTCTCCTGACTCTTTTGGACTCCTCGATCAGGAAAGAGAGTGGTCAGATAAGGAAATGATGATTAGTTAATTATTTATCTAAACTCAGAAAAAAAACTTTCATGTTACAATTTTCCCTCTCGGGAAAAATAAATGATTCTTCATTTCGTTTTATTAAAACAAGACAGAAGTTGTGGGTCAGTAAAGCAGACGAGAGTTTCATGTACACATTTCTGTCTCGCTTTCACTTCTTCTTGCTCCCAGTATTGCTTCACTCAGCATACCAATAAGTTTTATTTCTCTTTAGCTTTGTGGTTGATTTCTTTTCCTCCTTGAGTCACAGATGAAAATATTTACACCCTCAGTCATGCAGGACTTGCTGCAAATGAGGCCGATCATGTTTTTTGAAAAAACTTTTTACTGAGGATGACAAAACTCCCTGAAGTCCCCAAACCCCTTCAGGTCAGCTGGGAGGAGAAACAAGAGTCGTAATCAGCTGACTGAATCATAACACCATTTGTTTTTACGCCGCCAGCACCGGTTTGCTGTGGGGCTACTCCGTGAAACTGGACATGGTAGTTAAAATGAGTTATGGCATCTCCGGCTGCTGTTTCAGGTTGAGCAAACAGCAGAAAACATTGGTATGTTCTTGTGGTTTAAACAAATGAGGTGTGGAGGATATTCAGCTCAGCTGAGGAAGTCCCAACTTCAGCATGTCAGAGAAACGGAGAGGCCAGCGAAACTGCTCTTCAATTTGCATGAGGACAGAGAAGAGGCTTGTTAATCAGTTTGACATCATAGTAACAAAGAGAAAACTCATTTTGAATCACATGTTTACTCTTGAAAACAGAAGTGAGAAAAAGAAGTGGACTAAAAGATCCCCAATAGTTTAAAACCACACATGCAACTGCAGCCAGACACCATGTGATTCCTCATTTAAAGCAACCCTTACCGATGTTGCATTCTTACACTATTTTTCTAACAGGGTAAAATGCTATGAATGAGGTAATGGAACTCTAAAATACAAGACAGACTCACCATTAATCAAAATAAAATATCATTCCAATCTCTAAATATTCAATGAAAACTCCAACCAATCCTTGAAGTGGGGTGCACCTCTAGGATTGTCCAATGACCTACCTGTCAGACCTTTATTCTGCATTGGGAGGTGGAGGGAATGAGGGGTGTGTCTTAGGAGTGAGGCGGGACTGTTTATATTCAAAAATCTTGCTGTGCTTCTAAATGCAAGACGGAAAGGCGCTTAACAGAGCAACAATGGTGTGATGTCACCATCAGGTTAAAGTTAGCAGCCTGCAGTGGGAAAGCTGGAAGCTGGCCTCACCTGACAGCGTTCACATGATCCAGCTCCCTGCAGATGTGGGACAAGAAAAAAGATCCAGAATTTCCGAACCAAGCCAGTCGTCCATGTCGGGGGCGAGGCCGCCCGCATGTAGGCCTCCTGCTGAGAATGGAGGGGTTGGGGGGGTATGTTCACCTCCAGAGCTCAGATCTGACTCAGTTTGAGTAAACCACACCGCAAACTGATTCCAAATAATGTTTTTTTATTATTATTATTAGTTTTCCTACTCTGGGTTGTCATGTCTGGAAGGTAAAGTGTTGATTCCTCAGGAACAGACAGACAATAAAAGGTCAAAGGAACCATCAGAAGGAGGAAGGAAAGAGGAGGAAGCACCCTGCACCCTGGCTACTTGGCTTTAGGGATATCCCTTTGGCTGACTAGCCAGGGCACCAGGGGTGCCTGCAGAGATCTTTTTAGGGGTGGCCATAGGACATAGCAGGGTGTAGGGCTGTGCGGTATACCGGTTCATACTGAAAAGCGGTGGTTATTTTCGTTATGACATGTATTTTTCATATACCGCAATACTGGTGAAAAGCCCAGACAACATGCAGAATGTGTGCAGTGAGAAAGTGTTTCTGCTGGGACCCATTTCACTGCCGGACACAAACACCACAGCGCGTAAAAAAGTTGGTTAAAGCTGTCAAAGTGAAGCGCACGTTGTTTACCTGGAGGAACTAATTCCCAAAGAGGAGTCACGGCTATGGTTTGGAAGTTTTTCGGCTTTTAAAGATCGGACGTGGACCAAACAACTGTTTACAAAGGCTGTCAAGCAAAAGCGGCAGCTGGTGGTAACACTTGCAGCTAGCTTAGCCGACAACATGTTTTACAGTACCAAGAATGTCTTGATCTGGGACTGGATATTGCTTTTTTTTTATTTTTAAAATATTTATTTATTAAATGAGAAAAAGAACAAGAAGTGATCGGATTTCAATAATTTCACCGTGACAAGGACATGATTCCCATAAATGACGCAGAGAAAGAGAGAAAGAAGGGAAGAGTAACGCGTGGTGAAACGTCAGTAGTCAGATTGGAGTAGCAGGTTTGTGAACAGGCAGAGCTTACAAACAGCCGTTTAGCTAAATAAGGGTGAAAGTCATCTGGATGTGACAGTGTGGGGTCCTGTCACTATGCCTCCGAGTGATCATGCATCCTTTCTACATTTTCGGGAGCATAGATTCGTGAAATAAAGTGTCAGATTAATGAGTGTTTACCATAATTTACCGTGTTTTTGTTGTTGGGGATTAAATCCAGTGTTTTCTCCACTGTGGTAGCAAGTTATTCCTCCTCTGCTCTGTGTGTCCGACATTCCTTCTGATACGAACACACTGATACACAGTGGATGGAGCAGCGTCCAGTTTTGTCACAGACGGCAGAAATATTCATGCGGGACGTGCCTCCTCTGGATTTGGCCGGTCCTCACGACCTGGTGACGTCTAGTCACTGCGCCGGGGGCCGGGGCGCCTCTGCTGTGTGCGTGCGGGTGTGTGTGCTGGTGGGGGTGTGTGTGTGGTGGGGCTGGGGGATGTATCGTTGTCGTGTCTGTGTCGGGATGTGGGCATCCGGGATGTTGGTGTCGCGGGAGCGGCTATGTGGGGGGTGTGGATTTCCCCTGTGCTTGTCCTGCGTGTGGGGCTCTGGGGGTCGCGGACGGAGCTGCGCTTTCCGCCGGGGTGCTTGGTTTTCGGCGGACCCGTGGTCGTGTTGTGTCGTATCGATGTTGGGGTGTCTGGCGTGGCTGTCGGGGTGTGGGGTTTTGTCCATATCGTTCAGCTCTAGTGTGTGGAGGTGGGGGGTTGCGGGGTGGCCGGGTCTTTTCCACGCCGGGTGCCTGTCCCGCCCGGCCGCTGTGTCGGTTGGGGCTGGCCTGCGCTGGTGGTCTCGCGTGGTCCGGGGGCTGGGGGCGGTGGACTTGTGGCGTGGGGGGGGCTGGTGGCCCCGTGGTCCCCGTCCTTGGTATGTGTGGGTGGGTGTGTGACTGGAGGGGGGGCGTGAATGCGGTTGTGTGTGTGTGTGGCTGCCTGTGGGGGTGTGTGGAGATGGGTGGGTGGTTGGGGGTGCATGGATGATGGGTGTTTGGGTGTGGGGGTGGTGGTGGTGGTGCATTGGTGGGGTTTGTGTGTGTCGGGCTGGGGGGGCTTGGGGTGGGGAGCGGGGATGGTTCTGTGGGGGGATCGGATGCGGAAAAAAAAAAAAAAGAAATATTCATGAAATAAATGTCCAGGATCTTCTTTTTCACTTAATACCACATTAAAGTTTTCCTCTGATGTTCCAACAACCAGGAATTTGACAGCCCTTCCAGATTTCCTCCATATTGTTCAGAAAAAAGTCTGATTCTCATCTGTTCTAATCACACATGTACAGAAACGCCACCGTTCCAATGGCGGATGGTCTTCTGGCGGCCATTGGCCGGATAAGTCTATAAGCAGATGAGCACTGAGCTGTTGGCGCACATCTCAAGATATCAAGCCGTTTACGTCTGTGGATTAACGTTAACAACCAAGTTTGATTTGTATATGACATCCCTGCTTCTGTTATATCCCACGAAGGACCTCCATGGAAATGAAGACCAGCAGCAATGTTGCTGAAGTTTGTATTGATTTTCTATCACTGTAGATTATTAGGGCTGCCTACAGCGCACCGCTGGATTTCAGCCTGGTAGCATTTATGTTACTGAAGCTTCAATGTAGTACTAGCAATTGTTTTTCATGTACCGCACCATATCGTCTTTTGCCGCTTATCCGGGCGGGTTCAAATTGCTGGGGCAGCTGCCTAAGCAGGAAAGCCCAGACTTCCCTCAGCCAGGCCACAGCCGCCAGGTCATCTGGAGGGATCCTGAGGCATTCCCGGCCAGCCGGGAGACATAGTCCTCCCAGCGTTTCCTGGGTCTATTCCCGGTGGGACGTGCCTGGAACACCTCACCAGGAGGCATCCTGACCAGATACCCGAGCCACCTCATCTGGCTCCTCTAGATGTGGGGGAGAGCTCGGAGGAAACTCATTTGTATCCACCGCTTGTATCCACGATCTCGTTCTTTGGGTCATGACCCACAGCTCATGACCAAAGGTGAGGGTAGGAACGTAGATCGACCGGTAAATTGAAAGTTTTGCCTTCTGGCTCAGCTGCTTTTTCACCATGACAGACCGATGCAGAGTCTGAATCACTGTGGATGCCGCCTCAATCCGCCTGCCAAACTCCCGCTCCATTTTCCCTCACTCGTGATCAAGACCCCGAGATACTTGAACTCCTCCACCTGGGGCAGGACCTCGCTCCCGACCCGAAGAGGACACTCTGCTCTTTTCCGGGTGGGGACCATGGTCTCGGATTTGGAGGTGCTGATTCTCATCCCGGCCGCTTCAAACTCAGCTGCAAATCCCCCCAGCAAGAGTTGGAAATCACGGCCCAATGACGCCAACAGAACCATATCATCTGCAAAAAGCAGAGACCCGATCCTGAGACCACCAAACTGGATCCCCTTAGCTGGTGACGTAAGGGTTTGTTGCCTCCTCATTTGTTAGCTATCAACGAAGTTTCCGCAACACTGCCACATAGTGTTCTGGCACTGAAATTACTGTCCGAGCCTGGTTCAAGCACTGGCATGTGAACGCAACACAAGAATCAACCATCCCGGGCCAGGCATGGGCCCGTGCCCACCATGTGGAAAGGTCCTGAGACACCCCTACCCCTACATACAGTATGAATGCGCAAGACAGAGGGGGAGGGCCAAGGGGAGAACTGAAATTGGCCCGAAGTAGAGTGAACAAACCAACAAGTACTGATGTCCTGTGAGTTTAGATTTAGCTTGCTGTTGTCATTGGGGGTGTTCTCCACATGTCTACAAGCTGCGTGCCGACAACATCGTGGTCAACAAAGGTGATAAAATGAACAGCAGGTAAATCACAAACTCAACTTCATCCATTGTTGTTTAGTGCGTGTCGCAAACAAATGACTTCACAAAACTTTGCTATGACGACCTCAAGCACACTGAAAACTATAGCTGAAGATGGCCTCAATTGCCCTCAATTCCTGTAATGTGAACAAACAAAACTGGGGTAGTGTGGTGTCAACTGGGCTCAGTAGGTGCTAATGTGAGAAACTGGTTGGGGCAGTTCTGCTGGGTGGCAGCTTCGTGGAAGACTTTACATAAGAAAGGCCGAGTTAATTAGGTGTGACAGACCCGCGGGCGACTACGGCAAAACGGTTGGTCTAGTGAAATATATATATATATATTTTTATATATTTTAAATTAGCTTATAAAGAGTTTGACATTCAATTATGAACAAAGCATGCTGAATTGTATTAGCAGTACATAAATGTTGATATAAATGAAAAAATATAATTTTTGCTGGGGTTGCCAGCTTTTTGTTCAGGGGGGCCTTGGCCACTCGCTTGTGTTTGCATTTCACCCTGTCAGCACTTTTAGTAAATTCTGATTAAAATCTGCATTTTATGTTGGAACCATGCATCTTCAGGGTTTAGTTTGAAAGTTCAGGATTCTGCATGAGTATTTTTAGCTGCAACCACCTCAGTTTGCTTCTGAAATTATAAGTGTCGCTAAAATAGAAGGTGTTGCAACACAGCCTGCAAACTGTCAGAATTTATTTATTTACTTAAACTGGGCGCTGGTGTCTGCTGGTGTGCTCTCAGACTTTTGGACCCTGGTAGGCATTCACTCTAAAACGCACACCAGTTGCACCAGTTGTGTAAAAGTGTTTGAGGCCACAGAGTTCACTGATTAATCAGATATGAAAGGCACATGCTGCTTTCTCAGGGTGGAACAACACAGCAGCGGCTGCAGGATGCTTAACGCTAACTTGTCTTAGTAATTGCTACTGGAGACCAGTTTGCCTGTCCCAGCAGACTCACTGGTGTTCTCCGTGCACCCTGTGTCCCTGCTTGAACCACAGTTTATGCTTCACAAGTCTTTTTAAGAAGAGCATTGCCACACAGAAAGCAGAAACAAGTGTCTGTGTCTATGAATATCCCACACGGAAGGACAGCTGAGGACGGACCAGTCTGTTATTTACGACTGTTTCAAAGCGTCTTGATCATGTTGAACAAAAAGGAAGTTCAGTGCAGGAAACCCACTTCCTCCGAATGCTGAAAGTGGTGTTTGGTGTTCTTTCAGAGTTGATTTAAGCAGAAATAAAAGCTAGAATTCCCTCAAAAAGGGAACATGAACAAATGTGCGACCTTTTTTTTTTTTTTTTTACTGGAATCTAGAAAGAGATCTAAATATAATTTGGTTTCTGCAAAGAAATCTAATTTCATAATTTATTTGTTTTGTTCATTTCTGATCTATTCAATATCACTTATAAAAAAAAAACCAAAAGACCTCCTGAGTTTTTGTAATACCTCTTTGTAATACCAGGGGTTAATGCCTAACAGGGCCGTGTCATGTTTATCTAACCCTTAAGTCTTCAAGAGATTCTATTTTTGGTCTGCCAGACCAAATATATATATTTGTCCAAAATGGTGAAACAAGTTGAAATTGACAAAAGTAAATAAAAATTCTATAAAAATCATGAAATTGATTTTGATTTGTAGTTCAACAAAAATGTTAAAAAGAAACACACAAAAAATAAAATAAGTAAAAAAGCATGATGGGGCTCTGAAGCTGAAATTTTGTTGAGCAACACTTTAAGGCAATCACTGCAATCAGGTGTTTTCTGTAATGTTCAAAAAGACTTCTACACCTGTTGACAGGTATTTTGGTCCACTGAAAGGTGCTCTAATATGTCTGAGACAGTTTTGTTTGTTTTGTTTTTTGTAAATATTCATTTATTATTAGTCTCTTTAGTTTTGTGTTATTTGAATTACTGTTGTGAATTTATAATTTTCTTTAACGGGGGATTTTCACGCTTTCCGGAACATTCCGGAATCTAGGCATCTTCCGGGCCATTTCAACAATAGGTTAATCCAATGTCCCTGCTCTGTTACACTTTGTAAATTGGATAAACGCCAACCATACTTAAGTTTTAATTTATTCTCGACTGAAGTGATGCTAAGGAAGAAGTGGATCAAAGCGATCAATTCGCCAGGGTGAAGGGCCAAACTTTATAATTAAACAACGTAGCACGTTTGTTTGTAGCCGGCAGACTACACAGTTGGTGTTAGCAGGCTAGCATTAGCCAGCTAGCGTTTGATGAAGTGCCTAACTATGTGTGGCTGAAAACACACAAGCATCTGAAAGCGTCTCCTTTCTTGGCAGTCCCCAGTTGTTCCACTGGAAACGGGGGGGTACAGACCCGATTTTCAGATGTTTGTGTGTTTTAAGACGCACAAAGTTAGGCACGTCAGCTAACGCTAGCCTGCTACCGCCAGCTGTTAGCGTCATTGAAGTGCCGGCTACAAACAAACGTGCTATGTTGTTTATTATAAAGTTCGGCCCTTCACTCTGGAAAATCGCTTTGATCCACTTCTTCCTTAGTATCTCTTCAGTCGGGAATCCATGAAAACTTAAGTAGGGTTGGCGTTTATTCAATTTACGAAGTGGAACAGAGCAGGGACATTGAACTGGCCCGGAACAGGAAGCGGCTAAATGTTTCAAGTTACGGAACACGGAAGCGTGATAATCTCCTATTGGAGGGGATGAATAATTTTGAAGAGGACTGGTGCAGAAGTCTGATTGGACATTACACAAAACACCTGATTGCAGTGATTGCCTCAATCATGCTCCCTCGTGCTTGTTTACTTAGTTTATCTTTTATTATTTGTTTTTAATATTTCTGTTAAACCACAATTCAAAATCAATGTTATGATATTATTACTTTGTTCAATGTCAACTTATTTCTCCAATGGCTTATTTTCTTTCTTAAATAATGGGAGGGTATGAATAATTTTGAGGACAGCTTTATATATACAACAAGAAACCAGAATTTATTCCTACCAGAACTTTGTAGAAACACCACCAGATCAACAGTGAAGCCTTTTCTCATCTGCATATCATCTCTCCATCTTGGCTTTCAGGCATTGAAACAAACACACAATAGAAACTATTTCCATTTTCCATGTTTCCTCATTTCCAGTTATTTCTGCTTCTATTGACCTTTCCTCACAAACCAACTCCAGCTCAGCTGCATCAGAAAGCTCTTATTTCTTTATTCCAGACATAGAGGACCATTATTTTCTTCATTTCAGACACACATAAAACTTTCTGCTCACTTGTTGATCTTTGGCTGCTCCTGATTGGACGTTGCCGTCAATTAAAGCTCTCTGATTGGTGGAAAGTTTGACAGAAAGTGTCTTCATCATCATGTCCAGGTCTAAATAGAGGTCTCTTAGCAACATAGTTGTGATAGTGATGTGAAATGGGATAAATAATGGCGTTATCATGGATCATTGTGGATTAACCAGATAGAGTTTAATAAACACGACATATAGTGGCTGGATTGTAAAACTCCTGGATGGGATAGAAATGCTGAAAAATTTCTGTATATCACAGTTTACCCCACAATTATACACTACTGTTCCTGAGACACCGATAAGGGTAGAAGTGATGGTACTGGGGGGTTAATGCTTAACAGGGCAGTGTCATGTTTATCTGAAACTCGGCAAACTTGATCTATGATGTAGTTTCTAACTCTTGCCAGTTACTGAATTGGCCCCCGAATTTCCTTGAATGGTGAAATTCTCCAGCTAAACAGCGCATATTGACGAGATCCAGTGTGACTGTGTTAAAAGTGTTTGCATTGCCCTGCCGCAGCAGCTGCAGCCAGACTCCGTGCGCCCAGAGTCGGTGGAGAATGGAAATCAGTCGGCTGTCCTTAATGACATCACCGACCGAGGACGCTGCTGATTGTGCTGTGCTTCTCCTGTCAGGGTGGAGAATGAGGGTTGACAGTCACATTGTGCTCTGAATGCAGGCTGACCCTTGGGTGGGGCAGGGGGGGGCGGGGATGCACCATGATGTCACAGGTCAGCATATTGATGCACATGGAGGAGAAACTCAATGCAAAGTTTTTTTTACTTTTGTTAGGAGAAACTGAGAGAGCTGAAGCCGTAACACTGTGATAATAAAACTGATGACACCAACAACCAGTCTGGTCTGTCTTCATCCAGTCCTGATTCTAGTCTACGATGATGTGAGATCTCATAGATTGTATCTTGTTTGGTGAACGTATCGATCATGACCTATAGGTTTATTTTCATAGTGATAAGGAATTATTTTCTCTTCCGGCTGCCAATAGCTGTTGTCCTGGAGACACAATGGTCCAACCCTGGTCCAGGTTCAGGTTTATGACCATTTCACCAGGAGCTGGGAGTAAAGATGGGTGATACCAACATCTTTATTTCCATATGATCAGTAAGAACAGACCGATACATCGGCCGGCAGATATTTGATTTTTTGCTGGTATTGGCATCAGCCGATACATCAGGTGTGATGGCCGATGCCCTTCCCCACCCCCAACCATCAGCATAATTTACAGGCAGGCATACAGCCAGCAGTTTTTTTAATATATATATATATATATATATATATATATATATATATATATATATATATATATATATATATATAAATGTATTAGGGATGTTTGATATAGGCTTTTTTTCCGATATTCAATATACCGATATTGTCCACCTCTTAAATTCCAATATCTGACATCAACCGATATGCAGAAAACTGTGAGGTTGCATCTGTCATATTTTGAGAAATACAACTAAATTCTGCTCTGAGAGCAAAAATATCCATAAATCTCCTTACCTCAGAGGAGTTCATTTTGGACATCTGGATGCTTTTATCAGATACTAGCAGGTATTAAGGGCATTTTCCATTGCAGCTGCACAGGGCACAGCACCGCACACCAAGACGACAAGGACGGTTTTTGTTTCCACACAGGAGAAGCAGTAGTCTACTACCTGGAAGTGGGTGTAGGTGCGGTCGAGACTGCCGTGATGTCACTGCCATGCCACGCGGTGGTCAGTAAAGAAAAAACAACAATGGAGGTGATATGGAGGTGTTACTGCTGTTTTTGTTTTCTCTGTGGCTTGTAGTCACCGAAAACTGAGCAAGAGGGGAAACACATATGACTGGTATGACAACAATTTCCTTCGACCAATCAGTGGAGGGCCGTCAGGTACGTCACGTTTTGTGTAGGTTCAGCACGGTTAGAGCTAGCTCTGAAATGGGTGTGGAAAATCGTAACGGCTCGTAACGGGTTTTACCCGTGCCGTGTGGAAGGGTGACGAAAATGTACAGTGGAAAAGACCCATCCATTAGATACTACCATATATCAGATACTAGCAGGTATCAGATACTACCATATATCAGATACTAGCAGGTATCAGATACTACCATATATCAGATACTAGCAGGTATCAGATACTACCATATATCAGATACTACCATATATCAGATACTAGCAGGTATCAGATACTACCATATATATCACATACTACCATATATCAGATACTACTGTATATCAGATACTAGCAGGTATTAGCCAACATGTGGCTAATTCTAATGTTTCTGACAACTTGGTAACTTAACCAACAACTTAAAACCAGACGATATTAAAAGCAGCTTCAAAGCAAGTCAGTCTGTAGCAGCAGCAGCTGCACCGTAGTCACATGACTCTGAAAGGAATGCTGGGAAATGAAGTTCTTCCAGGATCACAGGGACTTTTATACATGTAGGGCAGGCATTAGGTGCATTACCGCCACCCACTGCCTGGGTCATTCAGTGGCCCAAATTTAAAATGCCCGTGCATTGACTTGGCACTCTGAATGAAACGTGATATATTTTTGCATTCGTTTGCAGTGTAATTAATTAATCTAATTGATGCATTAAACTGACAGCCCCAATTTATTTCTACTTTTAAATTTATTTATTTAACTTCAATTTGTGGACATGTATCTACAACGTATCAATCCACAATACAAAAATACTGGTTTAATAAACATCTTATAATCTCACCTGTGCTTCAGTAAAAAGTGCAGGCCAGCGCTTCATGAAGTCACTGATCGCAGGGGCCTCTTTCACTATTTCCTCCCGAAGGCTGAATGTCCTGGCCATTTCTCAGCTACCACCTTGGAGTTGTCCTTCTTCATCACTTCACTTAGGAGCTCAACTCTCTTTTTTTCTAAACTTGCAGTAGTTTCACCATGAGCATGAGAAGGTAGTTCACCTCAGCATTCTTAGGTTTTTTCACATTCGTTGCCGGATACTGGTCATGTGTTGTTTTCCTTTTGCACGAGTTCACTTCAACTTAAGCGTAGCCAAGACCTCTAAGTTCACCTCCAAAATTGTTCATCTTATATTTTAGGCGCTGGGCCCATCCGTAGGACCCATTAAAGGACCCTGGTTCTTTGAGGCAGGGATGCTTTTGAGTCAGGGCCTCCGCAACCTCACTGATCTGCAAACTTGATGGTCACATCAGTATCAGTCACATCAGTTAAGGTTAAAGTTACTCTAGGCTCCTGGTCCTGAAGTAACACAGCCTTGACTGTGTCCTTATCCTTGAGGTCAGTTGTAGAAAAAAGGATGAAAAACTCGTCACCAAAATCAACATTTTTATAGTGAAGACTGAAGTCTCTAGCAATGGAAAATGTATCACGAATGACTGAGTGAAGGTCATCCACTGTCTCAGGGATTCCAGATAGTAGTACAACTTTACGGACATCAAGATCCGCAAGGATCACTCGGAGTTGAGCTGGTTGTGACATAATGCAACCAGTAGGAAAAATATTTGAGATGCTTCTGTAATTTTTAGTAACAGCTAAATAGTTAACAATGTTAAGAGCATTTAATATTTGACCTGTAGGTATGGAAATAATGAACCTATTTACTTTATGCCAAGTCTGAAAACAGGAGGAACACTGCAGGGTTCCTACACATTTTAACAAGTTAAATTTAAGACTTGTTAAGACCTTTTAAAGACCACTTGGAACAGAATTTAATGCCCATTTCACGGACACACTGGCAGAAACACAGATTCCTCTACATTTAGAAAGATATTGTCAATAAAGATAGATTGAATAATAACTTTTGGCAATCATTACCTATATTTATCATTGGTACCCGGCTTAAAATTTTCTTCCAAAAGGTAAACAAGATGTTCATGCAAACCTCAGGCAGACAGGTGACGGCTGTGCAAAGACCCACCCAGATCTCTTCCTGATTGGCTAATATAAAATCTGTTGGATAATAAGACAATTTAGGGCCTTCCATATGAAGCTTAAGACCACAATTATCAAATTTAAGGATTTTTTAAGTTATTTTACAGGGAGTGCAGAATTATTAGGCAAGTTGTATTTTTGAGGATTAATTTTATTATTGAATAACAACCATGTTCTCAATGAACCCAAAAGACTTATTAATAGTAAAGCTGAATATTTTTGGAAGTTGGAGTGGGGCATTTTTAGCTATTTTAGGAGGATATCTGTGTGTGCAGGTGACTTTTTCTGTGCATAATTATTAGGCAACTTAACAAAAAACAAATATATACACATTTCAATTATGTTTTTTTTTTTTTAACAGGGAAACCAATATAACAGCTCAACATTCACAAATATACATTTCTGACATTCAAAAACAAAACAAAAACAAATCAGTGACCAATATAACCACCTTTCTTTGCAAGAACACTCAAAAGCTGCCATCCATGGATCCTGTCAGTGTTTTGATCTGTTCACCATCAACATTGTGTGCAGCAGCAACCACAGCCTCCCAGACACTGTTCAGAGAGGTGGACTGTTTTCCCTTCTTGTAAATCTCACATTTGATGAGGGACCACAGGTTCTCTATGGGGTTCAGATCAGGTGAACAAGGAGGCCATGTCATTAGTTTTTCTTCTTTTAGACCCTTTCTTGCAGCCACGCTGTGGAGTACTTGGATGCGTGTGATGGAGCATTGTCCTGCATGAAAATCATGTTTTTCTTGAAGGATGTGGACTTCCTCCTGTACCACTGCTTGAAGAAGGTGTCTTCCAGAAACTGGCAGTGGGACTGGGAGTTGAGCTTGACTCCATCCTAAACCCTAAAAGGCCCCACAAGCTCATCTTTGATGATACCAGCCCATACCAGTACCCCACCTCCACCTTGCTGGCGTCTGAGTGGGACTGGAGCTCTCTGCCATTTACCGATCCAGCCACGGGCCCATCCATCTGGCCCATCAAGACTCACTCTCATTTCATCAGTCCATAAAAGCTTAGAAAAATCAGTCTTGAGATATTTCTTGGCCCAGTCTTGACGTTTCAGCTTGTGTGTCTTGTTCAGTGGTGGTCGGTTTTCAGCCTTTCTTACCTTGGCCATGTCTCTGAGTATTGCACACCTTGTGCTTTTGGGCACTCCAGTGATGTTGCAGCTCTGAAATATGGCAAAACTGCTGGCAAGTGGCATCTTGGCAGCTGCACACTTGACTCCACTCAGGTGAGCAAGGTCCTTAACCCCCACTAACTGCTCCCTGGGTGCTTAAAGTAGCAGCCCACTGCTCTCTGATAGCAGCTGCAGACGACACATCGGGAATGGAGCTTTGAGAAGAACGCTGTGTTTAATTAGCTGCTTCCTCAGATTGGACGTAGTTCCACCACTTGTCTTTTGCATCACAAATATTGCAGCAAGCTTGATGTTTTAGAGAAGTGGAGCCAGGAAAGTGTTTCCAAACAGCTGCTTGTGTTGATTGAACCCACAGGCCACAGCCACTAATGTTGTGTGCGATGTGACATTCACGTCCGCCATCAAATCAAATCAAGTTTATTTATATAGCCCTTTACAGTACCCATTGGACACACAAAGTGCTTTACAGCAGGGGTAACAGAAAAAGAGACAATGTAAAACATAATAAAAATGTGAAGTTAAATACTGGGAAAAATTAAGAACAAAGAAGATTAAGAGCTATGAAAACAACCAACAGAAAAATTAGAACAGGCTACTCGGGGGATCGCAGGGTGTACCTAAAAGAGAGTAAAATCTTTAATAAATAAACTAGTTAGAATTAAAAGCTAGACGAAAAAAAATAGGTCTTTAGCTTCAATTTAAAAGATCCCAGTTCAGTCGTGAGACGAATGTCGGGAGGCAGCGAGTTCCATAATCTCGGGCCAGCAGCCGTGAACGAGCGGTCGCCCCACTGTTTTAGTTTCGTTCTTGGGACTTCTAAGAGAAGTTGCCCAACAGAACGAAGGGCCCTGCTGGGGTCCCGGCGGACTAGCAGGTCAGCCAAATAAGGGGGGGCCAGGTCGTTGAGGGCTTTGAAAACAAACAAAAGTAATTTAAAATCAATTCGGAAGCAGACAGGGAGCCAGTGCAGGGAAGACAGGACGGGGGTTATATGTTCCCGCCTGGACGCGCCCACCAGAAATCGAGCAGCAGCGTTCTGGACAAGCTGCAGGCGGGCGATGGAAGCCTGGTTCAGACCAACAAAGAGGGCGTTACAGATGGCGCTGATCTGTTTTTCAAACTTGAGGCCACTGCCAAATAGAACTCCAAGATTTTTCACGCAGGACTTGGGGGAGGGAGTGTTGCAGTCTGGGAAGGAGCTAAGCATGAGTGGAGTGCCAAACAAAATAAAATCAGTCTTGGCGTCATTAAGATGTAAGAAATTCCGTGCGAGCCATGACTTCACGTCATTTAGACAGTCTAAAAGTTGTGTGTATGACGGAGTGTGATTTCTGGTCAGGTGCAGCGGAAGATAGATTTGAATGTCATCGGCGTAGAAATGGAAAGATAGGTTGTGCTTGTCAATGATAGAACCAAGGGGCAGCAGATACAGCAGAAAAAGGAGAGGACCGAGAACTGAGCCTTGTGGCATCAAAATCACCAACTTTTCCCCTCACAGTAAAAAGGATGCATTTAGGTCCCGAAGCATGGTACATTTTCATTTTATGTGAATTAGTACTCGGTTGTACCGACGGGGTTTGGTAGGTAAGAGAGGTGTGCATCTCTACCTGCCTCACAATTCAATCTGATTAAATGTTCGATAAAAAAAAGAAGAGGTTTTCAGTACAGCAGCTATAAGACAGCTCTCTCATAAACAACTCGCGTCTACAGCACGTGATAAAATCTTCCAGTCCTTGTTTATATAGTGTGCTGTTATTGTCATGTAGGACTGTTGCAGTTGAAGTCCATGAATCACATGTAATGGATACACGGCTAGCTTTACTCATGGATTCCATTACCAGGGTTTTTTTTTTCGTAAACAAAAACCCAGACCCCACCGGGTCGGGTCAGGTCAGATTGGTCCACGTTTTTTTGCGTATCCACAGATAAAAACTGGGACGGGTACCCTTATATCCAACCCAACCCGGCCTACTTTTTTGGTAGCCTTCGGTAGGGGTACTGATCTAACCGATCCGGATCCCAGACCCCCTGGTGGAAACAGGGCTTTAGTGGCCTCTGTGACCATGGGTGGGTTCCTGGTGTGAATAGACCCCCAAGATATTTCTTCCTTACAGCAGCGTCAAGCCAGATGTTCATTACTCCTAGCGTTTTTAGGTGCATATGTGTGTACTGGATGTGTGTGTTTGTAGGTATGTGTGCTCTGTTATGTACTTGGATGTGTGAAGGCTTGTTTTTGTCTTAATTTGCATTTGTATTTATCATGTAAAACACTTTGTGTTGCCTTTGGCATGAAAAGCACTTTATAAATAGTTTGATTTGATATGTAATCTATGTGTGTGCACGCTGCAAAGTCAGTGAGTTAACTTTGGGAATGCCGGGAGCAGGAGGATTTTTGGTTTTCTTTGATTTAAACACAGAGAAGAGAACAGCTTGATCAGGTTCGTCTGAGGACATTGTGGAAAATGTTTAATATTTCCGTGACAAACATGGAGGTTGGCTGTTGGGGGGAAAAACAAACTGTTGTGCTCCTCTGCTGCTCCTAATCCTTTCCTTGGTAACTGTAATTACATCCCACATCCTGATGTGGAGCAGATATGCACCAGCCACTTTTAATAGGCCGTTCTGGAGCAGCAGCCATTCATTGAAGGTGCTGAGTGTGCAGGAAATCTTCACCACAGCTCTCCGTGCACCTCATGCTGCCATCATTGCCATCCTTCTCCGCTACCAGAGCAAAGTCACACAACGTTCGCCCACATCAGAAAAAAGCTGGCATGACACTGTTTATGTTTGCTTCCTGCCTTCTTACTTACTTCGTGTTTTCTACTATGTCTTCTGTACGAATAAAGCAATTTGTCATTTAAGTTTCTTTAGTCAGGCTATTTTATAAACGCAGGAGAGTCAATGAGCTCATGATCTGCATGACCTCACTGGTTTTATTCAGAGATGTCTTCCTGTTTACCACGTTAGGCTCTGTATTTATGTTTTGTTGGTGTTGACGAGGAATGCTGAGCACTCCCAATATTTCCACAGGGGGACAAGCTCAGCCATGTGAGGCAGAATCGGCCTGGCAGGGCTGACTCCGTACGAAACCACAGACATGCAGACACGGCTTTCATTTTCCCAGGCTGCTCAGGCAACAGGCTGAAGCTGGAGAGTCTGTTTCCTTACACTCACAGGGGTGTCTGTGAGTTTTCAGTCATTTCTGCTGCAGTTCAAGTGGAGGACAGTCTGCAGGCTGCAATGAGTATTTCAGCGGTGGCTCTGGCTATTAGCTAACGTTTAGTACGATAAAGCAGATCATATATAAATAACATGAGTGGGAGTAAAAAAGTGTCTTAAAGCAGTTGATTTGTTGACAGGAATCTTTCAAGGTGTGTGAAAGTGGAGAGGATTAATGGGAAGGTCAAAGCTGATCCACAGCTGATACACTGAGGGCCAGATCTACAAAGATCCAAATGTGCGTGTAGTAATTAGCCTGTGCTATCTAGAATTTTGTGTGAGGGGCTGAACCATAGTTTTCAGGTGATTTACAAAGAATGATCGTGCAAATAACAGCAGGTGCAAACCTGTTGGAAACACCATGCATGTTCTGAGATTTGCAGCATGGAGAGATGACAGCGCAAAAGGACCCACGGATGGAGATGTTAGTGGAAGAAGGAAATTGAAATATGATTCAGAATAACTATCATAAATATAAAAATTCAAATAGTACAACAGGTATCCATGCAGAGTCTCAAAAGTGGCCAATTTATAAGGACGTGGCTCAGGAGTTGCTGAACAAATGAAAGTGTCTGCAGCCTCGAAAAATGGTCTCTGACATCTATTACGCATGAGGGGGACACTTTGGCCAACAGCTCCAGAGGTTTGCATTGCCAGGTGATCTTATGATCCTGTCCACCCACTAAAATCAAAGTTAAAATGTGACGTTGGCAAAAAGGGGAAATAAACGACACAATTAACGCAGCTTTAGTTCTTATTACCACTTAAATGTCCAAACGTCCACGTTTTGGACTGTTACTCTACAATCATCGTAGCGCCACTGACAGCCTTGTAGTATGTACTACAGCGGTTTAGTGAGGAGCATCCCCACGTAAGGCAGTGTCCTGCTTTGTTCGTACAGTATAGCGCTCAACCAGTGATGTAAAAAGTTGACACATCTACTGAATGGTGAAGGTTTCTCTGTTCCTTTATTTTTATCCATAATAATAAACATTTCTGATCAACTATAAGATGCCACATCTAGATTAGAAAAAACCCTAAATAGAGACAATCGCGGTTGGTCTGATGCGGCGAGCCCAGACTTTGACACGCTCGCCATGTGTTGACGCTGTCACTGGAATTTCTAAATACCATCATCTTGCTGGTAGTTTTCCAACACATTCCTCTTCCAGTGAAGACAAACAGCAAGTTAAGGCATGAGAAGAATATCTATATCTATATCTACATCTCTCATACATGCTCTCCTGAGGATCGTAGTGTTTGGGTAGGAACTGTATTGTGTTTTGTTACTGTTGTTGGAAAATGTAGGAAATCGTCATTGTTCCAGGATTCATTGTGTGGCAATCCTAAATGTCTCTATTAGGTCATTTTTTGATGAGACATTTAGCAGCTTTTATAAGTAATATCGCTTGTGTAACTGAAACTGTGCCATATCAGTCAGTGCTTGACTTTCTTTGCATCTTCTGTGTTGGTTTCAGCTTTAGTGGTTTCTTTATAGTTGTTGCTCTTGGCCCTTTTCAGAGGGTCTTTAGGCTAAGAGAATCAACTTAACAGCTGAAAAGAAATTAAATGAATTGGGCAATTATCTTGTCTCTGTGTCTTCCACCCACTCATAAAGTATAACAATAAGAAAGCTGTCAGATGGTGAGTCCTTTTCACTGAGAACCTAATTCCAGCAATGATAAAGCAGCCTGTGGATGGATGAATAATTAGGAAGCTGCTGTTTGATGACGTCTAGAAATTCCTCAGAATGATTTCCCAGGGGAACACTGATTAGGTAAGATGAAGAAACAGCCCACCCATTAAAGATGTCTGCAGATATTAAGCTAATGAACTTGGTGGATGAATGCTCAGGGCGTGCTGCTGCTGTCAATCTGAAGTGCCCTTCCAGACGTGAAAGTCATGAGATGGTTGTCCTGACCTTTCTCTCTGTAGTAATACAACAAAGCCTAGAGTACAGCTTACAGATTTCCTTTTTTACGTTCTAAAGGCTGATTGATCATTCGATCTGAGGTTGTTGTTTTTTATACTTGTACATAAAATGTTTTATACAAATAAACTTTTAAACTTTATTGAAACACAGCGTGTAATACAGGACTTGTGTTAACACTGACAGGAAATATTGATCTAGCTTCTGATTTTTTTTTTTAACAGAAACATAACATAATATACAACAATACATAACTAATCCAGCAGTCTGAGTGAATTCTGCCTTTACACACCGAAACAATACAACACCATGCAATACGATGTGATACAATGCAAGACAATGCAATACAATATGACATGATACAATATTACGATACAATATGATGTGATGCAAAGTGATACAGTACGGAACAATGTGATGCTATGCTATGCAATACGATGCGATACAATATTGTACAATGTGATACGATGCAATGCAATGCTGTGGGATACGGTATGATACAGTGTGATACGATATGGTGCTATACGGTACAGATGCGATAAGATGCAATAGGGTACAATACTGTGCAATGTAATGCGATGCGGTACGATACAATGCAATGCGATACGGTATGATGCGATACAGTACAGTGCAATACGGTGTTACAAGGTACAATGTGATACGGTATGATGCGATACAGTACAGTGCAATACGGTGTTACAAGGTACAATGCGATACGGTATGATACGTTACAGTACAATGTAATACGGTATGATGCAACATGGTACAAGGCAACACGATGCGATACGATGCTGCACAGAACGGTACAATGCGATAAGATGCAATAGGGTACACTACAGTGCGATGTAATGCGATGCAATACGATACAATGCGATACGGTATGATACAACACGGTACGATGCGACACGGTACGATGTGATACAGAACGTACGATGCGATAAGATGCAATAGGGTACAATATGTTGCAATGTAATAAGATGCAATGGGATACGGTACAATGTGATACGGTACGATGCGGTATGATGCGGTACGATGTGATACGATGCGATACGGTACGATGCGATGCAGTGTAATGCGATACGGTACGATGCAATACGGTGCTATACGGGACGGTACAATACAATAATAGATGCAATAGGGTACAATACGGTGCAATATGATGTGATATGATATGATATGATATGATATGATATGATACAATGCGATGCAATACAATATGGTGTGATGCAATACCGTGCGATGTGATACGGTTCGATGCGATACGGTACGATGCGATATGGTACGATGCGATACAGTTCGATGCAATACGGTATGATGCGATACGGTACGATGCGATACGATACAGTATGATGCGATACGGTACGATGCGATACGGTACGATGCGATACGGTTCGATGCGATAGGGTACGATGCGATACAGTGCGATGCCATACGGTACGATGTGATACGGTACGATGCGATACGGTACGATGCGATACGCTACGATGCGATATGGTACGATGCCATACGGTTCGATGTGATACGGTTTGATGTGATACGGTTCGATGTGATACGGTTCGATGCGATACGGTACGATGCGATACGGTACGATGCGATGCGATACGGTACGATGCGTTACGCTACAATGCGATACGGTATGATACGGTGTGATACAGTCAAATGCGATACAGTGTGATGCGACAGGGTATGTTGCGATACAGCACGGTTTGATGTAGTTTGATGCAGTGCAATGTGCTGCAATACTGATGTGATGCAGTACAATATTGCGATACAGACAGTACAATCTGATACCATACAATACAATCAAATACAATGGGATATTGTACGCTTTTAATATTCCTAACGGGAAATTTGTCTTGGACTTGAATGCTGTTACATTGGCCACAACAAATCAGTAAATAAACAACAATAAGTTACAACATATGTAAAAACAAATTAAAGAATGTAATATCATGCTAATGTAATTACACACCTATTGCACATTAAAAACACCAGAGAAGTCATGAAGATATTGCAAAACCCAAAACCCTGAAGGAAGTTATTGCACTTTTTCACATGCCCATAAATTTTTACTATCTACTGTAAGGTCAATTAAAATTTTGCTAGAAACTGAGACAAAATATTTCTGGTAACTCAGTATCCTCTACCAGGCTGTGATAATTGAACACCTCCCACCCCTCCTACTCCCTTCAGCATGTAAAATAATGTTAATAAAAGTAATAATAGTAGTTACAGCATTACAGCATTTTTCTATATTCTACCAAATATATTAACAATGGTATTAGTGAAAGGTGGCAGTGATTCACCTTTATGGTCACATCTAATACACACATATATATATACATATGCTATATATCCTTTAAATTTACCTAATTCCTTAACGATAAGATTCTGCAGTGGGGAGCCTAGTTGTCATGTCGCCGGTTTTGGTGCGGCAGACATGGGTTAAAGTCCCTGACACAGCACCTAGGTGAACCACAATGGACCCCTGGGCAAGGTCCTTAGCCCCCACCAACTGCTCCCTGGGTGCTTTGATTTGCAGCCCCACTGCTCTCAGGTTCAACCTGAGATGGGTTAAATGCAGAGAATGAATTTCCTAATTGGCACACTAATTGGGATTATTATTATTATTATTATTATTTTTATTATTCCTCTTATATGACAAATTCAGTCATTAATTGTCAGCCATTAAAGACACACAACGGAGCTTTTAGCAGTTTTCTCAGTGACGCGCCTCCTATCGGCGGCTAAACTTGTATCGTACCTGTACTGTGATTCATTGATTTTTTTATCCTCCATACCCGCGTAATGATTACAAAATTTCCCTTTTCTTTCCTTTCTTCTCCCAAAAATATATCTCTTTTTTTTCCGGAGGGGCTCGGGCCTTTTCTTTTTTTAGTTCCCTCCTCCCCTCTCTTTTTTTTTTATTTTTTTATATTTTTTTTTTTTTTTTTTACCTTCCTTATTATTTTTTTTTTAATATTATTATTTATTAGATTCCCTCACATTTTTTTTCTTTTTTATTCTCCCTTATATTTTTTAATTGAGCCCCTTTTTTCCCCGTTATATTTTTGTTCCCCCCCGTTTTTTTAAAATAAGCCCCGCCTCCAGGGGGGAGACACGCGCCCTCTTTTTTTTTTTCTCATTTTTAATATATTAATAAAAAAAAAAAAAAAAAAAAAACCCTCAAATTATTCGGCTTTTAAAATCTTCCGCTTCCCCCACCCCCCCCCCCCCCTTTCTCCAGCCAGTAAAAGACAGTCTTATCTTGAATCTTGTTCTGTCTCTTCCTCTCTTTCTTTTCCTCTCTTCCTCCAGTAATGTTTCCTTGCGTTTCTTTACCGAATCCAACATGATGCACGTTCAAAACGCCCGCTGTGTTGATACCTGGTTTACATCCGGTTGCTAGTGAGTGATGCGGTGCTGCAACCAACAGTCGGCTGCAACGTCACAGTTGCGTCCTGGATGGGAGTCTTACATACTGCTGGTGTTGGTGTGCCATCAAAACGAGTCAGAAACGCAGATGTTAAGGTCTAAAAGTTACGTTGTGTGTCTTTAATATTCTGATTGCAGATTGAACTTGTTCATCAAAAATCTTTACAGGGTCAAAATTCAGCGCTGTCCTCTGAAGAGCCCCTTAGTAGATGTCTGTCAGGATGGATGGAAGAGCTCAAGAATCAAGCCCTCCTGATGATTTATCAATAAATAAGGTATATTTGGGTTTGTTTTTCAGTGTCCTGCTGAGAATCCTGACATGTCGTGTTTTTCTGCATTGTTACTTGGTTACAGCCTTCCTGAGGTTTATTTTTACCAGAAGAAACACGTTCTGCCTGCTTCACTTGGTTGCTGGGTCTTGTTTTGTCTTTTTTTGTTGCTGTTTTTTTAACGTTTGCTGGAAGCTCACCAGGCTCCTCTTGATAACATCCAGCAAACACAGCAGCATATTGTCTCAATTTCATCGTCCTGCAGCAGGGATTTGTTCCAGAATGAGATTTGCTTTTCACTGTTGGTTAGTACAAATTCTCCTGTATAATTACACACCTGCAGGACTGATGAGAGGAATGGCCATTACAGGGGTCAGCACTGTCATTAACGATAAAAGCAGACGTTTAGATTCTCAGCAGCACTTGATGTGATGAACAACCAGAGATGGACATTTCAGGAGTCAGAAAGTAAAAATCCTGCCATGTATATGGGTCTGCCTGTACATTTAGAACAGGTGTTTGTAATAACAAGCTCATCTACCTGCAGGGGAACTGTGTTAATGAAATCCACCTGCTTTGGTGCTGTTTGGAACAACTGTCCAGCTCTGTGAACAACCCCATTATGGTGGTCATATGTCACTCACAGGCCTGATTTACTAAGGATTCAAATAAAGAGCGTTAATTTCTTTGCAGCACTGATAAATTGTGTGTGTTGTCTTCAGCGTTTGCAGATGATCTACAAAGATTACACACGCAATCTGTTACAGGTGCAAACAGCAGTATTTATATGAGGATTTAGCTGCGCTGTTGCCATGGAAAGTTCAGAAGAGCATGATGTAAACGCAAAATGAATATCGAGAGATGTTTGTTCCAGAGATATAATATGGGGCAGATAAAAAAAAAAATAGAATGTAAGATAAATATATAATAACTATAAATAAAAGGGTAGCATAGTGGTAATGTTGTGGGCTCACGACACTCAGGTGAACCACTGTGGACCCCTGTGCAAGGTCCCTAAGCCCCACCTACTGCTCCCCGGATGCCCTAAATAGCAGCCCACTGCTCTCACGTTCAACCTGAGATGCAAAATGCAGAGAACGACTTTCTTAATTGTCTTTCTAATTGGGATTAATAAAGTATGTCTTTTACAAATCAGCTCCGGCTGGTTATTGCGTGTGTAATAAAGATAGCGCTTATTTTAGTACGTACAACCTTTGGTAAATCAGGGCGTAAATGTATTTATTAGACTTTTCATTGAACTTATTCCCATAAATGAAAAAAGTTGCAAATAAAGTTATCAGGGTGACTGAGATTAAAGGTTCTAGATACTGACTGGGATTAAAGGTTCTGGATTCTGACTGGGATTAAAGGTTCTGAATGCTGACTGGGATTAAAGGTTCTGAATGCTGACTGGGATTGAAGGTTCTGAATGCTGACTGGGATTAAAGGTTCTGGATGCTGACTGGGATTAAAGGTTCTGAATGCTGACTGGGATTAAATGTTCTGGATGCTGACTGGGATTAAAAGTTCTGGATGCTGACTGGGATCAAAAGTTCTTCATTCTGACTGGGATTAAAGGTTCTGAGGGCTGGGATGAAAGGTTCTGGATGCTGACTGGGATTAAAGGTTCTGGATGCTGACTGGGATTAAAAGTTCTGGATGCTGACTGGGATCAAAAGTTCTTGATTCTGACTAGGATTAAAGGTTCTGAATTTTGACTGGGATTAAAGGTTCTGGTGTCCCGACTGGGATTAAAGGTTCTTGATTCTGACTAGGATTAAAGGTTCTGGATGCTGACTGGGATTAAAAGTTCTTGATTCTGACTGGGATTAAAAGTTCTGGTTTCCGACTGGGATTAAAGGTTCTTGATTCTGACTGGGAATAAAGGTTCTGGATGCTGACTGGGATTAAAGGTTCTTGATTCTGACTGGGATTAAAGGTTCTTGATTCTGACTGGGATTAAAGGTTCTGGTTTCTGACTAGGATTAAAGGTTCTGGATTCTGACTGGGATTAAAAGTTCTTGATGCTTACTGGATTTAAAGGTTCTGATTTCTGACTGGGATTAAAGGTTCTGGTTGTTGACTGGGATTAAAGGTTCTGGATGCTGACTGGGATAAAGTTCTTGATTCTGACTGGGATTAAAGGTTCTAGAGGCTGACTGGGATGAAAGGTTCTGAATGCTGACTGGGATTAAAGGTTCTTGATTCTGCGTTCAGCTTCTTCTCCCTGTCTGGAACAAACTCCCGAAAGTCTCAGATCAGCTGAAACACTTAGTTTATTAAATTCTGGCTGAAGACCCAACTGTTCTCAGCTGCATTTACGTAGATTTTATTCAAAGTTAAAATCCGCACGTCTCTATATTCTTCTTTTTAATCTTAAATGCTTTTAATTTTAATCATGCCAATTGTTGTTTTCTCCCTTTGCTTTAATGTTTTATGAAAGCACTTTAATTGTTCTGTACATGAAATGTGCAACAAATAAACTGCCTTGCCTTATTCTGACTGGGATTAAAGGTTCTTGATTCTGACTGGGATTAAAGGTTCTTGATTCTGACTGGGCTTAAAGGTTCTGGTTTCCGACTGGGATTAAAGGTTCTTGATTCTGACTGGGATTAAAGGTTCTGGTTTCTGACTGGGATTAAAAGTTCTAGATGTGACTGGGATTAAACGTTCAGCTTCTACAGGCTGGTTTTTATTGATAAAGCAACAAACAGGCAGACCAAAGATGGCAGACATATTGGTGGTTTTACGGGCAGAAACTGCACTGTGACAATCATAACACACGGAAAGACCTCTTCGTGAATCATAACACGTGAGCGTGTATGGCACAGAGAGGGAGGCTGAACCAGCCTCATCATTCCAGACATGGTATGCATTTCCCTGGAGACAAGCTGGGGTTTGTGGAATGTGAGGAAGCCATTACAACCAGTAAACATGCTGCTGGCTGAATTTCATCAGACATACTGTTACAGCTGCAACATCGTTTGCATTAAACATACAAAGCAACCTGATTGGATGACGTCTCAGTGCATGCAGACATCTGATTTCCTGTCTTCCATTTAAGTTTTCGGGTGGTGATTTAGTATAGACTCCTTCAATAGAGACCTGTTGAAAACATTAAATGTCACCATGATTTCAAAGCTGTCCTGTAAAAAGATATAGAATAACACAGAGGATAGCCTGGAGCTGTCCCATCCATGTCACCTTGTAAACACATTCTGATACAAAGAGTAGATCGGAGAGGTTTGCCAACTCGCTTCCCCTCACAGGGAAACGCAGCGTGGGACTGTCAGCTCTCTGTTTATAAAGGGGATCAACTCCTCATTTTATTTTTCACATCCAGAATAAACAGAAATATCAGCATTCAGATGGAGCCATGTTTGTTTCCTTTTGATGAATCTAAGTAATGTTTACACTCCACAGACCCCTCAGGGAGTTCCTGGCCTCTGCAGTCGCTCCATGTGCGGCTCACTAATCCCTGCATCAAATGTCATGATAGAAAAACATTAAATACTGAAGTTGCCAACTGCGTTTTTAGTTTAATTTTTCACAGCTTGAAGTTGACGGGAACTCCAAGATTGAAGCAAACACTTTTTTTTTTTGCAGTATTTGAGCGGGTTGATGATTTCTTTATAAATTCCAGATTTTCAGCAAAGGGTTTAATGCCTTTTATGGCTTCAGGTGAAGATGCACGATGTTGTTAGATGATGATGGTTTAAGCTTATAAGATTTAAACAATGTACGGATTTAGATATTGAAAAATGTGATGTTGCCTCTAACAACCTCAGGGATGTAGAGATTGGATATGATGTGAGGACCAGTGGTTATTTGTGTCGTCATGGCAACAGTTTGCATCCAGGAAGTCTGAACTGAAATAAACATCTGCTTTCTCTGTGTAGAGAAACTTCATTTCCAGATTTTGGATCTAATGTAATGCTACTTTAGTACATTTTGTGAGTGCAGAACTGTTTTACTATTAGAGGTCTTTCCAGATAACATATATATATATATATAAATATATATATATATATGTACAAGATATTTACAAGTCCCAAAAAAAATTTGAATACTGTGAAAAGTTCATGAATTTCTATAATATCTTCCAAGCTTTTATTTGCTTGAATGTTGCTGATTAGGACTTGGAGCTTAAGAAAAACTCAAATTCTCAAACTAAAATAATAAGAATATTGCATGAAATCAATTTAAAAAGGACTTTAAATACAAAAATATCAGTAAAATCTTGCATCTGTACTTTGGTTTGGGCCCTTTTGCATGAATGACTGCCTTAACCCGGCGTGGCATGGATGCTACCAGCTTGTGGTATGATCTCAGCTGTTATGGAAGACGAACATGCTTCCATCACAGCCTTGAGCTCTTCTTTATTGTTTGGTCTCTTCCCGTTGAGCTTTTTCTTGACAATGTCCCACATGTTTTCGATGGGGTTCAGGTCAGGTGAGTTTGCGGGCCAATCAAGCATGGTGATCCATGGTTGTTGAACCAGGATTTTGTACTTTTGGCAGTGTGGGCAGGTACCAAGTCCTGCTGGAAGATGAAGTCTGCATCCTCATACAGCTGGTCCACTGAAGCAAGCATGAAGTTCTCCAAAATGTCCTGGTAGACGGCTGCATTTATGCTGGACTTAATGAAGCTCACAGGTCCATTCCTTATGAAGTCCTCCACACCTCTGAATGGTCCTTTCCTGACCATCTTCTCCAGGCTGCTGTCAGTCCTCCGGCTTCTACACCGTTTTCTTCCACACTTCTTCCTTCCACTTAACTGTCCATTAATGTGCTTTGAGACACTCTGAGAACATCCAGCTTCTTTTCTATCACTTTTTGTGTCTTTCCCACCTTGTGCAGGGAGTCAATGATGGTTTTCTGCACAACTGTCAGATCAGCATCTTCCCCATGATTGTGAATTCTTTTAAACCAAGACAGAGACTTTTTTAAAGGCTCAGGGCACTTATGGAGGTGTTTTGGATTACTTACCTGATTAGAATGTGACAGTCTGAACCTACAATACTGGAGCTTTTCACAATATTCTAATATTTTGAGTTTTTGAATTTGAGGTTTTCTAAAGCTGCAAGTCCTAATCAGCAACATCCAAACAAATAAAAGCTTGAAATATATTGATTTGCATATTATTTATCTATACAACATGTAAATTGCTACTTTTCAGTTGAATTACAGAAATACAAGAACTTTTCCTGGATATTCTATTTTTTTGGGGGTAGTACCTGTATGTATGTATGTATGTATATATATATTAGGGCTGTCAGGAGATTAAAAAAATTAATCTGATTAATTACAGGATTTGTAATTAATTAATTAATCAAATTAATCACATTTTAATCTCATATCTGCTAAAGCAGTCGTGGGGAACAATGGTCCTCAAGGGCCGCAGTTCTTTAAGTTTTCCATGCAACCCTGCTCCAACACAGTCTGTGAAGTTCTGTACAATGACTCAATATGTTGTCTTCTTCTTCTTCTTCTTCTTCTTTTTGTGTTTAATGGTGGTTGGCAAACAGCTTTAGGTGCATTACTGCAACCCACTGCCCGGGTCATTCAGTGGGCCATATCTAAAATGCTCCTGCCTTGAATTGGCACTCTGAATAAATCACAATATTTTCTTTTATAACACATTAATATGCAGTGTAATTAATTAATCTAATTAACGCGTTAAACTGACAGCCCTAATACATATATATACGTAAATCTGTCAAATTCTAGGGGGGCCGGATTCAGTTTAGGGGTGCTTCAGAACCCTCCAAAATGGGCTAAAATCACCTCTGACATTTCGTCAGATAACAGAGCCGACATATTTTAGACTGGATTCATGCTTGTGCATACATATCTGTCTTTATTGCTCTCACCACATGCAAAGTGGGTTCCTGGCTTTGCACCCAGTGCCGATTTTCTCACCAACAGAACAGTTACAGCCTCCTGTGGCAAGCTTAGAAGTGAACTACAGACATCAAACTGACTTTTCTTGTTTCTAAAAACCTCCATAAAGCTGTTGAGACGGCACTCCTAGCAGAGATTTAAAGTCTCTGTCAGATGTGCACAGGTTGATGAATGGCTGTTTTATAAAACAGTTAATAGATACTTCCTGTTAGCCTGGGATCTGCAGATGGCAGGGATGAGTGGGAGACACATGCTTTCACAGGTTTAGTGTGAGTATTAGTTTTCACCAGGGTACATAATGGTGTTAACACAAGGGTGTGTCTTTTTCACTTTCTCCTGTGACCCACAAGGGAAATATGAGAATAAAGCAAACAGGGCAAAAGAAATCCTAGCCCAGCCCCCTCCCCCAGCTGCAGGACTCCTCCCTGCTTGTCTCATTTAAACTCAGACTTGTATGGACACTCTATCATGTAACCTCGCTGCAGAATCAGGTGGAGAGACCTGAAAGATCTTTGCACTGCAGAAAAACCAAGAAGGAGTCAGGATGTTTGTCTCTCACCAGGCTGACAATAAAACTTGTCAGCATGTTAATGAGGCTGCTGTCAGCGGAGACGGGAGCGTGTAAATCTAATGCAGTGACAGGTGTCGTACAGAGACGCTCTTTGTCTGCTACATGTGCTGTACATGGTACTGCATCCTGCGCTGGGAAAATGGAGGCCTTCATTACAGAAAGCGGAGCGGAGCCGTTACTGTATGGGCTCATTTGTTTCTCTGGAATGTGGAGGGAAAATCTCCATCTTCTCAGCTGTATCTCCTTCCACTGTACACACAGTCCCATGCATGTCATAAATACAACAGAGGAGGCGTTAGACAGGAAGGCATGGTGCTTGTTGTTCTGCAAATGATAGGAGGTTGCAGAGAGTCGGCTTTGCTTGAATACATTCCTGCAGAGATGTTTTCTGGACCGTTGGAAAAGTAACTGAATCAAAATGTTTTCTGCTTCTCTGCTTAATTCCTACACTACTGATGTTTATGAGTGTTAGTTCTAAATACCATCAGAATCTATTTTACAAGATGAACTGTGCCCTGGGGGGTTCTCATAATTGTCTCCATAAGCAGGATTTTATCATTATTGTAGATGTGGTCACCATAAACACTTGCGGTCACGCCCACATGAGAAAGCTCCACAGATCACAAGTAGATCATCACTCGCCAAATATTTTCTACCACGTCTGTTCTCCTCATTTACTGCTTCTCTGACTCTCCTCCGCTACAATGTTCGCTAAATGTCGGGTATTCAGGCTCCTTCTTCTCCAGAGCTCAACTGTTGGTGGCGTCCAGAGTTTTTGGTCCATTCAGAGAGTTCTGTATAAAAAGAAAACGCAAACACATAAGCTGCTGACTTGAAAACCTTCATGATAAAACAGTTTAACATTATCCGGGTCCGATGGAGTACCAGTCCCAGTTTAACGTTATCTGGGTCTGATGGAGTACCGGTCCCAGTTTAACGTTATCCGGGTCCGATGGAGTACCAGTCCCAGTTTAACGTTATCTGGGTCTGATGGAGTACTGGTCCCAGTTTAACGTTATCCGGGTCCGATGGAGTACCGGTCCCAGTTTAACATTATCCGGGTCCGATGGAGTACCGGTCCCAGTTTAACGTTATCTGGGTCCGATGGAGTACCGGTCCCAGTTTAACATTATCCCGGTCTGATGGAGTACCGGTCCAGTTTACTAGATAGAGAAGAAAACATTACAAATAAAAGATCGTTCATTCATCTCCAGCAAGATGAAATTATGGTTTATTTCTGTCAGACCAAAGAGTTAGTGAATATTCTCGATCTTTATTGATTGACAGGTGTTCAGGCTCCCATCTTATCCTACCACATGCTCCTGAATGGACCAATCATAGAGAGAAACATTTTGTGCTTCACTTTTAAACCCATCGAAGGCCATTAACGAGCAACTTCTGCACCGGTGGAGGAATGAGATAGTCTTTATTACGCCTGCAGGGCTTTAAAGGCCGCCGAGGAGCAGCTGAATAGACAGATTCCCCAGGAGACTCCGACATAAGAAGTCTTGGCACTGGATGTGAAACCGAAATCCCTGCTAGTACCGCTTTGATACTTTTCATTTGAAGATGTTTGGATTCAAATAAAAATGCAATTTATTGCACAAGCTGCAGCTACATCCACTGGTACTGGTCGGAGGAGAAGCTCTGCTCTGAAGTAAGAATAAAAATCTGAATCAGAGGCTTCGTGTTTTTAGCTTAACCACATCTCATGTTGGAGGCTGAACAACAGATTCTGAAAAGGGCCTGCAGGAGTTTTACCTTGAGTCATCTAATCGAATGGAGGTATGGTGGGCTGAAAGGCTCGGCCTGTGGTCACAAAGACCTGGATACCTGAAATTTAAAGCCAGAGAGCATCAGCGATAAGATTCTTCTGACTGAAGATGAAAGAAGTTCACAGAATAACATTAAGAGTCAAGACCAAGTAATAGATCTCATGAACCAATTGGGGATTATCACGCTTACCTGAACTTCCTGGTATTTGGGCATTTCCTCTTCTGGGCCATTTTAACAACAGCCGTTCCTGCTCTGTTATACTGTTTAAATCGGATAAACTCCAAACATACTTAAGTTTTCATTCTAGACTGAAGTCATACAAAGGAAGAAGTGGATCAAAGCGATTGATTCGCCACGGTGAAGGGCCGAACTTTATAATAAAACAACACACGTTTGTTTGTAGCCGGTGGGGCACAACACCGGCACTTCACAGCATGCTAGCATTAGCCAGCTAGCGTTTACTGACGTGCTTAACATTGTGCGTCTTAAAACACACAAACATCTGAAAGCGTCACCTTTCTTGGCAGTCCCCGGTTGTTCTAAAAAGGAGTATTGTTTACTTCCGCGAAGCTCGCACATGCGGGGTCACGAACGGAAGCCTCGGCGTTCAGCGCCTACTCTGCCGATAATGCAAGCGTAGAAGAAGAAATTCATTGTTTACATTGTGGTAAGAGTGCAAAAGCTCTAAACAAACCGGGACAAACTCAGGAGGGGTTGGATATTGATCTAAAAGAAAGAAAGAAAGAAAAAGAAAACGTGCGATCTCGTCTGCTGCGCCTTCCTTTCGTGAATGCGCATTGGCGTGCTTGCTAGGCATGCGATGTAGTCTTGTTTAGACTCTAAAAATATACTAAATGGCGTAGTTTCAAGTAAATTCTGGACGCTACCCACTCAGGACACTTGGATTACATTGGACGAGCAGTATGGAGGAATATTGACAATTTTTTGTGGACTTTTATGGACCTTTTTGGCTCGGACCCTGGCGAACTCCATCGGGGGGAACGAGAATTCGTCCTAATCTCCGGCTGCATTTGACATATTAAAAAAGTGGTCCAGAGTCTTGCTCACCATCAGGGTAAGTGGAAAATAAAGTTACATCATGAACTATTCCTTTAACGGTTAATACGTTTCCTCTCGTCTACGTTATAAGGTTGAGCCAACTGTCAGGATGTTATCCAATCAAAATCGCCCATCTCTGTTAAGACCTGGTCAGGCCTATATGAATCCATGGTGCAGGCAAACGTATGTATTTTGGGTTGGTGAGTGATGGGTGAATTGACCAATCACAGCTGGTAGGCCGTCCTGAAGTCCTGACGTCACCTTCATCTGAGCAGAGCAGTAAGAGCTAGCATGAGAGTTGAATGAGGTAAACGAGAGTGACGTTTTGGCTAGCTGCTAAAAACTCTTTTCAAGGCAACTTTTGCTGAAAAGCAACATAATTAGAGTGGGAAAAACAATGAATCTCTGTGTCTACATCTTCTGTTGAGCGCTCTTGTTATATGTGTATTTAGTGAAACTTTGTGTCATGGTTTCAGAGCGTTGTCCATGGTGATGATGCTGTCAGTAGCATCAGCTTCACTGGATGATGATATTCTCACATATGTTTTTCTGTGTGAACATGTTTTATATTTACAGATTTTGGCTTTGCAGAGACGTTTATGAAAAACGTATGTAACCTGAATGATAGTCAGTTTTCTGCTGGTAATGCTGAGTAGGAGTCTTGTTGCTGGGAGTTTTATCTGTGGGGGGGGGGTTCTTTGGCGCTGATGGCTGAGATGAAGGCCCAGCTGTGGAGCTCATTGACCACTGACCACCGGCATCTTCATGATGCTTCTTCCCCGTTTCACAGTGACAAACACTCCTGTTTGAACCCCCCCTCCCCAGCTGGGAATTGAACTAGCAACCTTCATATTGTAAGACTGCAGTGCTAACCACTACACCACCGTACAGCCTGTCTCATCCTGTCTCAGAGCAAAGATAAATTTTTGTTTTCATATTTGTTTAAAAGCAAACGTTAAAACCCCTCACATTTTGATGTTTTGTTTTGATTTTTTAAATATATATTTGTGGTCTCGTCTCGGTCTCTTAAAGTCTTTGTCTTGGTACTCCCTGGTCACGGTAATGTCTTGGTCTCGGTTGGTGCAGTCTTGACTACAACACTAAATGATGCACACGCTTGCAAACACAGCAATTCCAGCCATAAGAGAAGTCTGTGAGTAAAACGTGCATCAACACTCACCAGAATTAGATTCCTGATTATCAGGAACTGGAGCTGCAGCAGAAAACCTGATCCGGTAGTTTTGTGCTGGATCAGTTCTCTGGAAGTTGGGAAGAACCAGGTTGGAGGAATTCATGTGATTCTCTACAGATAAGATCATGCATTCATGTTGGTTTCTTAGTTCCAACTGACTTTATTCTGTTATTCCAGGGGCAGAGAAACACACCACCTCACATTTCCAGTGAATCAAAACACTTACAGATAAGAATTACTTTTGTATGGGCTTGATTGCAGCATCTCTACACTGTTAGTTTGCTTTTTATCTGCTTAGATGACTTTGCATACAAAACTGAGCAAGGCTATTTTATCTGGAAGATAAAATGAGTTCAGTCGCCTTTAGACCCAAGTAAGATGTCAGAAGTTCACTCAACAAGCATCTAAGATTTAGATGTCTTGCTCTTATTCTGTTCTCCATCTCTAGAGGTCCACAAAGTTAACTTCTTTCAAAGCCCATGAACAAATTAGTCGTGTATGAAAAAAGATGAAAAAAAAAGCCATTAGAGCAATTTCTTGGTCTATGAAAAAAGTTTTCCTACAAATGCTCTTTTCCACAGATGAGGACTCTTTTTGTTTCCCCAATGTAATTTTCAACTTAATGTTTGCACAATGTATGATATTGTTCACAGGTTAAATACTTGTTTGTAGGTTGCCTGAAACGAAGAACTGAAGGTTACTCGTTTCTGCATAAGTTATGGAGCAGTGATCACCAGTCCTGGTCCTCGAGGGCCGGTATCCTGCAGGTTTTCCACGTCTCCCTGCTGCAGCACACCAGAGTCAGAGTCAGACAAGGTCCGTTTCTCAATTCTGCACACTCGTGTACTTGTGAGAACAGACTTGTGGGTACGCACTGGAAGTCTGCATTGTGGAGTTCACAAGCACAGACTCCGCCTACTTGACGGATTGGGACAACGCAAACTTGTGACATCACCACCAACGGTGTGCAGCAGTGAGTAGGGCTGCCTGTCAACATGAAGATAATATTGTATTATTCTACAGTTTAACTGCTCCAAAACAATTATACTAAGTGGATGTTTTGGGTTTTTTTTTTCTCCAACATGTAAATTATATTTATTTCCAATATATAATTATTTGATCAAAAACAGCTGTGAGAGGAAAGCGGGAGGAAGAGCTGCAGATAAAAGACCAAGAACAGTAAAGAATAGGAATGATAGCTCAGGTGTGGCTGTTGGAGGAAGAGGAGGGAGGAGGAGGCTGCCAAACACTGCACGTGTGCAGGTGCATGCTGGGATTTACATCTGGTCAAGTACGTACGAGCCTCCTCTGACGCATGCGGAGGAAAATGGGCGGAGGAAGTTTTCATCCGAGGATTTCCAGCGTACTTTCCGAGAAGCGAACTTTTTAATGGAACATGACTTGGACTGCGGGTGATGACGTTTCACAAGTCTACGAGCACGCAAGTATGCACAAGTACGCAGATTGAGGAATGGCCCAAGCTCTGCACAACTCTGCTAATTAGTCATTGATTTGAATCAGGTGTGTTGCAGCAGTGAGACTTGAGCCGTCACTTACCCGAGTGCACTGGAATTGAGTGCGTAGTGCGCACTGTGTACTTCATCTGTAGAGCACACTATTGTCGCCAAATGCTGACCCAAACAGAGCACTGCACTTACAGGAAGTGACGGACTAGCACTGCCCGCTAACGTGAGCTAACTCTACTGAGCCGGTATAACCGCAGCCTCAAACACACGACCAGATAATAACTGTCATCAGGGAATGAACAGCTTGGTAGCTACATATACATTAGTTATAATAGTAGAATAATTTCATACACGTTACTCAAATTAGTACAATACCGCCTCCGATCCAGCAGGGGGCGCCACCACTTTGTTCACCACCATTATTCAGCTCTGAAAGCAGTTCGAAAGTCCTGCCTCTTCCACTACATCAGCAAGATGGCGTCCGTTTAGTGCGAGTAGTGCGCTTAGTTTTGCACTTCATTTTTGGCCGTTATTAGGGCAACATCCTGGTACTTTCAGTGCACTGAATTTTCGCTTAAATGACACCATGAACACACTCAAAAAGAGTGTTTGAAGTGCTCACGGCCATGGAATACCTGCAGGATACCAGCCCCTGAAAAGCGGGCTTGGTGATCCCTGTAATGGAGGAACTCCAAATATGGAATGAGTTGGACGACAACATAATAGAATCTTCCACATTTTCCATTTTAATGAAGCAAAAAGTGAAAATTCATCATTTCTGAGTCAAAGGAATTAAAAGTTTACCATGTGAAGCTCTAGATGTGTAATTCCATCTGGAACACAGCATGACATCACACACCATCTCTGTGTTGATATCCAGCCTCTTGTTTACAACGGTGGTCTGGCCGTGCATCCATGTTCGTGCAGGTGAGAGAATTTGTCATTAGTTCGGTAAAATATAGCCATGTGTACTGGCTCGCTGGCTACCGAAGTACGACGTACTCCCAAGCAAGAACCTTGAAAGCAAGAACTATAAAAAAAAAGTTATGTATGCGTGTTCAATAGGTGCTCCACAAGCAGCTTTCTGACTGGCTGGGGGGAGTGAGGGGGGCAAGTATGTATTTTTTTCTTATGAAAGTTGTATTTGTTTGCATTTTTATGAGCTATGGATGTTTTTCTCAGAAGTGCCTTTAATTGCAGAATGTAGCTGTAACTGTTGAACTGTATGTTTTTGTACAGCTGATTTAATGACTAATGTCTGTAATGGAATTTGGACTCGTCTCCTTTGACAAAGAGATCTTGTAATCTCAGTGGAAAATCAAACGGGATTGCGTTTGTAAGAGTACTCCTAAGTTTTGATGATGTGTAGATCTCGGTGAATGAGCTCTGGAGTGGGACTTGAGGACAGATCTGTTTGCACTTTGTAAATGAGGCCTGTGAACGGGGAAGTCTGGGCTACCTGGCTGCCAACGTGAGCCAGAGCGTGGCTGGATCTGACACTTTGATTCATTTTGCTTGCAGTGAATGAACAACAGAATTTTTGTCATTTTTATAAACATGAAAGGAAATGCCTGAAGTAGCAGTGCATGTCATCATATGCAGCTTGGGAATTCTGCAAAGAGGCCCTTCCACAATTCCTCCCTTCTTATCAGTTATGAGCCTTTTGTTCTTTGTGCATGTACTGCGCCTCTGGGTTGGACATGTCATTACGGAACTATTTGTATTGCTAAATGGAGGGTGCAAAGTTAATGAAATGCCTTTTTACCAGCCAGTGTCCCTCTCTAGCCACAGTTAGAAGACAATGACTCTGTTATGTCCTCTGGTTTTAAGATGGGACACAGGCAGTGGTGTCTGTGGAGTGTCAGAGGTTTTGCGCTCCGTCAATGTACTTTTGTGATAGCTCTCCACAAAGAACCACACATCACGTCAAACAGGGCTATGTACAATGAAAGAGCATTATGCTGTAATGTATAGACTTGTACCATCTGGATTCTTGGCCAGAGACAGACAGATGCTGTGGGAGCAGAGACTTCAGGCTTTGTTTGATTTTCTGTGACTTCCACGAAGGATGAGGCCAGATTTATGTGATTCGTACCCACTGGGGATGATGGCACTCGAGAAAATGCAACCACTGTACACAGTTATCTAGCCAGTGCCAGATATAGAGATGAATTGTCTCTTTGAGTCTGCAGGTGTTGTGCTGCACAGCCGGAATAAAATCAGGTCAGCTTTGAGCTTCCTCTGCAAAGCTGGAGACAAGTTCCAGGCAAGAGGAGTTGCAGGAGACTAAAAGTGATCAGCTGGAATATTTATTATGTACAGAAGAGGATTAGGACCACTGAAGAAAAAGAAATCTTGGAAAAAAAGTCAGTTTTCCCCAGAAAATATAACAGAAAAAAATCTTTTTTTTTTTCTGGAAAAAGTCAGAATTCTGACTTTTTCCAGAACATTTAAAAAAAAAAAAACTGGTAGTTTTTTTTATTACCTGGAAAAGACTGAATTCTGAGGAAGAAAAGTAAAAATTCGGACAATTTTTCTTTTCGGAATTCAGATTTTTTCCCCCAGAACGTTTAAAAGAAAAAACTTGGGAGACTTTTAAAAATTTATTTCTGAAAAAAAGTTTGTTTTTTTTTTTTCGCAGAATTGAGACTTTTCTACAGAACATTTAAAAAATGGGAGATTTTTTTTTAATCGTTTCTGAAAAAGTCAGAATTCTTAGATTAAAAGTCAAAGTTTGAGATTGAAGTCAAAATTCAGAATTTTTCCAGAACAACAACAAAAAAAAATCTGTTTTTTTTCTGAAAAATATCAGAATTCTGATGTTTTTCCATAACATTAAAAACAATCAGTTTTTTTTTGCTGAAAAAAGTCAAAATTCTGATATTAAAAAAAGAAGATTTTTAAAATTTATTTCTGAAAATAAAAGTCAAAATTCTGACTTTGAAACATTGAAAAAAATTCCGGATATTTAAAAAAAAAAAATTGTTTCTGAAAAGACAGACTTCTGAGATCAAAAATCTGAATTTTGAGATTAAAGTCAAAATTCTGCAATTTTCCAGAATATAAAAAAAAAATTCGGGAGATTTTTTTCTTAAAAATATCAAACTTGTGATGTTTTTACCGAAACAATAAAAGTTAAAAAATTGGGGATTTTTTTTTTTTATTCTGAAAAAAATTAGAATTCTGACAGTAAAATAAAAATTTTGAGATTAATGTCAAGATTCTGACTTTTTTCTCAGAATTCCTACTTTTTTTGAGAACATAAAAAAAATTAAAAAGAAATTCAAGAAAAAAAATCTCCTGAATTTTTTTTTTTTTTTAATGTTATGACTTTTTTTTTCTCAAAATTCTAACTTTTTTCTCAGAATTTTCTTTTTCTTCAGTGGCCCTTGTCCTCTTCCGCTGTAATGTAAGACACAAATGAGCAAATTAGCACTATGCCTCCTCCGCTGGTGACAGCTGATATTTGTCATTCCTCTGATGTGACATGACAGGAAGACATCAAGCCTTAATAGACTGAGCTTTACCTCAGATCCAGGCATTCTCGTCCTTATCAGGCCCAGATGTTGCAGCCTGCAGCAGTGCCAGACAGGAAGCTGAAAGATAACAAACCCTCAGCAAACTGTCGACGCCCCGGTCCATCAAGCTTGACCAATGCTGAACGGCCAGACTCACCTCGCTCTGCGTCACACGGCCGCACGTTTCCCTGCAACGCTGCCAACAAAAGCACAGCAATGAAGCTTTATGTGTTCGATTGTTGATGGGACCATAAAACTGGGTGTGCTCCCTTCATTCGTTCTCACCCTCCTCCTCAAACAGATAAATCTCATGAGTTAAATGTTCTGTTGAAGGAGACTTACGATCAGATCGTGTAGGAGTTCAGCTCTGAGGAGAGAAATATCTCCTGACACATGAAAAATCCTTAATATTCAGCCATATTTGTCACATTCAGGCTCTGCTGCTTCAGCATACGTCTGCTTTTTCTCCCTGCTTTTCCATTGATGCACCAAATGTGAACTTTCTGTTACTTCCGTAACTTTATTCTCAAATCTCATCACTTTTAAAGGCTAATTGTGTTAATCTTGGTCAGGACTTTTCTGTTATTATCATATTTATAATTCCATGATTACTTTTATTGAAAGACGCATAGAACAGGAGATATGAAAAGTACAGACAGTCATTGCTTTTCGACCAATTTGCTCACATTGATTCCCGTTATAATATTGGATATACAGTTATTCTGACACATGATAATGTTTGTCCCATTAATAACTAATAAATCTAAGCCTTTTCCTTCAAAATACAAGAAAAAAAGGGGTTTTAGACTGAAGAAAATATATATTGTGTGTGTATGTGTCCGTATGCATGAAATTCAAATAAAAAAAAAAAAAAGCTTTATTGTTTTTCTTGATGAAGCTTCCTCTCTCCTACTGGATGCACATGTAGCATGTTGCAGGTGCATCTCTGGAGTCGGTGAGAATCGTTTGCAGCCTCGTCTGGCTCATTTCTTCAGCAGACAGCATGAAGTAAAGAATGAATGGAGACGAAGCTCATGCTGTAGCCACCTGAGGGAAGTTAGATACCAGCTGCAAGAAACTCCTGCAAGCAACAGAGGAGCCCTGCAGGCAAGAGGAAGAGGAGGGGTAGGAGGAAGAAGTGAAAGAAGAGGGAATGGATGACGATTAAGGCTGTAACAGTACAGAAAAATCAGGGTCCAGTATGCACCTCGGTACAGTAATGGAGAAAAAAAATACACAAATATTAACCGCCTTGTGTTTTATCAATAAGTTCACTAAAATTTAACATCACAGCCAGGTTCATACTACATACCAGACCCAGCACCGCCTACAAAGCAGGTTCATTTATCCTGATCTGGTTTTCTGTCCAGCACCAGCATACAAACTGGTTCCAGGTCTCATTTCCTCATTTCCTCATTTACTATTTGCTGAACGAATGTTCCTCATGGCTTTGTATTTCTGTTTATAGACCACACTCACTTCCATGCAGCATTCACCTCAACTAGCCTGAAATTCCTCACCTGTAAGCCTGTCGTTTGTCGCATTACTGTGCTGTTGTGATTCAGAGTGACCAGTAAAGACAGTTAACTGTACAAGCGAGTCCTGTGTGTTCTGACCGACAACCCATGGTGAACATCAAACCTCCTTACCAACACCTAAACAGTCTTACATCAACATCACCCTGATGGGACACATTTTTGGAATTGTTCCATATAACTCCATACAAATGGCCCGAGTGTTTGGCAAAAATTACAAGAAAGGATCTCAGTGAGTTCTAGAATGTTTCCAAAGTTGATCCGGATCCAAAGAAAATTCCGGATACTATGATCCAGAACACACAGAAATGAGGGAGTCGAACTGCTTGGCGGAGGTCTGCGCTCTCCGAGTGCTTTCCTAGTGTGTAATATAACACTGTCAATACGAAGGATATTCCAACAGTACCGCTGCCTACGGATACCCGTTTAGTTCAAAAGGGCGGAGTATCTGGGATTTAGGTGCGTTCACACATCCCTCGCGCCACATTTCAGGTCGATGCTAGCCGCTTTGAAACCACCGTGTCCAGCTGGTCCAAGATCGAGTGAGTTACGTCAACTATGAGTGTTCTGACCCAAAACTCAGTTAGGTCGACCTAAATGGGTCCTGTGTGAAAACGACCTTAGATGATAACAAATATGAGACGGACGAAATGCTCCGTGTACAAAGTAAAGAAAAAGGAGGAGATGATGACGCTCTTTTCATATATTTATGGGACCTCTCATCTCTTTCTCTTCCAGGAAAACCTTTTTTTTTCTTTTTTTTTACAAAAGATGCTGCTGCTTTTGTTTACATTTCTGGTCCACCGTCAGAAATGCTCTTCTTCCTGTTCTCAGATGTGACCCTGCGGCTCAGGAAACGCTTTGCAACTGTACCACCTTCCAACTGTGACAGCAGCTCTGAATAGCAGGATGTCCTGTCTCGGGTTCCCCTGGGAGACTCAGCCAGAGGTCAGCACCCTGGAAAGGTTCACCGGCCACGGGAAGGATGAGCAATGATGGGCGCACAGACGTGTGATGGCTGCATTTACCCACTCAGCAATAACTCAGTCATCAATATTATTTGATGCAGTGGTTTGCAGAGATGTAAACTGTGTGGTGACAGATGCACCGTGCACGTGGCCTGCCAACTCAGAGATACACTACAAAGCTTTATTATCATTTTTATATATTCAGTAATACAACCTGCAAATCATTTTGTCCCATTTACCTGAGAAGTAGAAGATGTGGGCATCATTCTGTAAAATGGTGAAATCTTTGGCAGCATTTTTATGAACAAATGTGCTCATTTACAACGTGATGCTGGCACCAGGCACAGACCCAGGGTGGGAATACAAGGCAGGCAGGGGATTTTGGATGAGATCAAACTTAACATTGTGACATCATCAATTTTCTGATTCACAAGAGCCTACTATTTCAATAAGGCCTCCATTCTGATCTGAACAACCTGAACCTGGGAAACATGAAGGGATCACTTACACACTTAACTCATGGTGCAAAACAGGATAGAGGGAGGCACAAAGCATGATGGGAAATATTTGAGCAAATTCACCAGAGGACCAACTACAATAATCTCACAGAAATACACGAAATATACACACAGATTTAAGTGCAGTCTGAACACATGGATGGAGGGATGCATGAATGGATGCATGCGTGCATGCGGGGATGGATGTATGAATAGAAGGAAGGATGCATGCAGGGATGGATGTATGAATAGAAGGAAGGATGCATGGATGGATGGATGGATGCTTGCATGCATGCATGGATGCACAGATTGATGGATGGTTGCACGTATGCATGGAAGGATGCATGCAGGGATGAATGGATGGATGGAGGGATGGTTGCATGCATGCATGCATGCAAGGATGGATGTATGGATAGAAGGATGGATGCATGGATGGATGGATGGATGGATGTTTGCATGCATGCATGGATGCACAGATGGATGGATGGTTGCACGTATGCATGAAAGGAAGGATGGATGGGGGGTCGGATGCATGCATGCATGCAGGGATGGATGGATGGTTGCACGCATGCATGGATGGATGCATGCAGGGATGAATGGATGGATGGAGGGATGGTTGCATGCATGCATGCAAGGATGGATGTATGGATAGAAGGATGGATGCATGGATGGATGGATGGATGTTTGCATGCATGCATGGATGCACAGATGGATGGATGGTTGCACGTATGCATGAAAGGAAGGATGGATAGAGGGATGGATGCATGCATGCATGCAGGGATGGATGGATGGATGGTTGCATGCATGCATGGATGGATGCATGTAGGGATGAATGGTTGGATGGAGGGATGGTTGCATGCATGCACGCATGCAGGGATGGATGTATGGATAGAAGGATGGATGCATGGATGGATGGATGGTTGCACGTATGCATGGATGGATGAATGGATGGAGGGACGGATGCATGCATGCATGCAGGGATGGATGGATGGATGGATGTTTGCATGCATGCATGGATGCACAGATGGATGGAGGGATGCACGTATGCATGGATGGATGGATGGATGGATGGATGGATGGATGGATGGATCAATCGACACATTCATGGATGGATGCATGCAGGGATGAATGGATGGATGGAGGGATGGTTGCATGCATGCAGGGATGGATGTATGGATAGAAGGATGGATGGATGGATGGATGGATGTTTGCATGCATGCATGGATGCACAGATGGATGTATGGTTGCACATATGCATGGAAGGAAGGATAGATGGAGGGATGCATGCATGCATGCATGCAGGAATGGATGGATGGTTGCACGCATGCATGGATGGATGCATGCAGGGATGAATGGATGGATGGAGGGATGGTTGCATGCATGCATGCATGCATGCAGGGATGGATGGATGGATGGATGGTTGCACGGATGCATGGATGGATGGATGGATGGAGGGGGATGGTTGCATGCATGCAGGGATAGATGTATGGATAGAAGGATGGATGCATGGATGGATGTTTGCATGCATGCATGGATGCACAGATGGATGGATGTTTGCATTCATGCATGCATGTATGTATGTATGGATGGATGGATGGATGGATGGATGGATGGATGGATGGATGGATGGATGGATGGATGGATGGATGGATGGATGTATGTATGTATGTATGGATGGATGGATGGATGGATGGATGGGTGAAAACATTCATACGGTCACTGGGTTGATAATATGGACTACAGCAGAACAGAGGAAGAACTGCATTTAATGCCTCACGTGTTTCCACATCTTCCTTTTCTGAAGCCAAAACTTTAATGGTCATATTCCATAATTTCCTTATATACTTAAATTAACTGCTAATATTGAATAGTGACTGGAACCACTGCTGGTCTCTAGACTGCAAACATGGTGTAAGTCAGTCTGGAGTTGATAGGATCTGTGCTGCGAGTCGATGCAGGAAGTATGGAAAACTCATCTGCTGCATTTCCCTGAGCATAAATCACCATCCTGCCTGAGGTAGATTATTTCTACTCCACCCATCAGCTCTGGTATAAAGGTCACAGCATTTTTTATTTTCACAAACTGAGTTCTGCTGCTTCAAATGAGTCTCTTTCCTCTTCCTAACATGTATGGTATTGTTAAGCAGATGACATGACTTGTTAGAGCTATTCGACAGCAGGGACTGTGAGACGGCTCTCAGGATGACACGATGACTCCATCCCATCAGAATGTCAATGCCCCTGCCCAGCTGAGTTCAGCTGACTTCCTGTGGATCAGGGCTTTCTCTCAGACACCGCTGAATGGGGATGGTGTGGCAGTTCTGAATCGGGTTCCTGTTTATGCTCTTCATTTGAAAGTGGTTTGCCTGCCAGGGATCTTCCAACTTTTCAACTTTCTACCAACCGAAACTGACCAAGTAACTTTCATGAAAGAAGAAATGAAAACACAAACCAAGGGGTAGTCACACAAAAACTCCTGAGCGCAGGGAATTTTTCCACTGTTTACGAAATGTTAGGAATCTTTTTAAATAGAAAGGCCCATATTTGACATTTTAGTGGTATTTTTCTTCTTTTCTCTTCATTTCTTGCCGTAACTGCACAGGGTCATTTGAAGCAAAGTTATCCGTCAGCTCCACTTCCACATGTGCAACCTTCTTCATAAAAAGGTCTCATCTTTACTGAAATGCAAAGTTTGGTTTACATCCTGGTGTGTTTGTGCAGCCGACTGTGCAGCAAGCAAGAACGACTTTTTAGTTTTTCAGTAACATGTTGCAAGATTTCAAGGAATGTTCGATATAGGCTATTTTTTTTTTACCGATCAGATTTACTGATACTGTCCAACTCTTAAATTCTGATATCCAATGTCAACCGATACCGATACATGCATAGAACTGTTAGGTTGCATCTCTCATATTTTGAGAAATACAACTATATTCCCACTCTGAGAGCAAAGATCCTAAAATCACCTTAACTCATCCAGAGGAGTTCATTTTGGACATCTGGCTGCCAGATATCAGATACTAGCAGGTATTAGCCAACATGTGGCTAATTCTAATGTTTCTGACAACTTGGTAAATTAACCACCAACTTAAAACCAGATTAAAAGCAGCTTCAAAGCAGGTCAGTCTGTAGCAGCAGCAGCTGCAGCGTAGTCACATGACTCTGAAAGGAATGCTGGGATATGAAGTTCTTTCACAATAACAGGGACTTTTCTACATGCTGGACAGCTGTGAACGGAACAAAATCCCGCGAGATTTTGTTGCTCCATTTAAAAAAAGAAAACGATATCGATATTTTCCAATATGACTACATTTTAATCCCAATATTGGCCGATAATATTGGACATCCCCAAAAATTTCCAGTAATTTCCAGTTATTCAAGCTAGTAGTGGTTGTAACAATACATCGATCATTAATACATTGATATACTGTAGATTGATTTATTGAACCAAAACTGATCCAAAATTGGCCAAAAATCAACATCAAACCCGCTTTTATTTTGAAAACGGCTTTATTTTGAAGTTCCCCTGACACTTTTTTTTTGCCTGAGTGGGGATTTTCATTTTGATGATTTTGAAAATTACATATTTATACTTGTGCAGTGGATCGATTTGACACAAGGAGATTTTACATGCACTTTCAGTCAGAGCTTCCAGTTATGTGAAGAAAATATAGTTTCTATGGGTGGGATATTAATGCATTAATTGTGATTAATTAATTACAAGAAAATTATTGCATTAAAATTTTTAACGCATTTAATCGCAGTTTGCATTAAAAGCAAAGCGGAACCTATGTCAGGGCCGATTTTCTGCTCCACCCGATTATGCTGACGGACAGGACCAAACTCCGTGACTTTGTTGCTATTTTTAGAGAGTTTTCAGACCCCTCTGATTACTTTTTTGTTTTCAAAAAGCTAGCAACAAGTCTACCAAGATTTTCTGGTGTAATCAGAGAGTGTTAGAGACCGACTTAAAAAAACATCTAGTTTACTTGTTTCTGTAAGCTGCGGGTGCAACCACAGGCCCCTCCCCTGTTATGTCTCAAACACACACTTATGGCGCGTTCCAGCTGTCTCAGGATTCGATATCATTACCAGGTATTTTGCGTTCCAATTGCACCAACTTGGGGAAAAATAGACATCTCCAAAACATCCTATTTGTGAGCTAGAACAGCTAGAAAATAACACATTTCTAGCTAGAATAATAACACAGACGTTATAACAATGTTACCACAACAACAGCCAATTTCAGAGTGTGTTTAAAGACACACAACGTAACTTTTAGACCTTAAAAATCTGCGTTTCTGACTCGTTTTGATGTCACACCAACATTCATTATGCGCATTTTCGAGCTGTCAGTGCCCAGAGGCGTCCCGGGGCTCAGAAACAGCACTATGTAAGATTCCCATCCGGGACGCGACCGTGACGTTGCAGCCGACTATTGGTTGCAGCACCGCATCACTCACTAGCAACCGGATGTAAACCAGGTATCAACGTCGCGGCTGTTTTGAATGCGCATCATGTCGAATTCGGTAAAGAAACGCAAGGAAACATCACCGGAGGAAGAGAGGAAAAGAAACAGAGGAAGGGACAGAACAAGAGTCAAGATAAGACTGTCTTTTACTGGCTGGAGTGAGCTTACAGTACAGGTACGAACAAGATGGATGCTAGTTTAGCCGCCGATAGGGGGCGCGTCACTTAGAAAACTGCTGAAAGTTCCGTTGTGTGTCTTTAATAAACAACACATATTCACACTGCATTGTAAAGGAAAAGTGAGACTGTAAAATTCAATGATAACAACTTGGTGCTGTTTACACTTGAAACTTATGAACAGGAAATAAGTGTATTAGGAGTTTAATAAACACAACGTACTGGACGCAGCCATCCTTAAATCTATAATTCCGGGGTACTCTGCGAAATTACGAGCTTTAATCTCGGAAAAACAAGCTCATGACGTCACTTCCTGGGAAAAATGAGTTCCGAGACAACTGGAACGCATTATAAAGGCTGGAGGAAGCATCAGCCGTAGAAAATAGTAGATACTTCTCCCCATGAACCAGAAAATAAAACTCAAAGCTGCCGCTGATCATCAGATATTAATGCCTCTAAATGTAAAGTTTTTCACAGACACATTTTAAAAAGTATTTTTTCATGTTGTAGACTCTTGTTTAGAAAACAGTTTCCCACCCAGCAAAATTTGGCTGAAAAGATGTTGAAAAAATCATGTCCATCTGTTGAAAACGTTGAAACAACATTTTGCTTTGGTTGAAAAGTGAAAGGTGAAAAGCTGTCTTTCAATTAGACGTTGAAAAGACGTTTTTTGACAACTTTTCAACGTCTAATTTTGGGCTAAATTTGGCCAAAATCAGACAGTCCAAACTCAGCGCCACTTTCAACGTCTATTTTCAGGCTTAAATATGGCAATGACGGACCGACCAGATTTAGCCCAAAAAACAATGTTGAAATGACGTCTTGTGTTTGCTAATTTAGGCCTGGTCCATTTCGGCCAGGGATCATTTTTATTTCTTCTTCTACTTTTTTCTTTTTTAAGTTAAAATACAGTTAAATGCATTTGATCAAACAAGAATAGAGCTGGAGTTCACAGTTTAGATTTCTGTTATTGTTTATTATTTGATTCAGTTGTCCCCAAAAATCTATTCAAATAAAGAAAATGTTACTTTTTGGGTCAATTTTTATAATGTGATGAAAATGCGATTAATCGAGATTAATTAATTACAAAGCATCCAAATAATTAACGTTTTAAATAGACTCCCACCGCTGATCGCTTCATATCAATCGGAGGATCCTAAATCGAACTGAATCAAAATCGTATCATGAATGAATTTGAGATATCAGCAAACATAAAATTACCATCCACTGTATTGATATAATATTGTACCCTGATCAAACCAGCGATTTACACCCCTGCCTTTTACCTCCTATCCTCACAAGTCTAACTCAGCTGCATCAGAAAGCTCTTCTTTCTTTATTCCAGCCATAGACGACCATTATTTTTCTTCTTTTCAGACACACATCGAACTTTCTGCTCACTTGTTGATCTGTGGCTCATTTGATGGATGGAGATCTGATTTATCTATTCATAAAAACAAGCTTTGTGAAGTCAATATAAAGGCATCAAACATGATGCCAGACTTGGCTGCTGGGACGTAAGAATGGTTAGTATTCAGTGAAACCTGTAAAACAACAAGCTCTGAAGCTGAGGGTAATTAATAGTTAGTTTATTGTTTTGTTTGCTTTTTTCTCCAGTGTTGTTTAAGCCAAGTTTGTGCTGGGAACCCATCCGGCTGAGCGCACGGTCAGCCGGATGGCTGATCTGCTGCAGAAGCCTTTGTTATAACAACTAAAACGGACCAAGAAACCAAACTAGTTCTTGTTTTCATGCTTCTCTTGAAAGTGGTGTGCTTAACAAGGCTCTTCCCACTTTAGATTCTCTATTAACTGAAACAAATGAAAGGAGAAATGAAACTGAATGAGAGGCTTAAAAAATTCCCCTGAGCTCAGGGATTTTCTGTCCAGCCAGAGAAGGTTGTGGGATTTTGTTTTTTTTTTTACATTTGTTTTGTTTTTTAAGACTCAAGATTAATAGGACTTCTATTGTCAATTCACTGCAGGACAGTTTTTATTATCATAAAATGCGGAAGGTAAAAAGACAACATAAAGCAGTATGATGGATGGACACCAGAACCATGAAATGAATGAGCAAATGTGCAGTGAAATTCAGTGGTGGTGATGATGTCAGAGGAGCGGTGGAGCCCTGGGATGAACAGAGGCTTCATCCAGAGGGGAGATAATAAAGGAAACGATGGTGTTCTTCTCTCCAACACTGCTGTGATAACTGTTCTCATCAGAGAGGCATGAGAAATAAAACATCTTCACATCAATAATCCGGATCACCAGGTGGAAACATCTGCAACAAGTTCAGAGACTTCCATAGACGGGGGCTAAATAATAATAATAATAATAATACATTTTATTTGTATAGCACACTTTAAAATCCAGAGACATCTCATAGTGCTTCACAACAGAGATTTAAAAACAAGAAGATTATAAAATCAAGAATAATAACAAACATAACAGATCTACAAACAACAACACTAGGAATAAATACAGTATATAAAAAACAGTTCAAAACAATAATTAAAATCTAGCAACTAATTAAAGTTGTTTAGAAACCTATTTGTTAAAGGCCTCCTTCCACTGAAAACCCATTTAACTTGCTCCTTCTGAAATACGGAGGGTTTCCCCTTGTTTACTTACACATGCTGACTTGCTAGCGTTGCGTTCCCCCCAGTCGGCTGTGCTTCCTCATCACAGAAACAATACGAAGAGAAGAGCGAATCGGGAACAGCCTCGCACTTCTATGTCACATTGCAAATAGCGTATCCCACGTGGGGTTTATATCTGTCCATTGGAAGGCAGGTAACCCTCCACTACACACTAGAAGTAAAGACGGCTCGAATGTAAGTTCGGAGTTGAGAAGCTAATTAGCTAACTGTTTGTTAGCATGACGGAACAAACTTGTTTGTCGGCTCTATTTCCTGTCTGTAGCGAAATAAGAGCGGAGGGCGGAGCTTCCTTCATACACTGATGGCAGGCAGCCAATCAGACGGAAATTCATGAGAAGGACCCGGAAAAGCTGCCGTTGGACCACAAGCCTCTCTTCTAGTATATAAATACAGCTGGAAACAAAGCAACCAGAAGGTTTTTTTAAACAGAAACGATGCAGAATGCATTCAATAATAATGGAGAACACAGAAATATTAATGAAATGACCACGGAAGTACAACTTTAAAAGCAACATGGAACAGGTAAGTTTTTAGTTGGCTTTTGAAGGCCACAAGGGAGTCAGACACCCTGATGGATTCCTCAGCCGGGGAGAAGAAGAAGAGGGCTCGATCGCCCATAGTTGACCGCCTGGTGCGGGGAACAGTGACAAGGTTCTGGCTGCCAGACTGGAGGGATCAGGAAGAGGATAATGGAGAGACAAGGTCTTGGAGGTGGGATGGGCCTGAGTGGTTTACTGCCTTAAAGACCAGCAGGAGAAACTTGTAAGTTATCCGCTGGGTAACAGGGAGCCAATGAAGGGAACGGAGGACTGGGTAATATGGTGGGATTTGCAGGTTCTGGTGAGAACACCGGCAGCACAATGTACGTACTGTAACCTCTGGACGGGTTTAGATGGAATACCTGCCAACAGAGAATTGCATAGTCGAGGTGAGATGTAATGAAGGCGTGGACCAGTTTTTCAGCATCAGGTTGGGAAAGTGAGGGTCTGAGTCTGGAGATGTTCGTTAGGTGGTAGAAGGAGGTTTGGCAGGCTGATTTAATGTGGGCAGTGAAGGAGAGAGACGAGTCAAACTTGACACCAAGACTGGTGACCAGTGAGGACAGTGGGATGGAATGGCTGCCAACAGTGATGTGGGTGATACCAGCGTGCTTGGTCTGGTGGGGGGTGCCGATGAGGGTAGCCTTAGTCTTCCCGCCATTTAGCTGGAGTGAGTTTTGGTTCATCCAGTGGAAAATGTCCTGAAGACATCTAGTAGCCCGGGAGAGAGCCAGTTGGGTGTCAGGGGATCAGTTCTGGTCTACTGTCTGGTCGTGGTGGTCGACTGGATCCTGGTTCCAGATTTCAGATTTAGTTTATTTCAGAAGGGACCACACACATCAGCACTGATTACAGTGGAAAATATGCTTAATAGCAGACTGTAGCTCTAAGAACTCATTTCCATCTGCAGTCCCCCAAAACACTCAAAATACATCACTCAAAAAAGATATAAAACACATACGCACATAATAATGGAAGCAGTTGAAAGCTTTAAAAGAATAAAATAACTAAAGTAATTACAGAAACATGAGTTTAACCTATTTGAGTGAGAATGCTCATTTTCCTGATGCCACTAACTGTTGATTGTGTTGTTCTGCTCATCTGTTCAGATGTTAATTTAATAAACTTTTTTAGTGGAGGGGCCATATCATTGATTGTCTTGAAAAGTAAACATAAATTTGTATATTTAACGTAACTTTGAAAGATTAACATTCCTTATTCAGAAAGTACTTAACAGTGATGATATTGTTGCGTTTTCCTGTCCAGGATCCTAAGGGCCTTTTATAGAGTGATTCCAGCAGTTTAATGGTTGTCTTGTTGGCCTGTGACTAGCATGATACTAAAGACAGAATCGTTGCATTCATGTAGATTTTAGCTCCCTCTATTGTCGATGAGTTCAGAATGCCTTAGCGTCCCAGTACAACGAGATTTCTTCCAAGTACCATCGTCCAAGATCAGACAGACAACAGGCAAACGTGACATACTGGAACCGGGAGGTCTTGAGGAGCAGCATATACATGCGCACCCATGTTTGCAGATACATAGTGAAAAGTAACATCGGGAAAGGTGGGGAGAGGGGGCAAAAAAAAGGAGCCACTGTCCTCTGCAGATGACGTGATAATGAGTTAAAAAAAAACCACCTCAGTACAATTAAGCACATACGCAGACAGTCACAACATCATGAAACATATGGTGGGTAGGAGGAGGGGTCCAGAGCCCATTGAGGGAGGGGACGCAGCTCAAAGGCGCATCACCGCCATCCTCTACTGCTTCCTGGTGGGAGGACGAGACACAAGGAATGAGGAGGCATTGAATAATCAGGGGTGTGCCAGTGATCATGTGTCCGTGCATGCGTGTGTGCACGTATGTGAGCCCGTGAACCAGACGAGTTCACACCCAGTCTCTGTCCACAGATGCACCTGAAGGTCGACAGATTGTATTTCAATGTATGACAAATCTTTTGAGCATATTTTTTTAAAAGATAAGCCTAGAATCTAAAACAATGCCAAGGTATCTGAACTCATCTACATTTTTAATTTTTTGTTCCATAACTGTTACAGTGGTAGTTGTTTTGCAATGTGGTCTCCTTGAGAAAAATGTTGTTGCGTTTTTTTCCCCCCCCCCATATTTAAAGCTATGGTCTACATTTTGAAAGTTTGATCATTATTAATAACCTCATTTAGATGATGGTAATGGTCCTATAGTACAATCTACACAATGTGAAGAGCAAAAAAAAAAAAAAAGAAAGAAATCCATCAACTCTAGTGGCTGCTGGTCTGCAAAAACATTAACTAATACGAGCCATCCGGTGCTGCTAATGACTGGAAACACTGCTGGTGGTTTTCTCTGTGTGGACAGTCGGTGTCGGAACGTCAGTTGTTTATTTTCAGTATTGTGAACTAGCGTCGTTCATCAGTGTTTTCCTGAATGCTTTCAATGAACTTATGAAGTATGCTCGAATGTCGCAGTCTCTTACCGATGCTAAAACCAGCTAAAACACACCATAAACATCCCGGTGGTTGAGAAAGGCAAATATTATGTATATGACCAGATGTTCTTGTTGTTCCAAACATGGAATAAATATTACACTGTGAAGCTGTTGTGGTAAAGCTGGTTGTGGTTGAGGACGAGGGCTGTATGTACTCGTGGGAGGGATCAACGAGCAGAGAGGGGAGGGCCGTATGGGGGGGCAGGTTGCTTTTTTTCAAAATTTCTCAACTAATTCTGAAATCGTAGACCATAGCTTTAATGTCAAACAAGACAGCGTTTCAACCATTTTGAAATGTCATTCATCAACTGTAATAACTTGGTTGCCACTTTCTCTGGGTTCTTCCCATGTGTGTAGATGACTGTGTCATCTGCATACATTTGACGTTAAGATCCTCACACACAGATGGGAGGTCGTTGATATAGAGGCTGAACCATAGACCATTGATAGAGAGGGACGAACCTTCCCCTCACATGACCTATTGGTTTATGAAGAGCTAAAAGTGAAGCCAGTTGGGCGTGTCCCACCATCGCCATCTTGCCATGTCACGTGTGTAGTCACTCCAGGAAAATACTCAAATGGGCAAAGGCAAGGCCGCTCTGAGCCATGGGGCAAATGATTGACAGCTGCCGTACTCTGGGCTAAACGCTAACCGAGCTAACTCAAAACTAACAGGAGCTAGCGAAGATTAGCCCCCTAAGCGGCGGGGTAAAGGTAAGACACGCTTAGACTTGTTATTATCTGACTACAAACTGCTATTGTGCTACTCTGCTATAAACTGAGACCTTACTGGGAGCAAACGAGGAGCTAACTAGGAGCCACTGGTCAGCAGGCCGGGTTTCCGGTCTGCCGCATGTCAACCAAAAGGACATGCCCTTAATTATGCTTAATTTCAAGATTAAATAACATTTAAACGGATGAGTAATAAAAAAAAATTCACCCCCTCACAGTTGAGATGAAGGTAAGCTTGACCTATTAAATCTAAAACAATTTTTTGCACTAGGCTGTAAACGTATGTATGTTTATTTCTGCTGTGAAGTTGGCGTTTTTAACATGGGAGTCTATGGGGATTTGCTCCGTTTTGCAGCCAGCCCCTAGCAGATCAAGGGAGGACTACAAATAATTACTTCTTCCAGGTAGACTCCTAGTTGGCCACCAGAGGTTGCCGCTTGGGCTGAACAATAGAGGCCCTAAAACCAAGCCTTGTGGTACCCCCATAGTGGTGGTGGTGGTGGTAAACTGGATCCCAGTGGTGGAAGACTGGATTCCAATGAGGCTAGCTCCACATCGGGAGCTGTCGTGCTCCTGATTCTGGGGCTGGGGTCTGTCTCTGCCAGGGCCGGATGAAAGAGGCAGAGGCTCCTGGGCACAAAGTGTTGAACCATCTGAACCAGATGACTACTGACCAGTTGCCCAAATATAAAAGTCCTGGAGAAACTCTTCCTGGCTCAACTCTAGGTGTCTGTGGCATACTGGTTCATTCTGGAAACCCAGTGTTTCTTATCATTATGAAATGGATTTTTCATATACTGCTCTACCGGTGAATGGCCCTGACAACGTCCGGAATGTATACAGTGGGAAAGTGTTTCAGCGGGGACCCATTTCACTGCTGGACACAAAAACCATAATGTGTGAAAAGCTGGTGAAAGCTGTCCAAGTTAAGCACATTTTGTTTGCCCAGAGGAACTAATTCCCAAAAGAGAAGCCACATTTATGATTTGCAAGTTTTTCGGCTTTAAAGATTGGATGTGGACCAAACAACTGTTTGCAAATGCTGTCAAGCAAAAGCAGCAGCTGGCAGTGGTAACACTAGCAGCTTAGCCAACAACATGTTTTAGAGTACCAAGAATGCCATGATCAGGGACTGCATATGAGAAAAAGAGCAAGCAGAGGTCAGATAACAATCATATTTCACTGTGCCAGTGATATGGTCCCTATAAATACCACTGAGGAAGACGGATTCAAGATGATGGTGAAAATTTTGGATCCCAGGTATGTCCTGCACCTTCGGGATATAAATATCCCAAACATGGCATGCTTTATAAACCAATTCTAAAGATGCTGCAATGTGTATTTGTTATTTTCAGAGGTAGCATCTGCTATTCACTATTTTTTACAGTGGAAGTAGCCAGTGTGCAGCTGTTATGACAGCAGGTGTGACTACAAAGCTTACAGAGCTGCAGGACCTGCACACCTTATTGCGGGAGAACGCAAAAGTATTGTGTCCAAAAGGGAAAAAAAATTGCCATGTTACCCAGGGGGCCCCATAGTGTAATAACATTTTATACCGGACACACTCAAAAATAGAGGTACCAGTTTGTGTTAAAATGAAATGAATGAAAATGAAAATGAAATAAAATGAGAAATACTTTATTTATCCCAGAAGGGAAATTCGAAAATGTAAAAAGCTCTCTTTTTTTCTTTTTTCTTTTCTTTACTTTCTTTTTTTTAACAACATTGATAATAATAATAATAATAATAAGGCAGTTGGTCAGTCAGTCTTGTTCTTTAAGGTGATGCTGCTGGTAGGAATGAATTTCTGTATCTCTCCGTCCTACAGCAAACCTTACGCAGCCTCCCACTGAACACACTGGCCACGTTTATGGAGACTTTTTTCCCTTTCGGATTGAAATCATTCTGATTGAGGATTTCAGGGCAGCTGTTTACATGGGACCTAATACATTCGGATCTGGCGTGTACATGCGCCAATATTGATTCAGAATAATCCTGCCTGACATGCGCAGAATGATGTAAATCATGTTATTTATTAGAGAACGGAGGTCTACAAACAGCTGATCGTCACAGTCGTTGTGGTTTCTGCAGGACGTTAATGAAGCAGCAGCTGATCCTCATGCGCTCCTACTGGAAACAACCAAGAGGAAAAGCTGTAGAGACAGAGTTTGAGTTAAAAACAAACTTTCTCGCTGTCCAGGGAATTACGTCGTTCACAGCCATCTGTCAAAGTGAGGAAACGTCACTTGTTTCACGTTGACGTCTCGTCGAAGCATGCGCTGTGAGAGCGCAACCTCACACATTTCCGATTCAGCGTTTACATGACACCCCGTTCGGTTTGGGGAAAGGAATATTCTATCCCCGTGAAACCAAAAGAAAATTCATTCGGTTCGGCGCTTTTCATTCGGAAAGAGGCGTTTACGTGGATCATTTTCATTCCGAAAGAGCTTTTAAACCGAAAGCAATCGGTCTATTTGGGTCCATGTAAACGCAGCTACTGTTGATTCTTCACCGTGTTGTGGAGAGGGTGGGAAGAATCCTCCATCATCTTCATCAGCTTGTGCAGCATTCTTTTCTTAACTATCATCTCCAGCGGCTCCAGAGTTATTCCCAGCACAGAACCAGCTTTCTTGATCAGCTTGTTTAGTTTCTTCAAGTCTCTGATTCTGATGCTGCTGCCCCAGCAGATGCTGCAAAGCTGATTGCACTTTCCACAACAGACTTGTAGAAGATCTGCAACATCTTGGTGCAGACGTTGAATGATCTCAGCTTTCTTAAGAAGTAGAGTCTGCTCTGACCTTTCTTGTAGATGTAGTCAATGTTGCATTTCCAGTCGAGTCTGTTGTCCAGCTAACTCCAATGTATTTGTAGTTCTCCACCACCTCCACCTCCTCTCCCAGATGTATACAGGACTATGCTGCTAAGGGTACAAGGCTTGTCGCTGGGGGTGTTCCTTTTTTAAGGCATTTCTGTACCCTTCTGTCCTGGTCCACTTTTGTACCTTATCAAGCTGTATGAGTTAATAAAGTACAATTAAACCAATTAAAATGATTAATAAAAGTCAATAAAATAGAGATTATGACAACAATCAAAGATGCTAATATAAATTAATAATTATTATATAAATATTAGGCCAAACACATATATAATTGTACATATAATTACTATTATTACTATGATTATTATGAAAATCATAATATAATCATTATAATTATACTACTGTTTAGAAGTACTGTTATCTATAGTTATTGTACAAGCTACGCACATTTTTCAATGCTGCAGGTATCCTTAGGATTGAAATGGTACAAATTTGTACTTAATATTACTTTGGACCCTTTTTCAAAGTATATAAAGGTACACTTCTGGACTCATAAAGACCAATATTGTACTTTTGAAAGAACATTTGTAAAAAAAAAAAGTACCCACAGGTACAGAAATGTTCCTGTCTCGTACCTCTTTTTGAGTGTGTAAAACAGATAGGATTTTAAAAAACAAAACATGATATGAAAAATTTGCCCAGCCCTTCTCACCTCAACAAGCAGTATCATTTTTCTATGCAAACCAAATCCGGCCCACTCCCATCTGACAACCCCCGTGGTCGAAACAGGAAAACAGTTTAATAATGTTAGAAACTCAAAAATCTGGATTGTAAATGTCCTCCATAAACAGCTTTGATGCTGATTCCAGAAGTCCTGTTTAAAATGTCAGAGGTAAGAAAACAGCACAAACTGTAGTTTCCATTTTTACCTCCCATAAGCATTTTCAGCTGAGATGTAGGAAACATCTCTTATGCCTTCACATTTAAGACAGCAACTTCAGGGATCGTTCATAGTTAGAATAAACTGACTTAATAAATGAAAACTAATGGAAACTTTATGTGAGCTTCCCTGAAACAGAATGTAGGCATTAAAAAATGAAAAAGAAAATCTTGCCCAAGCCACAAATCCTCAGACATGCTTGTCATATTCAGAGCAAATATAAAGAAATTACTTAAATTAACTGCACAATGGCATGGCTGGGAGCAGATTCCAGGCTCTAACGTGTCTCCTGATGTGATGTGGTGGGAAACATGTCCTGGATTCCCTCCTGCTGCTGTCATTCAGCACTCCTACCTGGCCATCCTGGTCTCCACCGTTCCACACACATGCGATGTAGGTTTTGGCAGGTTCTGCTACAAGGAAAATAGGCCTTCACACCAGTTACTGTTATTCAGAATAACGGAGAACTGAAAGCTGTTTTAGCCATAAAGCTCCTGACAGGAATTTTATCTTCCATCTTGCCAAGAACCTGAATCATGTAGAGTCCTTTCAGAGAATCTCTCTCCTTTCTCCACCACTGATCTTTCTGATACACTGAAGATTAGATTGAAAAGAGTTTTGTTGCATCTGTTGCAGACATTTGCATGGAATCTGTTGCTTTAGGATGTTGCTGTTCTTATAGCGTGAGAAGGGTCTGCAACAACCAGGTGACCACGATGCAGCAGCACCGCAGGAAAACAGTCTCACTGCAAGTCATCACACATTTTAAAGCTTGCTTCATACCTCCGGATTCGGACTAAATCAGCCCATCCGTACCAAACGTTGTCTTTGCTACTGGCCTACATACATCCGTTCGCTTTCAGCATTGTTATGAATGTTGCTCTGTACAGCCTCTAGGGGGCAGTGTTGCATTTAAACTTACCTCCATCAACAATCACGAACATGGTGTCAGTAGAGGAAGTGGTTTTGCAGCGTCTACTTCAGAAATGGTGGAAAAAAATAAGTGTATGCTGCGGTGTCATGTCTGACCACTTAAAAGAGGTCAAAGTAGTTTAAACTGTTGACATTTTTAAATGCTCTCTCCCTACTTTTCTTTGATTTTCACAAATAGGTAAGCTGTAAACTCGAGCTCTAAAGTATACTGATGCCACGATTTCCAGTGGTATTGTTCTGTTTCGTCCGGAGCACTCCAGATTCATGAGCTCTCTCATCACGGACATAACTGACGGACAAAACGACCTTCGGATACAGATGAAAATGTCTGCATCCGTATTTACCATCGGGTATGAATGGGGCTTTAGGCTGGGTCGTGAAAGTTTTCTGAGTCGCATTGTCTCCACGACAACCACGATGAACGACTCTCAATGAAAAGTTGGGCTGCAAAAAATGAAGACTCAAAGATGAGAAAAAGGGTCCAAGGTAGAGGTTTTAGAGACACAAAATGGGAATATAAATGTGCCAAATGACAATCAGTTTAAACAAATTCCCAAATATGTTTTTATAATTATCCCTAAAAACATGTTAAAAACAGCCCACAGAGCCAAAGACATCACCCTCTAAGTTTAGACCGAAATTCACCCGACCATAATCGGTCCATATTTTAGCCCAAACCTGAACGACAGAATTTTATCCATCGTTTTCTAAATATTCGATTAAAACCAACCGTAAGCTGTATAAATGATGGTAAAATGTTGGATTTAAACGTTTCTAACTGTTATTGATCAATGTACAGTGTAGTTTAGATTTATTCTAAGCTAGTCGAAGCTTAGAGAGCTAAAAAAACTTTCAATTTCAGATCAGTGGTAAACTGATTTATCCCAGACGTCTGAGGACCTTTAGATGTCTATTAGATGTCTTTAAGACCAAAATATCAGAGATGGATGTTTAAGAAACAGCGTTGGGGTGTGTGATACAGAAATATTTGATATCAATCTGACCAAGTTAATAAAGGGCTAGTATCGTCTATTGATACAGATACTTTTTAATAGGGCTGTCAAAACAAAAGATTTATGCAAAGAGATTATTCTGTGGAATCTATACACTATTTATTTCACTCATTAATGCAAAAACAACCAAATTATTATCCATACCATAACAATTCAAATTTAGATTTGAATGGCATTATAGTGCCAAAATTATTCTCTCACCATTTGAGCTTAAAGGTAAAGTCTGAAGTTTCCCCCCTGAAAATAAATGTTAGACTTGTGCAAGTGAAATCTGTCTCAAACGCCGCCTTTGGGCCTCTACTCACGTGCAGTGGTGAGTCTGAATGCAACTCCCTCTCCCCTGCCTGTAATTCGCTCTTTAGCTTTGTTATGGTCTGGTCGGGACGTTTCTGGGTTGAGATTTTTAGTTTTAGTTCAGTTTATTTGCACCGTTATTAGTTAAAAACAACAACAAAATATAAAGAAAGTGCAGGAGAGATAATAAAGCCCAGCATAGGCTTATTCAAAGTACCTCCCGGAACTAATTAAAAAATAAAGTACACAGAAAGATATAAAAGCAGACAATTAACAACACAGTGGCAAGCAGCAAAGAAAGCAAATCAATACACAAATGATAAATGACAATTAAAATGCAAAATGTAATAATCATTAAAAACAACAAGAAAAAAAAGCTATCATTTCTGTTTACATGTCCAGCCAATGACAGAGCTAAGGGATGAGAAGGTCTGTCTCTCAGTCTCTGCTCTAATTCAGCCCAAAGGTGTTCTATGGGGTTGAGATCAGGACTCTGTGCAGGCCAGTCCAGTTCCCCCACACCAGACTCTGCATCAAGGTCTTTCTGGACCTGCTTTGTGCACTGGTGCACAGTCATGTTGGAAGAGGAAGGGGCCAGCTCCAAACTGGTCCCACAAAGTTGGGAGCATGGAATTGTCCAGAATGTCTTGGTATGCTGAAGCATTCAGAGTTCCTTTCACTGGAACTAAGGGGCCAAGCCCAGGTCCTGAAAAACAACCCCACACCATAATCCCCCCTCCACCAAACTTTACACTTGGCACAAGTGTGTCAAACAAATACCGTTGTCCTGGCAACCGCCAAACCCAGACGTGTCCATCAGATTTCCATATGGAGAAGCGTCCACTGCTCTAGAGTCCAGTGGCGGCTGCTTTCCACCACTGCATCCACGCTTTGCATTGCACTTGGTGATGTATGTATGGATTCAGCTGATCACCATGGAAACCCATTCCATGAAGCTCTCTGTTACTGTTCTGGAGCTGATCTGAAGGCCACATGAAGTTTGGAGGTCTGTAGTGATTGACTCTGCAGAAAGTTGGCCACCTCTTCACACTATGCGCTTCAGCATCCGCTGACCCCGCTCCGTCGGTTTACGTGGCCGACCACTTCATGGTCGTGCTGTCATTCCAATTCCCAAACCATTTTCTTACAATACAGCTGACAGTTGACTTTGGCATATTTAGAAGTGAGGAAATTTCACCACTGGATTTGTTGCACAGGTGGCATCCTATCACAGTTCCACGCTGGAATTCACTGAACTCCTGAGAGCGACTCATTCTTTCACAAATGTTTGTGGAGACAGTCTGCATGCCGAGCTGCTTCATCTTATACACCTGTGACCACGGAAGTGATTGGAACACCTGATTCCATCATTTGGATGGGTGAGCAAATACTTTTGGCAATATAGTGTACCTTGTCACCAAGGTGAACCAAATCCACCTAAAACCACAAATCCTCCTTATTTATGAAGTTTGTTATAGTTTAAAGCAGGGTTCCTCAATTCAGTCCTACGAGAGCCGCAGTCCAGCAGGTTTTCTATGTCTCTGTGCTCCAACACAAGTTAGTGAGTCATTGTGCAGAGTCAGGTGGGGAGAGATAGAAAACCTGCTGGCCCCCGTAGGTCAGAACTGAGTAATACTGAGATGCTTGCAAGCTGCACAATAAGGAATAAAGTTTCCTTGTGCCAGCTTTTCTTAAATGTGATAGTTACTGCATCTGCAAAATGAAAATTCCACAATGAAAACAAAAATACATTTTATATCTACAGGAGAAAGCCATTGACATCACACACCATTCTCCACATTTTACAACACAACTCCAGGTCCAAGTCTGGAAATGTCATCTCCAAAATGATGTTTCCTGAGGTTGGAAAAGTAAATGAGAGCGTGATGATGAGGTGAACTGCTCGGGATAGCAGCAGATCAGATCTGTGCTGCTCGTCACCGCTACAAGGCTGAAATAAAAGGCTCAGTTGATTACAGTGCTTGTCAGAGGGTCTGGTGTCATTTGTGTTTCTGCCCTGCTCTGTCATTACGACACCCTGAGATGCTGCTGACAGGCTAATGACCAGAAGCATGGTGTGACTCATCCTCTGGATGGTACCCTGTGTTCTGGCCAGGACGGCTGGTGACCAGTTCTGGAAACATCTGATTCAACGCTTCAGATGATGCCAAAGCAGGACGTCGGTACAATGAAACAGTTTGATCCGTTTTCACAAACACTCACCCTCCATCTCATCATCTCCACCTGTTCAACTTCCTGTTAACGCACATAATCACACAGCTAATCACAGGACTGCAGCTCAACAAATCTAGTCATGTAGACTAGAAATGTATCCAAATCTGAGGGCTGCGTCCTTCCAAGGCCCGATTTGAAGGCTCTTTCATATGCATCCTAAAAAATGTGGTCTTATTTCCCCCAAATTTAAGAACAGTCCGGTGTATCCTTCATGGCTAACCCTATCCCAAGACCCATTGAGGGTCAAACAGGACATTCTACAGCAGAGGTGTCTAAATTTAAGACATTTTCATTTTATTTATTGTATGATTTTGCTATTTACGGTCTTTCCTTTTCAACTGTCCATAAAATTAGCTAAAGTTAACATGAGACTCTTGAAATCTTCTAAAGTTCACAAATTAAATTTACCTTGATTTGATTTTCTCTCAGTCCGAATAATAAAAAATGCCGCTGAGGATGGTAAAGCTGCTGTAACTTCTCTAAAATGAGCAAAATCATAGAAAAGCTCAATTATGCTTCGGTTTAGCACCATCACAGTTGCTAGGCAATGAGTGATATGCTGAGGAGGCTAGACCGTCTGAATTTAACAGCCTGTCACTTCTGCCTTACATGGTCTAAGGAAGACCCGGCCTACGTAGACCACGTAGGATGCATTCTTCAAAGTACGTAGCCCTCAAATCTGGACACAGACATGGTGAAGGCGACTTGCTGAAGTTGGTACTGAGCATCAGAATGAGGAAAAATGGGAATTTAACCCTTTGGGATGGTGCGGTTTCCTACCCATTTAGGGTATAAGAGGACAAAAAAAAGTTGTCCAACAGTGCGGATGACATCATCAATGTGAACCCAGCTGCCATGCAGCTTGCCAGCGGGGGATCAGATGGCTTTTTTTTCCCAATGGGAAAGGAGCACCCCGAGGTTTGAAAAACCCACATAGACCCGTGAATTTCGGTGGGAAAGCAGCTTGACAGTCACTAACACCTCTATACTGGTCAGTGGTGGAGCTTTATACATGGGGGGGCTGAAGGATGGACAAGACTTTATTAGGGGGTCATGTACTCTTTCTGAGTGCTCCTACTTTGTCACACCAGCAAAAGACATGCATGTTAGGTTGATTTAAATTCTCCCGGGGAGTAAGTGACTGCCAGTCTGCATTGGTCCTGTGATGGACTGGTTACGTGTCCAGGTGTACCTGCCTCTCACCTGCTAACTCCTTCCATGTGACCCTGAATGGGACTCAGCTGTCTAGAAAGTTGATGAAAGGATGAGCATTAGGGGTGGGTATTACCAGGTACCTCGGGATACGATACTATCACAATATTTAGCCTACCATAACGATAATATCACAATACAGCGATTCTGCAATAATCAAAATCTTGCAATAAATTTAATCCATTATAGGCCATGATATATGTCACTGAAGACATTCATTTATTGACCAAACTGAAAGAAATTACAAAATATTGTTCATCAATTTCATATAGGGGACAGAAATTCATGTGAAATCAGTTTCAATCAGTGCATTATAATCTCAAACTACTGGGTGGTCTGTGAAAACCTGGGGCCTCATGTACAAAGGGTTCGTACGCACAAAAACGTGGCGTACGATCCTTTTCACTGTAAAGTTGAGATGTATCAAGAATGGAATGAGCGTGGAAATGTGCGGTGTTCACATCAATTTAATGGCTGGCGTACGAACGTTTCTACAGCTGTGGAGACTTTGGCGACACTTAGAGGCGACGCTGGAAACTGTTATAAGAAATAAATATGAAAACAATCAGTCCCCAGTGACGTGAGTGATGTGGTCAGACACATAAACAAACAGCCCTCATAAACAATTAACACCTGCGTCTGCAATTACAGTGGATATAACACAGCAGGGGGGAGGACTCGGCCGGTATGGCAATTTAATAGTAGCAGGTCGGTTACGTCTGCTGGATGCTGGAGGAATTCCCAATGCTACACGCCCTCTTATGGTAATAGATTGTGTCAGCTAATAAATACAGTATTTCCCGTGACATCGGACTGTGAGGGGGCAACTGTATAAACACACGTTTCACAAATATATAGTTATTTACCTTGAGAAAAACCGGAGTCACCCGCATGAATTCCCACCACCCTAAAAGAAGAAAAGCCGTCCCCAGCAGCCATCCTCCGATTCACATCCGACTTGTAGTCGGACCACTTCTTATTTCGGCTTGTTTGCGCGACTCTGACCCCACATCTTTGACCCCGTCACATACTCTCCCACTCACTTTTCTGTTGGGGTGTGATGCCGGACAACAGCGTGCTAAAGTTCACATTTTTGCACATTTATACTTAAACAATTTTTATTTTCATTCACTGTCATGCTCATATTTTGTCTTTCTGATGTGCAGAGAGGAGAATCTCTGGTGCAGATCTCATATGTTATTTGGGTGTTTATGTTGGGGATGTGGACAGGGAGGCGTCAGGTACTCCAACATGTGGCTCAATTCCACGTTGATTGGGATGTACAAAGGAAAAGTACTTGGATCAATACGTGCGCACAGTTTCATACATCTGAAAACTTTTGTGCATATGATGTTTTCAGGATTTGATTGTAGGAAATCCACACCACTCTTTGTACATGAGGCCCCTGGACACACATTTTAACTTGTACTTTCTAGTGTGTGTTGAGCACCGATTTGATGAGTCACCATGGCAACTTAGATGGGAGGGCAGGTCTGCATTTGCCATTGAATGGAACTATAACTTCTAAAGCCTCATATGGCAAGTTTGAACTGCTGCCGCAAAAAAAAAAAAAAAAAAAAAAAGACGGTGTGGGAGAATATTTAGGTGAAATGCTCTCCGTTGCAATCACAATGATGTTTTAGGGTAGAACTGGTTAACTCATTGACTGCCAGACCTTTTCCGAGCAGAGCGCTCCATATTGCCAAGATTTTTAAGCATTTTCTCTGATTTTAGGAGATCCACAGAATATTGTGTACTATGCCAATACAAACACTGAAAGTACCAAAGGAAAGCTTAGACTCTCTTCTTTTATCAGAAAGAAAACATTTGTTTCTAGCTTTTTCCATTCTTTAGTTATCTGGAGTAGAACATGGGTTTGTTGCAGCGAAAATGCCTGTTTGTGACCAAAAAGCTAAGAAAACTAGTTTTGAATGCTGAGGTCCGCTTCAAGTGGAAAAGTGTCTTTGATGCCAATATTTTTTACTTTAGTAACACCTTCATCATCTGATCAGCTGTTTACTTCTATGAAACAACAAAAACAACACTGAGAAAAGAGTTTTGGAGGGAAAATAATTATTTACTAGCTGAATAAACCACAAGTGTGTTTTACAGCATAACATTTGGCAGAAACATAGAGCAGAAACATCTCTCTACTCCTCCCTCCCTCTCTCCCTCCTCCCTCTACCCCCCACCCCCCTGCGAGAAACAACCGCGTGCTGTTCACTTTCAGCTGCCGCACTTCGCTGCTGTATTTCCATCTGTGGATGTGTCCTCGATCGATCGTGTCTGTTTGTCACAGATCACTTTTTCCACAAACTTTCCTCCTTCATCCACCTCCTAAACTGCTTCGATTACGACCGGTCGCCATGTTCTCTCCCCCTTGCAACAGAATCCAGCATACTTCTTGGGCTAACAGCCGTTAGCAAGGTAACACAGGAAGCATCATAGAATTGCATCACTTCCTGGTAGGTTTTTTTTAAGCTTGTCTGACACCGCCATCTGCTGGATTAGATGAAAACTACCGAAAAAATTATGATGAGCCCTTGGTTCTCTCTGACAAGCTCCGCCAGAGACTAAAATAGCTCCGCAGATTAAAACCCTTAATTAACGTGGAAACACGTGATTGGCAGCCAGTGAGTTAATGGTAGCCAGTGAGTTAATGGTAACGGCAGTCTAGGTTCCTGTCGGTATGATTCCACATGGCTTTGTGCACAGATGCATGTTCGGTTGAATGGTTTGTGCACCTGCCTCTGACATTGGAGGCTGGTGTTTGAATCTGACTCTCTACTTTCATTGCTTTTTATTTATTTAACTTGGGTGCAATCCCACGGGAGAGAAGCGCTCTTGTCGGCAGCATTAAATATAATCGTCGCATTTCTCAAATGCCCTGCATCTCCAATGAAAGAAAAAAAAATCTATTTGCGAAAAAACGCAGGGCAATAAACAATAGCTTTGAGGGGAAAGCGTATTGTGACATGACAAAAGTCCCACCTGGGATTAGGGATGTAACGATTACCGGTAAAATGGTAAACCGTGATAAAAATTTCCAACGATTTGTAATACCGTTTCAAATTTTAATTATCGTTAAAACCGTGACTGATTGCTTCACTTTGAGAAATTCCCAGTCATGCTGCTCATTGGCTGGAAAAGCAGCAGCAGTCGCAGTTTGCAATGTTTAATTTATGAAAACATGGCGGAAGGCATCGAAGGCACCCACGTGGACAGAACTCTGGAGATTTCTCCCCCTTCAAAAAGGACAAAATAGACATTTCGAACCATTTTGGATATTTTTAAAGATGCTGGGGTGTATTTCTATAATACCGCGATAAAAATGATAACCGTGATCATTTTGGTAACAATAACCATGATATTAATTTTTCATATCGCTACATCTCTACCTGGGATTGAACCCCAGTGTACCGCATGACAGACATGCATCTTAACCATTTACCCAGAGACAGAGACAGCTATAAAGTCAAATAATCAGGTCAAACCATTTCTCGGAAACAGAGAGACAGGACCTCCAACTGTCACATACGGCTGATGATGTGACAAATGTATGGACGGATCAGCTTGTGTATGTAGATAATTGACTGTGATGTGAAACTGTAATGCCACAAATGACAACTGTCAGGAAATGAAACCTCTATCTGTGGTCTGATAATGGTCTCTGAATGTTTAACTCTCCACAGTCATGCTGCATCTTCATCCATGAAATCCTGATGGAAAGGATTCGTCTGTAACCTACCAACTCTGATTTATTTTTAACATGTTTTGTTTGAGACGGCAGCAGCCAAAACTCACCGCTGACTGAATGAATGAATGAGAAAACGAAACGGTGAGTGTGGCTGAAAGTGGGCGGAGACAGCGAGAAACTCAAGGTTTCTCCACTTTAACCTGCTCCCGACCAGGGGCCTGTACGACGAAGCCAGATTTTCTCTTATCGAGGTAACTTCAGGGTTAACCCTGGATTTTCCATCCTACAACGCTGGTTCACTTCTGATCGGGTTATATCTCCCTGGTAACTTATGCTGAACGCCTAACCTGGTTGGGACCAGGTTAATTTCTGGATAAGAGATCACAGGGTATAAAAGCACCACCCCCTGACCAATCAGCGCGCTTGGAATAAATGGCCTGCCCACTTTTAGAAGATCCTGTCGATGCTGGTGCAGATCGTGACAGATCGATTAACAGAGCCGGCAATTTTCTGCCGGCATTCCTTCCTGCTTTTGCTGCAGCGACTGTGCTGTTTCTGGCCTGGATGATGATCCTGAATTCTTCATATTTCTTAAGCATCATCGTCTGCTCCTCCATGGTGAAATATGTCGCTCTCTGTTTCTCCATGTCTGCGATTGGTCAGATGCTTCAAACCCTGCCCCTTTTATGTGAGCGCGCACTGATCAAGATTGGAAACCCTGGCTTGAGTTACCGAGTTGATAACCAGCTTCATAGTACCGTTTATCAAGATCGCGGATTTCTGGTTAAGTCAACCCAGGTAACAGAGAGAAATCCCGGGTATGTTAATCCAGCTTCGTCGTACAGGCCCCAGGTTAGTTTCGGAGAGTCTGTTACCATGGTAACTGACTGAGGGTTTAAGTTCCCCCTCCTGGTGCAACAGGCTAGAGTTCCTCCTCTTTCCCTGGGTTGAGTTGACTACCTTTGTGTTATGGAAAACTCAGAGTTTCCCTAATTTCAGGGTTAAACAACTCACGGTTTTCATTAAACCTGCTTCATGAAACAGACCCCTGGGTGATGTTATGACCAGAAAATATAAATAATTCAGTCGCAAACACAAAAGGATCAGGAAGACTGTGTCCTGCAGCCTTTAGTTTCATCTGCAGTACATGTGAAGGCTACGTGGTCTGTACAGTCCTTCAAACAACAGAAAAGTAACCACCTTTGAAAGAGTTTAGTTTTTTAAACTTTGATAAATAATCACGAGATGTGCTTGTTATTCCAGTGTGGCTTGTCATTAAAGCCAGTTTCCGGAGATGAATAATAGTTTAATATCATGCTCTGATGTAAAAGTCAGAATACTTTAGAGATCTCTGGATACATAGCTATAAATTATCATGACCTTAGACGACTGTCCAACGTTGTAAATCCAGATATTCACGCTGCTTTCTATGTTGGCAGATACGAGGTAACTGGGACTCGTTCCCGTTGCAATGGCGGCGCCGCAAGATGGTGCTACACACAAAACGCTTGTTGGATTAGTCTATTTTCCAGGAGTGACGACGACACGACAAGACAGCGATGGTAGGAAACGGTCAACTGGCTTCACTTTTAGCTCTGCAGACATTTCTTTTTTTTAGTATTTGAGTGCCACCCTGGCCCCCGTCTAGCTCCGCCCCTGCTGCTGGTCAGGTCCATGCAGAGAGTTTCTCAGACCTTTCTATGAAACTTTGCATGCTGCAAGCAGGGTGTTGGGGTGGCTGATTGTGGCTGGGTTATGACAGCAGCCCTGAGGCCAAGATACGGTGCACCCACCAGTTAATACTCCCCCCACACTGACCACAGGCCGTTCCACAGTATGCAGAATGTACCAGCAACAGCAGCCTGTAAGCAGCATTTGTAAAATGTGACCATCATCTCTGACCAAACAGGACAGATTCTAAGAACTATTCTTACTTTAAGAACTAAGCAGATTTCTGCATCCATCTCTATATTTATAATGGATCAATGCCAAATTAGTTGGAAAAAGAAATGTCTCTTTAGTCGGAGACATTCCCCTGATGCCATGATGGCAGTTGAAACTGAAAAGAGGCCAAGACTATCCGTGGCCTCAGATGACCATTTGGAGGAAGCAGTAAAACTGAGTTCAGGCTTATTATTTCCCTCTGAAGGTCCCAGAGGCTCAGCTTGGCATCTGCTGTCCTCTGCTCTTCCAGTTTGGCAGGTCTCTGGTAGACGTGGCCTCTGAAAAGCATGACAGAGGCAGAATTGTAAACTCTTGACTCAACAGCCTTTCCAGGAGTTCCAGCTAATGCGCTCTGAAGACACATCTGCCGTGACGTCTCGTTGGCTTTCTGCGGTAATGTAACCGAGGAGCAGGAATTCATTTAACCAGCAGATGCTTTTTACTTCTTCAAGCTGCTGTAAGATGATGGACATGCAAATAAAACCGGCTTTCAGTCGCTCTTTGGCGTTTTGATGTGGAAAACTGCTTGGTTATTGTTCTGCTAAAGCAGAAAGCTGGCTGGGGGTTCAACATGGCTACGTCTTGTTGACTCAGTGATTTAAAGTCCTACCCAGATTATCGCAGAAAATCAGTTCATTCTGGGAGATATCAGACTAAAAAGTGGGTTTTTCATCCTTCTTTGTTACTGTGGAATCATTTAACATCAGTTTACTGTAGTTTCAGACTAAATGAAAGCTTTTATGTTTGAGATGCAGCTGCAAGTCCACAACTAGTCTGGGCCAGCAACGACTGCTGACTTACTGATGCAGACGACCGGGGGTGTAGCCGGCCCTCAGGATGAATTTGGTAAATAGAGGATATTTACTGTAATCCAGTGTAATCCTGACATGTCCAGGTGAGGATTGATGTTCCTGTTCACTGTCGATGTACAGATGTAACTTCTTCTATCTTTCTGTCTTCAGCAAAATTCATTCTTTTGTGTCTTATAATGAGACTCTGTGTTTTGGTTTCCCTCACCAGGGGGTCGTCTGTGCACATCTTCTTTGCAATAGTGAAATGAGGCTGCACTTTTAACTCTAGCTGAACAATATAATGTCAAAACGGGAAAAAAATAAAATAAAAAAAATAACATTGCTGTTGCATTAATCCTTTTTTTTTTAAACATCTGCTTAAAAATTGTTCATCCAATAATGAAATAAGTATATATTTACAACCTCAAGGGCAGTTTGAATACTTTAGGAGTCATAAAGAGAGATTTGTGTTAGATGCGTAAATACAGTTTCAGTAAATGTATAACTGGTGAAAAATAAATGTATAAGACACACAGCAGAAATGACAAAAGTTTGAGCCTTACGGAAAAAAAAACAAACACCTTAAGGTTGAATATGAAAATCCTTTTGATGCAGCTACATGCTCTATTCATCTATCAAATCATCACACATATGTGAACATTACTGTCTGCAAAGTCAAACCCTGATTAACTGGAGCAGGATTCAATTTTATGATTAAATCCAGAATCAAAGCGTTTTTATTGCAGATAGTTTCCAAGGTTTCCAAAACGACCATTTTTGTACGATCAGGTATTAAAGGGTTAAAGGAAACACAGCTTAGCTGGCCATAAGAGACCGTCAACATTAACATGTTCTTCGTATAATCCATTTTCTGTTGTTTTACCCTTGCTGACCTCATCATTACACCTCCATGGTCAGATTTACATCACTGTTGTTTCCAGCGTGGCATAATAATTGGACTGAGGTGTAATGTTGGGGTCTGTGGGTTTGTGTTTTTCACTAGTTGAGTTTTGGTGGTTTGTTATTCCTGCTGGCAGGAGCTTTTTGTTGGTTTAATGTAGCCGCCTGCAGTCCTGCATTTGGGTCCTTCCTCTTTGCTGATGGCCAACGATAGGACGGCTGCACCTCGTACTGTTGCCATCCCAACCCAATCTCCGAGGTAAAAAAAAAAAGAGGTAAAAAAAAAAAAAAGGTGACAATGCTGTATTTATTTGAGCTGATCTTTCCTTTCCATTTCAAGTGTCCTGCTGAGTTTTCTCACAAGCTGCAGAAGGTGCTATTCTTCTCTATTGTGGGATTTCAGTCAGACTTGTGTGAGAAATGTGAATGCTTGGTGGGATGTGGTGGGAGGAGGCGAGAGAGCAATAAATAACTCCCAGCCTCCAAGAGGGGTCCTTTATGCACTTGTCTCCAAGGACACCTGACTTATATTTGACCAACAAAAAGCCATCTTGTACAATAATGGGAAATAGATGAAGCTCCTGGTGATTAGAGAACAAGATTTGCCTTTTGGACACAAGGAAGCACAAAAAGTTGGGAAATGAATGGCAGCTTTGTGCTCTGCTCAGAACTTATTAAAGCCCTCAGCTTTCAAAAGGAAGGTCCGTCTTTCAGAGAAGCAACAGAAACAGGTCAAATAATCCCTACAGTACACTACTCCAAATGTTAGATTTTTACTTCATTTCTCAGTTTGCAATGTCAACCCAAAGATAAACACTACCCACTTTATTCCCAGCCCCCATGAGCCCTCCCATGACATATGTGACCGACTTCCAGTTTGAACAGAACCAGTGTTTATTTACATGCAAGATGTTCACGCGACTCCACTTTTAGGTAAACTACCGTAAATCCTCTGATCGTGACCGGCGCTTTTATTTGCTTTAGGGCACCGAGGATCTAACCTGACTCCCGCCACCTGGTATTTGCAATACCATCTGGGGAGGGAGTTAACCCGATGTCATTTCAAATTAGTCTTTTTTTTCTAAAACTCTTGCATGTGATTGGATAGAAGATCTGTCCGTCATCTTGACTGACACGCTACTTCAGCCACTCACGTTGAACCGAATGACGCAACCCGTGACGCAACTCAGAGCGACACCAGAGCCACCACGCATAGAGGATCGAGTTATCAAAACATGTTATCAAGCTCAAAAAGCTTCAGTCAAACAACATGGCGGCGGCGGCGACAGCTAGTACGAGCGGTGTACAGTCTGTGAACGACTTCGGCCAAAACGCCGCCCATCCTTCAAAAGTCCCACCCGCGATTAGTGATTGGCTCCTATTATTCTCTAACCAGACGAAATCACCTATAACTGTCGCCTTACTCAGATGGAGTGCGTGAGGAAAGGGAACGCCCCCGCGTGTACTTGTTGAACGCACCCAGATGATGTAAATCAGGTTACCGAGGATCGGGCTTTTATTGGAAAGAGGGCTTTTATTAGAGGAGAAGCTTATATTTCTATTTTTCAAGCAGATTACAATGAATAAATCAACATTTTGTGTCAGTTTGAACCCAGTAAAATGTAATAGGCTCATTTATTTAAAATTGCTGTATGAAAAACTTAAAAAGTGCCGTGTAATTACCTGAGTACGGTAAAATACGGTAGTGTTAACAGTCATGAGTCCAATCGATAAGCGCTGCCTCCAGGTCCTGGCTGACTTTTTTTCCTCCCCCCTCCGCTTATAAATCCTTTCTGCTTGACGTCATCACCATTTTGGGGTTAAATGGTCCCAACAACCTACAGACCACCTGTGGATAGACATGTTTCATCGGTAGTCCTGCTTCATTAACAATGGTTCATTGTTGTGTTGTCAGTGGATATAAAAGCTGTGAAAGTTTTTGTCCATTCCAGCCATATGTTTGACCGAGTGCGCAGACGGAAGATCTTTTGAGACGGACATCGTGACTAACTCGGATTAACCACAAAAACTCCCAACCCTCAAATCACTCCAAAGTGTGTTCTGATCACTTTATCCGAAGTACGATGATATGTAGATCACTTCATGGACAGATTACATGTGGATTTGTGCTTTTATAACCCGGGTTAGGGCAATCTGTGTGTGTGTGTGTGTGGGGTGTGTGGGGGGGGGGGGTTAATGTGGTTTCTTTTAGGGACATGTAAGAATAAGGAGAAACCTTGATAAGCAGGCAAAGATAAGAGATGGTGGGTTGGTTATAACTTAACCGTACGCAACAATTTACCAAATTTACATCAACACGTCTGCTTGAGGAGACTGTGTTAGCATTGTGTAAAGTAGCATCATGCTGACCAACCTTTGCAAGAAGAGGAGCCCTCCTGTTATTGTCAGTGTGACAAACGTCCATCACCCAACCCAGACAAAATAATTGTACGTTCTGAGGGACTTCCACCTCCTCCAGTGTCCACAAGCGTTTACGTGTTACCAGGTAATTAAAAATGTCCGCATTGGTAACTTCGGGGAAAGCGTTCTGGTCTCTCAACAACTCACTTGGGGCAAAGTCGTCATTGTATGGATCTCTGCCCAATAAGTCTAAGTTTTCTGTCATACCTTTCCCGAGATGCGGCATCCAAACTGTCCCTGGTCCGGGTATTAGTGGACACAGTGGAAAGGGACTATTAGACGTGCTCGGCTTTTTTCAGCTCTGGACCGTTTATTTGTTGCTTTTTCCAATACCTGATTTGTCTTGGGTCAACATCGAAGCGTTTTGCAGCTTTCGCTCCGGAATGTTCGTGTGCATACTCCAAGACGGTTTCTTTAAATTTCACGCTGAACTTTCTTCTCCGTTTATCCATGGCGGTGGACGCCATGTTGATGCTGTGTTTGGTTTCAATTCCTTGCATGCTCTGCAGGAAGAGAAAGTACTGTGTTCGTGCATTTGTGCACAATAGCACTCTGGGGCGGGCGTAGCAAACAGCAGCCTCTCATTGGAAAAAAAGGAGGCTTGTATTAGAGGGACTGAAATTATTGACTTTTCTCAACCCTTCCCTTGGAAATTAATGGAGGGACGGTTTGTAATAGAATAGAGGTCACTATTAGAGGATTTAGGGTATGTGGGAACATCAGTTGTCACAGCTCAGACAGGACGTTACAATCCCTCTGCCCTCTGCAACTGCAAATGAAGATCTGCCAAAAAGTAGCATTTTTAGCTACAGTCGCCCTCATAATTATTCACACCCTCCAATTAAAGAAAAGGCTAAATTCACAATAGTAATTCAAATAACAAGAAATTACGGAAACTTTAATTTAAAAAAATTGATATAATTTAGATAAAAGAAATTATAATTATTTATTAAAGGAGTCATCACCTGGAAATCCCACTTTTTCATGTTAAAACATGTGTATTGGGGTAGGAATTGAGTAAAAAAGTGCCAGAAACTCCTGAAAGTGAAAGTGGCTTCGTTTTTCAGCTTGAGCTCTCTCTTCATCCCAGAATCGGCCACAAGAGCGCGCACTCCACAGCACGCGATTTGGACCCGCCTCTGGCGTTGACGTCAATCGCCTCGGCCTGCTAAGCTAGCCTCTTTAGCGCCACCTAAAAGCAGCTGATTACCTGCCACGGAGGAGTTATAACCAGCTGTTATGACGTGAACTAGAGAGGCTGCGAGCGAGCTGCTAAGCTAGCGTCTTTGTTATGAACTCTGCGTTTCATCGGCTCCTGCGCAGGAGCATGTCCGCCATACGGATGCTCGTGGTCGGCCTGAGTGATGCAAGTCACAATGCGTCTCCTGCTGTGGCAAAAGCCAGCAGAGGCCCAGCTTTGTGGATGCCTGTCATAGTGTCTGAGCCCCAGATATGAATCCATCCTCAAGGTGCAAAGGCATGGTTAACTGGCTCCCTGTATTGAAAATGCCCGTATGAGCATTTCTCGCCGAGATATTGTGTTTGGGGGATTTTCGCTGCTGCTTTCCAGGAAAGACCCAGAGCTGCTTCCAACCCTCGTGCCCTTCATATTTTTGACACTAACTACCATCTACACTTGGAATGTCCAAGATCGGATGTTCAGAAATAAAGTTATGAGCTCTGCTTTTTCACCGGCTCCTGCGCAGAAGCGTGTCCGCCTTACAGTCCGCTGCTCGTGGTCGGCCTGAGTGGACAGAAGAGACAGCACGACCAGGGACCAGTGGATTATATTTATCAGTGAGGATGTGCAGTCGGTAAGTGTTGCTGCTTGTGTAACTTATTATCTTTTGTGTAAGAGACCAGTAAACGGTGGTTGACGAGCAGACAAGCTGCTAATGTAGCTACAGAAGCTAACAGTGTTTGGTTAACATCACGTCAGACGTCCGCTCCTTATATTCATCAGAGTCCAGCCCTTTTGCTCCGCGGATCCTCTCTATCAACCGTACCGTTAAGTTTTTATCAAGTTTTTCTCTGTTGGGACATCATTTCCTTCACCTGCTCTGTCCTGATAAAACTTTGTTTTGGCTTTGACGCTTGCCTCGTTAAAGCAACAGACAGGTCTAATTCTCGTGCGTATTCTCGCGACAAACAAAAGTTGGGGATTAAAAGAGGTTAAAATGAGCTCATTAAATTTTCGTCCACCCAACTAGAATTAAAAATTCATTTGAAGATAATTTAAGAAGAATTGTGTATGTAAAACACTAGGTTATGACACCTTTAAAATATTGCTTTTGAACTGTGGTTAAAAATAACAATTTAAAAAAACAAACAAACAAAACTGTCCCAGACATATTTGAGCACCTTGAGACTGAGAGCATATTCAGCACCGACTACATCCACATGACCAATGCTTGTCGTCACCATGACAACCAAGATAAAACAAACCATCAACCCGGGGATCAGAACCTCACAACAATGTTTGTGGCATCTAAATTGGTTATAGTTATTGACAAACTGCAGTTTCATAACTACATCTATGATGTTTACAACAAACCGAACCATTCGGTGAAAATCTGTGAAAAATTAGTAGTTATTTTAAAAAGTACATGCACCATTTTGGCGTGTGCAAAGCAGGTGAAATTTGTATCTATATTTATATTTGTTGACGGGGGAAAGTATTTGTGTTTGTATTTGAGTAAATTGAATGAATTTTTATGCCTCAAGATAGGCATAAAAAGGAAAAGGAAAGTCAATAGCGAAATCAGTATATCCACAAAACTTTAGAGGAGCTTCATTTACCCAAAATGGACCTGACAATGTCCTTGTCTGGTAGTTTAAAAACACCCAGGTGTGTCTGATTTTCATGTGGATACTGTGTTTTCCAATGTGCACTCTGTCACACGTCGCACATTTGTATAGAACCACTCACTTTATTTCACTTTAAGGCAGTTTTTTAAAACAGTGTAACTGGGTCCGCTTAGGCCGGATCGTGGTCAGCCCAAAGTTTTTGTGATCCCCTTTAGCACTCGGTGCCTTACGCACGGTGCGTGATGTGCTTGGTGAGAGCAGCACCGATGTACACAAGCTTTTTTTTAACCTCTTTAACTAAACTTTAAAGGCATATGCCACTACTGGGTGAAATTGAGTCTCCCCCCGCAGTCCCCTGAGTTGAACAAGTGGGCAGAAGTGTTTTCCAACCAACCCAGTCATTCTCTGAATCTGGCACTGACTTCAGCTTAGCTGAGCGTAGTTGCTGCAGTCTGGTGTATCCAACTAGCAACACTTGGTGAAAGTGAACTAAATAACTTGTGATTTGTTCCAGTTACGTTTCATGATCCGCACATTCTGATCGAGTAGAAATGAGAAGCTGATTTCACGACAAAGGACTGACTAGGCAGCATTCAACAGGGGAACTATATGCTGCGGAAGTACAGGCCAATCAAAGGCGAAGCACCCATCATCCCCAACTTCAGTAAACAGGGTTGCTTCTATCCGCGGTGCTTCGCCTGTGATTGGCCTGTACTTACGCAGCATATACAGTAGTTCCCCTATTGAATGCCGCCTTGTCATAACCTGATTTACATCATCTGGGTGCGTTCAACAAGTACACGCGGGGGCGTTCCCTTTCCTCACGCACTCCATCTGAGTAAGGCGACAGTTATAGGTGATTTCGTCTGGTTAGAGAATAGTAGGAGCCAATCACTAATCGCGGGTGGGACTTTTGAAGGATGGGCGGCGTTTTGGCCGGATGTGATGTAGAAGCACAGGCGACAGCAGTGTAGTCAGTCAGTTATTTCAGTGTTTTCTTTGCACATTCGACAAAAGTCGTTCACAGACTGTACACCGCTCGTACTAGCTGTCGCCGCCGCCGCCATGTTGTTTGACTGAAGCTTTTTGAGCTTGATAACATGTTTTGATAACTCGATCCTCTATGCGTGGTGGCTCTGGTGTCGCTCTGAGTTGCGTCACGGGTTGCGTCATTCGGTTCAACGTGAGTGGCTGAAGTAGCGTGTCAGTCAAGATGACGGACAGATCTTCTATCCAATCACATGCAAGAGTTTTAGAAAAAAAAGACTAATTTGAAATGACATCGGGTTAACTCCCTCCCCAGATGGTATTGCAAATACCAGGTGGCGGGAGTCAGGTTAGCCTTGTCAGTCCTTTGATGTGAAATTGGCTTGACATTTGTACTCGATCAGAATGTCACAAAACGTAATTGGAAAAAATCTTGAGTTAAAGGGGAACTTCGTTTTTTTTTTTCAATCTGGACCTACAGTATTTTCTAGCATGAAATACATTAATTTCCTCACCCAGACAGTTTTGGTGCAACTTGAATTCCTTCAGGAGATATTTAGATCCACTCCAGATCAGCTTATGTCCAATATAATGGAAGTGATGGGGCAACCTCGGGCAGCCTCTAAATAATCATTATCTGCCACAAACTACTTCATTTCACCAATGCTTTGTTGCGAAACATTAGTCGAACCCCCTGTGAGCTCGAAGTGGCTTTTTTGTGGTGATTCGTCCATATTTACAGACTTTTTTCTGCGGCGGCTTTGATGACGTCACTATTATGCGACTCTACAACAAGTAAATGTCTGTAAATGGGCTTTTTCGTGGTGATTTGTCCTTATTTAAGTTGCACCAAAACTGTCTGGGTGAGTAAATGAACATATTTCATGCTAGAAAATAGGTCCGGATTGAAAAAAAAACTAAGTTTCCCTTTAAGTTGTTCTCTTTCACCAAGTGGTGCCAGTTGGAAACACCAGATTACAGCAACTATGCTAAGCTAAGCTAAAGTCAGTGCTGCCGGATTAAGAGAATGACTGGGTCAGTTAAAAAACGCTTCTACCCACTTGTCCAGCTCAGGGGACTGCAGGAGGAGGCTCAATATCACCCCGGGGCGAGGGGGTCTTTAATTTTATTCTGTTAACAGCCTATTGTCTAAATGACTGAACTGACAGAGCTTCATAAACGAACGAACATGAGAGACCTGACTGCAGACATCAATAATCTCCCGATTAAACTTCCAAATAGTGATGCAGTTAAGTCTTTTTTCGCTCAAACAAAACAAACAAAACTGTCCCAGACACATAGAGCATCTTTCCCGCAAACAGTGGACCAAAATACCTGTCAACAGGTGTATAAGTCTTTTTGAACATGAAAGAAAACACCTGATTGCAGTGATTGCCTTGAAGTGTTGCTCAACAACATTTTAGCTTCAGAGCCCCATCATGCTTGTTTACTTGTTTTATTTTTTATTTGTTTGTTTTCAATATTTGGTTTGAACTACAATTCAAAATCAGTCATGAATTTCATCATTTTTTTTGTCATTACTTTTGTCAATTTAAACTTATTTCACAGACAGCTGATTTTTTTCCGTCTTTAATCTTTAACATGAATAATTTTGAGGACGACTGTATGCACAACTCCACAACTTCCTGAACTTAAGCCATCCCCTTTGTTTCCTGTCTTTCTTTACAGGACAAACTGATTAACTCAGGTGTGTCTGGGCATTGTCGTCATGGTAACTGAGGTCAGACACACCTGGACTGATCAGTTTGTCCAGTAATGTAAGACAAGAAACAAAGGAGCTGGCTTAATTTCAGGAAATAGTAGAGTTGTGCATAGAGCCCATTATCCAAACTAGAAGAAATTAAAGCATGAATCGACTTTCAACACCAGTAGTCTGAGTTTAGAGATATTTCTAAACCATTTAGAAACTAAAGTATCTGAACCCTAAACTTTGTGTTTCTCACTCGTTGGTTGTTTTTTGCGTTCTTGGAATCTGATTCCAGCGGTAACTTTTGTTCTTATCAAATATTTGCGAGTGCATTGTACTGTATGTGCTGTGCAGTAAACATTGATAAGCTATCTCCCAGCTGAAACTGTAAGCAGTCATTCTAAGAATTTAGCAGATTCCTGGTTGAAAGCAAAACAAACCAGACAACATAATCACAGCACGCAAATGTTTAAAGCAAGAAAACAATATTTTGAGGTCATAGCAGCGACCTTGTCAGCGCAGCGGCCCAGTGTGTTTACTCTTGGAAGAGGAAGAAATTGCAAGGGTAGCTCCAGCCAAAGAATGTGTGTTGATTGCTATCTCGCATGTCCCATATACACTGTGAGAGGAGGAATGTCGGTGGTTTTTTCTGCTAAATGGTAACAGCTGTTTCAGAGTGATCTGTTTGATGGAGGTTGAGAGTGGTCTGCTTCTATTTACTTTGGCCCGAGCGGTGGTAGGGGAACACTTCAAACGGATGCAGGCTACCATCAGACGCCAGGCCCAGCGGTCAAACATTCTTTGGTTTCCTGCAGCAAAACAAGCCTCGTTACTCTGGGCCCTCCATTTCGAAGGGAAAGACCTGGTTTGTGCTGGGCGCCGCAGGGCCCACAGCTGAGATCTTACAGGTCAGCACATTTCAGGATTTATGTCTAATTATGGGAGGGAAAAGGAAACAAAACAGATTCACCTCAACCTGAGAGAGAATGTGCTGGACAGGCGCATTTAATGGAGAAGTTCCCCTGGAGCTGTTTCTCACTCAGTGTCTAAATCAGCCGACATTATCCTATAACATACGGTATTTTCCTTTACTATGATCGAGTTCTCTGTCAAGGGAATAAACCTTCAATTTTCTCAATTTCAGGTTAATTACCATAAATTCCAGTCAATTCCCATATATTCCAGCTAATTCCCATACATTCCCATTAATTCCCATATATTCCTGTTAATGGAAATATATGGGAATTAACAGGATGGGAATTTATTCCCATTAATTCCAAGATATTCTTATCCATTTAATTCCCATATATTCTGTAAATTTCTCAATGATTGTTCTCAGATGATTTTCTATTTTTGTTTGTTTGTTTGTTTTTTCAAATGTAAAACTTCACGTAGAAGCTTAAAGTGCTGATGACACGTTTTTGACATTTTTTGCCGTGTTTTATAGACCGAAACGTTCTTCATGATGATTTATGTAACAGAAACAAGCGCAGCACTTACCCACATCTCCTCCCTCTTCCAGCCCATATTCCTCACTCCCACGCACTCCCTGGGCTTTCCACACACACCATTTACACACACCCACCTCGCCCCCCTCTACTTCTGCCATACACACCCTGGACACCCTCCCTCCCCACCCTTCTCTTCCGACACATCCCTCCCCTCCTGCATGGTCCTCCCTCCTGTCATTCTCCGACATTCACTCTCTCCAACACTAGTCCTTGTACACCTGCATACACCACACCCACTGATACACACCTCGTCCCTCCTGAGCCTTATAAATTTCCCCTTTCAAACTCACATTCATTTGCTCTCACACACCCACCTCACTCTTACCCTTGCCTCTGTGAATTCCTGAGTGATAAACCGGACCGGAAGAAGGAGCTGCAAGCTCCAAGCCCCCGGTACCCCCCCACCCCCCACCCCTGTACGCAGCAGAACAGGCATCCCCTGAGCCAGCAGACCCCCTGCAATGCAGCTAGCCATGACCCCGAGCTCGCGGCACAGCCACCACCCCCCTCCCCCCAGTAGCGCCTTGGAGAGCGGGGTATAAAAGGGCCCTGTTTCCCTCTCCTCCCTCGCTCATGACTGTGTGTAAGATGTGTGTTGTTTGCGATTTAAACTGAGAGGCAGTACCAAGCCATGTCGGGAACAGGGTCCACAGGCGGTACGACCACCTAAACAAAAATAATTTGAAATAAGTATGATAAATATAAAAAATGATACAACAGGTATCTGTGCAGAGCCTCGGAAGTGTCCAGTTTATGAGGACATGGATCAGGAGTTGCTGAACACATGAAAGTGTCTGCAGCTCCAACATGGTCTCTATTACACAGGACTTGCTCACTTTGGCACAATACCAACGGCTTCAGAGCTTGCGCTGCCAGATGATCCTGTGATCCTGTCCAGGTGCTAAAATCCAAGTTAAAACATGACCTTGGCAAAAAGGGGGAAATAAAAAGACACAATTAATGCAGCTTTAGTTCTCATTAAGCTGCACAGTGGCTTTATTTAGAATATTTTACACCCGTGTTAAATAGTGGTTTACTGTATTGATTTTTATTGAATCAACAATGAGAACTAAATATGCTGCCCTCACTGCTCATGAGAAATGATTTTGAATCAGAGGTGTGCGTGTCCGGGATTGTCCCTCTCAGAAGTTGCAACCTTTTGTGCACAAAGCTGCAAGTTGCACCTGCTTTTCAGATGTACTAAAATAGACGCAAAAAACCAGCAAGGCAATGCGTCTCAGGGTTGACAAATCGTGTTGCGAGTGCTAAATTAATATATTTACATTTTCTAATATTGCATATTCATTGCAGAAAAAGTATTAAATGGATAAGAGGCGCTACTTAGCACATTTTAAAGACCAAACCCTTTTAGCACGCTGTTGATAGATCAGTTTGTACATTTTTTAACGTGTGCAGTGAGATAGCTCACGTTTTTCTACACGCAAATCTTTGATAGATCCGGCCCTAAGTGTGGTTAAAACTGAGGAGCAGGCTGTCTAGGTATGCGGCGAACAAAGGCACTTCGATGCCCCCCCTCATCGCACCAGCTTGACACACGCCCTCCCTAAGAACCTACGTGTGTGTGTGAGGTAGAGTGGAGGGAGAGAGAGGTCTTGGGAAGGGAGACCAGAGGGATGTGGATTCCCCTTCTGGAAGTTGAGCCTCCCGGGATCCCTTCAGGGCAGAAGGGGCCGGGCACAGCACCCCTCCACCCACACTCGAACACACACATCACCCATGCAACCCCACTCACCCATTCACCCATATACACCCCCACAGGCAACCACACATACTTCCCCCTGCCCTCACACCCACACGCATCCACGCCCATCCTCCAGACACATACTCACCCACATATGCCACAGATAGGAACCCCAGGGCCACCAACCCTCTCCAACGCCACGAGCCCACCCGACCCAGCCCCCGAGCCTAGGCGAGACCAACCCACACAAATTCAATCATGCCAGTTAGTCCCACCCAACCAAGTGGCTGGGCCAAACAGGCACCGGGCGTGGAAAAGACCCAGCCGCCCCGCAACCCCCATCCCCGCACATATACCCCTAGAATCTAATAGGCTATCACCATCATGTGACACAGAAGCTAGAATCTGATAGGCTACCACCATCATGTGATACAGAAGCTAGAATCTGATAGGCTACCACCATCATGTGATACAGAAGCTAGAATCTGATAGGCTACCACCATCATGTGATACAGATGTTAGAATCTGTCTGCTTTTTACATCATTTCATTGCCCAAAACGCTCAGAAGTGAAAAATTTGAATATTTTGTATGTGTACAGTGGTATTGCGATACTCAAAAAAGTATTGATTCTGATATTTTGTCTGGCTGGTATCGAAGTATCGACTCCAGGATATCGATATGCCCATCCGTAGTTTTCATCCAGCTTCTGCTTTGAATAAACATGTTATCAAACTTATAAATATCTGAACACAGGATTCTAACACTTCCACAACTTCCATGTTCTCAGGCGAGGCATACGAGGGGACGGATTCAGTCTCGGCTTAGTCTGACTCATCAAGGCAGCTCATTCATTAGGAAAAACTAGACATATAATAGAGAGTGCCTTCCTTTCCTCCTGCATGCTGCATGAGTCGAAGTTGAACTTAGTCAACCCTGGCAGTAATCTCCTCTTCCTACACGGCCTTCACCCCCCCCCCCCCATCACTCCCTCTGAGACACAGAGAAGACAAGAGGGAGCTGAGGAATGCACTTTAACGCGAGCACAATGGAAGTCTTTTGTGGAAGATGAAAAGAATATTAGTCACCACTAATGAGATTTGATGTTGGACTGCCATTGTCAGTTCGAACCAGATGGGTCGGGTACACGGTGGAGCAACCGGTCTCCACACATCAAAGACACGGGGATCCCTGGATTGCAGACTCTTCTGGCATTTAACACAGAAACAGAAATGACGAGATTAAGTAAAAGCACGGCTTTTGTCAGCTGCGATGCTAATGAGGACGTTGCAGCCTCAAGCTTCTTCAGTCTGGAACTTACCAACAGAAGTTTTTCTGGGGCTGTGCTCCTCTCTTTGCTTCTGTCTGATCCTTATCTCGCCTTGTTTTACCTTTCCACGGTGCTCAGAAGCTGCATGATGACACATTCCTGGAAGCTCTTCATCAGCTGAGATTCAATAAATGTTTGTGCAAACTCATAAATCTCATTGTAATGAAAGTGAGCACATCTATGAGCGGGTGTTTGTCCACCATGTTTGAGTAACACCAACATCTCCATGTTCAGGTTTCTCCCACAGATTTTCCTTGTCTCCGTGCTTCAACACAAGTTAATGAGTCATTGTGCAGACCTTGATTGGCTACTGGATCGCTTCAGTTTGAGTCAGGTGTGTTAGAGCAGGGAGACATGGAAACCCTGCTGGATTATGGCCCTTGTAGGACCAAATTGTGTAACCCTACTTAGATGCTTACAAGCTGCTCAACGAGAAACAAAGTTCAGTTTTGGAAGTGATGGGCATTATGGCAAGGGGTGCAAAATAATTATAATGCCGAAAACAGGAAATTATTGCGTCATTCCGATAAGTCCAATATCATGACAAGTTGCCCTGACAACCAGTGGCGTGCACAGGTAGACACTAGGTGGTGCTAGAGCACCTGCCCTTTGCCCTCTGGACCTTGCAAGCGCCCTTTTGAAAGTTCTTTTTGTTGTTTGTTTGTTTTTTACGTGTATGAGGCCCATGCTGACATGATCACCTAAAAAAGGTTCGTGAATAAAAAGAGTTGTGATAATAATGCCCCATTTAATATTCTCTCCAACCCCTCCCCACCCGCGCTCACCTCTCTTCCCCAGTCAACGTGAACGCACAGAGCAGAAGATATGTGCAGCTGCAACCCCCATCCCCGCTTCTCCCATGCCCCACCCAAGTTATAACTTGCATGTAGCCGTCTACAGCGCTGCACAGCTGGACAGAAATTAGCCGACTGCTCACCTGATAAACAAGTTAGACGCTAGACAAAGCGTCTAGATATGACTTGATGCCGACCAGTAGAGTTTGTCATACGTTTAAACTTCAGGGGTAACCTTTGGGTTTTCAATTAAAAAGCCATATATGAGCATGTGACTCTATCAGCAGTTTCTACTTAAGCTGAATATTTAGTAGGGTATTGTGGAGGTTTACATCAGGCTACATAATTAACACTTAAAGTAATTTATTTGTTAAATGACAAAAAGGCAGTTGCCTGCAGGAAAAGTTATCTTGTGCCTTGTCATGTAACAAAGCATTTTTATTCACTCTGGTCTCTTTTTATTTATTAATAGCAGCATAATGTCTAGAAAGGAGAGGATTAAACTTTTAATATTTAACAAAGAAAAAGAAAGAGCTGCAGGAGAGCAGCAAAGAAGGAGAGGATGATGAAGATGAAAGGTCAGAGTCATGTTAACTGTTTAGGGCCTTTAAAGCTCAGAAGTTGAACTGTTACTTTAATCTTATTAAAATATCTTAAAACCTGTCCACATTTTAACAACACAAAGTAGTTTGGCTTACTAAATCAAGAATAAAGCTATTTTAGCTGATTATATGTTGTTGTACCAACCATACCATATTTCTCTGTTACAAGACTTGCAGTAATCTTGTATTTACCTGAATAGACTATTATTAAATCTTAAAAATAGGTTATTATGACAACAATTATTCTATTCTAGGAAGCTACAGCAGGGAAGCGGCTATGTGTTTCTTGCAATAGAACATCTAGCATGGAAGATGAGGGAGATGAATCCCAGAATACTCAGATAAAGCTGTGATGCAGCTGATGGTTTAGAGGGGTGAAGAAGAACTGGTCACCCGACACCTGTTAGACAAGGAGCTAACCAGTGATCATGTTGGTGATGTGGCAGTATTTCATAATGGATTTTCCAACCAGCAAGACTGCATTTAAAAATAAATGGCTTCAATTTGCTGAATTGATTAATGTTTTACAAAGGGTTAAACCTGAGCCAGAAATATACATTTTTAATATCTGTCTATACAAATATATACATTCATATACATACAGTATATATATATACTGTAAATATATATACAGTGCAGTGCAGTGCACCGTCAACACTGTGTCCAGTGGGGATGGTGGGCTGCTGACCTCAACTCGGGACTACGTGGGCCGGTGGAAGGAATACTTCAAAGACCTCCTCAATCCCACCAACACGTCTTCCGAGGAGGAAGCAGAGTTTGGGGACTCAGGGGTGGACTCTTCTGTCACCGGGGCTGAGGTCGCCGAGGTAGTCAAAAAGCTCCTCGGTGGCCGGGCCCCTGGGGTGGATGAGATCCGCCCGGAGTTTTTTAAGGCTCTGGATGCTGTGGGGCTGTCTTGGCTGACACGCCTCTGCAGCATCGCGTGGACATCGGGGGCAGTGCCTCTGGACTGGCAGACTGGGGTGGTGGTCCCCCTCTTCAAAAAGGGGGATCGGAGGGTGTGTTCCAACTTCAGGGGGATCACACTCCTCAGCCTCCCCGGTAAAGTCTATTCAGGGGTACTGGAGAGGAGGGTCCGTTGGATAGCCGAACCTCGGATTGAGGAGGAGCAGTGTGGTTTTCGTCTTGGTCGTGGAACAGTGGACCAGCTCTACACCCTCTTCAGGATCCTGGAGGGGGCATGGGAGTTCGCCCAACCAGTCTACATGTGCTTTGTGGACTTGGAGAAGGCGTTCGATCGTGTCCCCCGGGGATTCCTGTGGGGGGTGCTCCGGGAGTACGGAGTGCCGGACCCCCTTGTTCGAGCTGTCCGGTCCCTTTACGACCGGTGACAGAGCTTGGTCCGCATTTCCGGCTGTAGGTTGGATCCATTCCCGGTGAGAGTTGGATTCCGCCAAGGCTGCCCTTTATCGCCGATCCTGTTCATAACCTTTATGGACAGGATTTCTAGGCGCAGCCGAGGTGTTGAGGGGATCCGGTTTGGTGGCCTCAGGATCGGGTCTCTGCTGTTTGCAGATGACGTGGTTCTGTTGGGGTCATCGGGCCGTGATCTACAGCTCTCGCTGGGGCGATTTGCAGCCGAGTGTGACGCGGCCGGGATGAGAATCAGCACCTCCAAATCCGAGACCATGGTCCTCGCCCGGAAAAGGGTGGAGTGTCCTCTCCGGGTCGGGAGTGAGGTCCTGCCCCAGGTGGAGGAGTTCAAGTATCTCGGGGTCTTGTTCACGAGTGAGGGAAAAATGGAACGGGAGATGGACAGACGGATCGGTGGGGCGTCTGCAGTGATGAAGACTCTGCATCGGTCCGTCGTGTTGAAGAAGGAGCTGAGCCAGAAGGCGAAGCTCTCCATTTACCGGTCCATCTACGTTCCTACCCTCACCTATGGACATGAGCTGTGGGTCATGACCGAAAGAACGAGATCGCAGGTGCAAGCGGCCGAAATGAGTTTCCTCCGCAGGGTGGCCGGGCTCTCCCTTAGAGATAGGGTGAGGAGCTCGGTCATCCGGGAGGGACTCAAAGTAGAGCCGCTGCTCTTCCGTATAGAGAGGAGCCAGATGAGGTGGCTCGGGCATCTGGTCAGGATGCCTCCTGGACGCCTCCCTGGTGAGGTGCTCCAGGCACGTCTCACCGGGACCAGACCCCGGAGGAAACCCAGGACACGCTGGAGGGACTACGTCTCCCGGCTGGCCTGGGAACACCTCGGGATCCCCCCAGATGATCTGGCGGCTGTGGCCAGGGTGAGGGAAGTCTGGGCTTCCCTGCTTAGGCAGCTGCCCAAGCAACCCGATCCCGGATAAGCGGAAGAAGACGGTACGGTATATACATATATATATATATATATATATATATATATATATATATATATATATATATATATTTAATGCTGAAAGAAAGCTTCTTTCTTTCCTTATTTTTTAAGATCGAACATGCAGAAGTTGAAAATCCCACTTATAAGTTTTTCTCACTGAGATATTGCAATTGGGGAAAGAAAGCCGCAACTTCACAGGGGAAACCCCAATCTGCTTCCAACCAGTTTCCCTTCTTATTTTAGACACAAGCTAACCCATACAGTTGGAATATTTCATTTGGTATGACTGCGTATTTATGTGAATTATCTTTTTTTTGTTTGTTTGTTTGTTTTAAGTTATCATGCATCCCTAGTAATGGCATTAACATAAACTGTGCTACTTTTTTCAGAAATTAATAATCTAACTAATTACTGGGGATGTCAATGTATCAATCCTAAATTGGCCAAAAATCCATATCATATTATGAAAATGGCTTTATTTTGAAGTTCTTTTGACACAACATTTTTCGCCTGTGTTGGGATTCTCATGTTAATATTTTCAAAGAATCCATGTTTATAGTTGTGTAGTGGACTGAAACAACAAAGAGATTGTACTGCATGTACTTTTAAGTAAATAGAAGTTTACAATTATGTTTAAAAAAAAGAATAACCTTGTTTTTGACTTGCAATATTGTTTCATATCGATTGGTGGATCCTAAATTTAATCGAATTGAAATTATGTTGTGACTGAATTCGAGATATCTGAATTTGAGAAATTGAGATATTATTGTATTTTTTATGCTTTGGCAATATAAGCACTGTCTTGTCATGCCAATAAAGCTATTGAAATTAAAAAAAATTGATATCAACAAACACCTAATTGCTGTCCACTGTATCGTTGGAATGTCGCTTCATGATCAAACCAGTGGTTTACACACGTAGTAATTAGCTCTTGAAAAAACTTGCTATTTGTAAGTGTCGGCTTTCGTATTGTGGCTGGAGAACAGTGAAGCCTGGAAGTAAAGTTAAAAACTGCAGTTGTTTCTTCATCCGCTAGGGGCTGGTTCCAAACATAGCAAATGCCCATAGACTCCCATGTTAAAAAGACCAAATTCACAGCAGAAATAAAAATTTATAGCAGAAATAAACATAAATAAAATCTTTACAGCCTGGTTCAAAACATCATGTTAGTTTTATTAGGTCAAGTTTACCTTCATGTCAACTGTGAGGGTTTTTTTTTTTTTAACTCATCTGTTTAGATCTTATTTAATCTTGAAATGACACATAATTAGGGGCATGTCTTTTTCATTGACAGTCAGCAGACCGGATGCTGATTTTAGCCATGGAGGCTAACAGCTAGCTCCCTGCTTGCTCCCAGGAAGGCCTCAGCCTGTAGCACAGTTGCACAACGGCGGTTTTTAGCTGGTTAACAGTGTATCTTACTTTTAAACCATCTGTCTTTGTTCTTGATCACGATGGATTAGCTTGGCTGTCGATCATTTGCCTCATAACTTGGAGTGGCCCTGTCTTTGCCCATTTTAGTATTTTCCAGGAGTGACGACACACGCGCCACGGTAAGATGGCAACTGTGGGAAACGCCCAACTGGCTTCACTTTTCTCTCTTCAGACGTGACCGGATACTACATTAATATTTTTTTACAGTATTTGCTGCCACACCATCGGTTTGGTTGCTCAGATTTACCCGAGGTAACGTGTCCCATGCACAAGTAGCAATAATGACCTGAAGACTAGAAAACCTGTGCATGAACACAAGGTCAGAGGTAAACACAATAGCGGATAGTTTTGAAGAGAACCTCTCAGACCTTGTCTGCAACTACTAGCATCTTTAATATGTTTCCTCCCCGTTGCATCATAACAAACACTTGTGCCAACAGTTGGTGACAGATTGGTAAATGTTGTTTAAAGGAGTGATGACATAGCATAGAAAAACTAGTTCATATAGTTGGCATTACTGCATATGTCAAATCTCCAAAGAAAAAAACTGCACTTTTTACAGCGGGGGATTGTTTTGGCACACTAGACCTCCCCTCCTCAGTAAAAAAGTTGGGTGTGGTAATGATATGCAGCTTTACCCGGAGACCAAGTTGACTTCATTTTGATTGGCTACACCTTATTTGGCTATAACCTCATTTAGAGAAACTAGGTCAAGCTGCGGTTGGACTTTGCTAAAGGCTATCTGTTAGCAACATGTGCATTTCATACAGTATGTTTATCAGACAACACAGCATTTAGAAAATAAATAAACTTACAGGTAATGACAAGGTTGTGGTCGCCTCCCTCAGTGTTGCTGCAGAATTTTTCTTTTAAATCCATTTGTTTGAAAATCCAGACCTGACTGCACAGAAGTTACTCAGCTCCACTCACGCAGTTGGATCAGCCGAGGGAGGGGGAGAGCGAAGCGTAGGGTGGAAGGAGACAGGAGGGGGGGGGCTGTTTGCTTGATAGTGTGCTCTAACTGGAGCAATTGAGTTACATAGAATGATAAAACTACGTAGAATGATAGCCTGCTGTCTGATTCAACCGTTTCTGAACAAAGAGACAAAGCTGTCTTCTGTCGGGGAAGCTGACTCCCCAACAGCTGGTTAATGGCAGCCCAGCAGCCACTACAGTGGATGGATTTTTTTCATATTTTTGCTCTTCACATTGTGTAGATTGTACTATAGGACCATAAACACCATCTAAATGAGGTTGTTAATAATGATCAAACTTTCAAATAGTAGACCATAGCTTTGAGGTCCGCTGAAAAAGCAGTGACAACATCTCTCCTTCTGCCTTCTGATTTTAAAATTCCAACTGTGTGGATTAGCTAATGTCCAAAATAAGAAGACAAGAATATTTGTGTGATTCTGAGTCACCACCATGACATAGAAGCATACCATATTTAGCCATGTTTCACAGTTATGTCTAAATAGGGATTTTCATTCTCCTCAGCCCACATCGAACTTGTGTCCCCTGCATTCCAAACCACTGCTTCCAAACCACTTTCCCTTCTTATTTTCGACACCCGCTACCCGCAACTTTTAAGATTCCAACTGTAATTTTAAGATCGGATGTGCAGAAGTAAAGTTATGAGCTCTGCTTTTCAGCAGTGCTCAGGCAGATATTTGGTTTGCAGGCGACCATGCTGGGTATGACTCTCCCAAGTTACACTGCATGTCTTCGTGGGGGAACAAAAACCAACTGATGCTCCAATAAGAAGTCTGATAAAAAACGATGGATTAGAACCCAACTGAGGTTTTACCCCTGTGAAATGATTATTATTATTTATTTTATTTTGACTTTTCACCGTGGTCTGATCGCTGCACTGCAGCGTTTAGAGATGTTTACATACAGTCATCCTCAAAATTGTTCAAACCCTTAAATTAAAGAAGGAAAAAAATCAGCCATCAGTGAAATATGTTGAAATGGACAAAAGTAATAATAAATAAAAGCACCGCTTTGAGGCAATCACTGCAATCCGGTGTTTTCTCTAACGTTCAAAAGGACTTTTGCACCTGTTGAAAGGTATTTTGTTTCTATTGTTTATGGGAAAGGTGCCCTAATGTCTCTGGGCCAGTTTTGTTTGTTTGTTTTTTTTTTTTTTTTTTTAGGACAATTCAAAAACAAAAAATCAGTTCACCAAAATATAATTTTGTAAATTTTTATTTATTATTAGTTCCTTGTTATATGAATTACTGTTGTGAATTTAGCATTTTCTTTGATTGGAGGGTATGAATAATTTTGAGGGCGACTGTATCTGATGTAGAGATCTGATGACACAGACATTTTATTACAATTCCTTCAGTATATCTGATCTGAAAGAGTGTCCGGATAATCATGAGCAAGCTCAATATGTGCTGATTAGGGCTGGGCTCTGCTGGTTGACACTTTCCTGGACTTTACATTAGGAAGGCAGCGTTTACGAGGCCTGAAAGACCCGCGAGAAATACAGCAACCGAAAATATTCAGCAAATGGTAGGTGGTGGAAGTGTTGCGATTGCGACAATTGGGGACCCATGTCGGAGTGAAGGAAAGCAGAATAGGGCGCCGAAGTCAAGCCCATCTACATCCGCCCCATGGGACCTAAGAGACGAAAAAAATATGATTGGAAGTCAATGGGGAGAAAATAATTATCTTCTGGTCCCAGTTGTTCTCTGCCTTGGATTCCAGACATGTTGGTTATGGATTTAAATGAAAATTTTTCGTGCAAGGAAAACTTAAAACGTGATGATTTTCGATTATTGTAGTTCAGGAACTACTTGACACGGCTTTGTGGACTACAACTGTCGCCGCATTTGATGACGTCGCTCACTGCGACAGGCGTGAATGAGACCGGCCCCCACTCCATCAGCGTGATGGAAAGACTCAAACTTTCCTGACTTATAACGGTTTTCACCTCTGTCCGTGCTCTTTTCCTGTTCTTAGGAAAAAAAAAAAAAAAAAAGCAGTGACGTACCAGAGTAAAATTGCAACGTGCTGTTTGTTACATATGTTGCTTGCAACGAGAGCTGTCGTCCACACAGAGGCTTCAAATAAATCCTGAAATAAACTAAAATCTTTGCGGTATTTTGTTTTTTCTTTCTACAACTTTTTTTTATTTAAATCCACATCCAACATATCTGGAATCTTGGACAGAGAGCGACTGGGACCAGAAGATAATAATTTTCTCCTCATTGACTCCTCTTGATTTTTCAGTCTCTTAGGTCCCATGGGGCTCACCGGAGGGGTCGTGACTTTGGCTCCCTATTGCAGTTGCCCCCCAGTTGGTAGGACTAGTGTGAACTGATGAATCTTCAATCAGAACTGTAAATTTGATTGACAGATTTATCAGCCAATGGTGACGTTACTAATGTTACTAAGGTTACTAATGATCTCCTCATGGCCTCAGATAAAGGACTCCTGTCTGTACTTGTCCTGTTAGTGCTGCATTCGACACCATTGATCACAACATTCTGCTACAGAGACTTGAACATGTTATTGGAATTAGAGGAACTGCATTAGATTGGTTCAAGTCATATTAATCTGACAGATTTCAGTTTGTTAATGTAAACGACGAGTCTTCATCACACACCAGAGTAACTCATGGAGTTCCCCAGGGTTCTGTGCTTGGACCAATACTCTTCACATTATACATGTTTCCTTTGGGTAATATCATCAGATGACATGGCATAAATTTTCATTGCTATGCAGGCGACACTTGGATATAACTATCTATGAAGCCTGATGAAACCAATCAGTTTGATAGATTAGAAAGATGTCTTAGTGACATAGTTTAGTTTAGTTTATTAGTTTATTTGACAGGGACAGTGTACAATAAACATTAGTCTTAAAAAGAAGAGGTGTTTTGTACCAGAGTTAGCTATTACTAATTTCCATCCGTAGCCCCCAGGCAGGTACACACATTTAAAAACACATTACGTAACAAACTACAATTAATCTAAAATACAAAAAATACTGTAAATCTAAGATATACAGTCAGTCATCAAAATGTTTACTGATTAGCTGAACTGATACTGTCGCATACAGTAAACTACAATTGGTCTAAAATACAAAAGATACTGTAAATATAAAATATACAGATAGTCATGAAAATATTTACAGATTGGCTGGACTGATGCTGACACAGCTGATGTGCAAGAATATACCTTTTCAGATTAGTAGAGAACAGGATTATGTCAACAGCCAGTTTCAGACTCACTGAGAGCTGATTCCATTGTCTGATGAGCTTTAAAGAAAAAGCTGTTTGTGCAACGGTAGATGATCTTTGTGGAACGGCACAATTTCTGTGAGTCGTGGAGCTGTTGTTCGGTTTGGTCAGAATAAAGTTTGATGAATTGTTTCAGTGGGGGTGGAGCAGTATTATTGATGATTTTAAAGACTGTTCTTAAACTTGTGTAGCAGATTAAATTATCAAAACTTAGGATTTTGTATTTGCAGTGATGATAACGGAGAGGATTTTTTTATCAAGTATCTTCAGGGCCTGATTATAAAGTGATCTCAGAGGTTTGAGTGTTGTCTCATTGGCCTGAGACCAACAAGACAAGCAATAGGTGATGTGAGGAATGATCATGGCATTTAAGTAAGTAAAAGATGCTTCAGTTGTTAAGCTATTTCTGATGTGTCTGAATCCTGATAAGTCCTGATGGCTAACTGAATTAGAGTCTTATAATGTGCTTTTTAAAGCTTAGGGTTTGATCTAAGTAAGTCCCTAAATATTTTATCTCTGTTACAGTGTTTATTTTTTTCCCATTTACATAAATGTTAGGCATTTCTTTAATTTTATTTGTCCTGGAAAAATACATTCCTACTATTTTTTTTAATGTTTAATGTTAGGCATGAGGAATTTAGCCAGTTGCTTATCTCGTCTATTGCTAATGATAATTTAAGTTCCAGATAACAGCATCATCTGCGTACATGATGATGTCAACACCTTTGCACACAACAGGAAGATCATGTACATAGATGCTAAATAACAAGGGTCCCAGAATGGACCCTTGTGGGACACCAGTTGTGCAAGGTTTCAAGGAGGACAATGCATTATTTGCTCTCACACATTGCAACTGATTTGCAAGATATGACTGTATCCACTGCAGTGCCTCAGTGGACAAGTGGTACAAAGCTTTGACAGGAGGGCACGGTGGTCTACCCTGTCAAAGGCCTTACTCAAGACCAGAAACACAGCCCCTACCGTGCCTTCTCTGTCAAGACTGGCTTTAATACTCTCTGTTAAATAGAAGCAGGCTTCATCGGTGGAATAATTGCGACGAAAGCCAAACTGCATCCGATGTAAAAAATTATTGCTGTTTAGATGCTTGGTTAGCTGCTCTGCAATAGTTTTCTCTAGGATTTTAGATAGTACAGGCAATATACTAATGGGCCTATAGTTACTTTTTTTTCGTTTTTGCTCCCAGATTTGTGGACTGGGATTATAACCGCAGTTTTAAAGACACTGGGGAACACTCTCATCAATTGATCTATTGATAATTTATGTAATAGCGGGTGTTAAAAAGTCTCTATGTTTCTTGATGAGTGAACTATCAAGTCCCCAATAATCTTTGGCCTTTGAATTAGATAATGAATGTATTATTTTATCTGTTTTAACATAATCAATATTTTTTAAGCACAAGACCTCGCTACTTTGAGGGGAATGCTCGAGTGGTGAGTGAAAACAGAGTAATTCAGAGGTGCATTGAGCAGTGTTTAGTAAGAAGCTGTTGAAGCATTTGAATTAAGTCACTGGACGCTGTATTGCAATCTTTATCATTTACGAGTTCTAACCAATTTACCTGTCTTAATTAATTTTCAAACAGTTCAATGTCTTTCCTGGGGATATACAATACGGGTTCATTTGTGTCATCAAGACCTGGATGACTCAGAATTTTCTACTTTTAAATTCAGACAAGACTGAGGTTGTTGTCTTTGGAGCTGAAAAACTCAGGACTAAATTGTCTAGCTTTATAAGTGATCTGGATGGCATTAATTTGGCTTCCAGCACTACAGTGAAGAATCTTTTTTGACCAGGATTTGTATTTTGTCTCGCATATAAAACAAGTTTCTAGAACCGCCTTCTTCCACCTAGGCCTACGTAATACTGCTAAAAGGGACATCCTCTCCCAGAACGATGCAGAAAAACTAGTCCATGCTTTTGTTACTTCCAGATTGGATTACTGTAATTCCTTATTATTGGGCTGCCCCAAATATGCCTTGAAAAGTCTCCAGCTGATCCAGAATGCTGCAGTGAGGGTTCTGACTAGAACCAGCAGGAGAGATCATATTTCTCCAGTTCTAGCTTCTCGTCTTTGGCTGAAATCCAGGACAGAATTTAAAGGTGCCATGACATCAAATTTCACTTTTCTGGGGTTTTGTGTGTATAATATGATCTGTTGTGCACTGATGAAGCCGTGTGAATCTCCAGAGTGAGTATCAAAGTTCCTGTTTATGGTCTGTCAGATTTGTTTCTTTGTTCAAAACTGGTTGAATCAGACAGCAGCAGATGGCCGCCCTACCTGAGCCGGGTTCTGCTGGAGGTTTTTCCTCCCTATTAAAAGGGTGTTTTCCTTCCCACTGTCGCCACAACTCCGTGCTTGCTCAGGATGGGGGATTGGACCGGGTCAAGTCAAGATTCCAATGCAATCTGTTGGTTTCCTTAGCTAGGCTATTATGAATCTGACTTGAATTTCTCTGTCTGTTAAGCGCCCTGAGGTGACATTGTCACGAATGGACGCTTTACAAATAAAGTTGAATTAAATTGAATTGATGTTTGTTGACCTGCAACATCAGGGGAGTCTCTAAATACACCACACAGATTTCTCTCACAAATGTAGAGATGTCCACAAATTAGCAACCGTTCATAAATGCACATTCAGCAATTCGAATGATCTGTGAATTTATATTACAACCAGCGTAAAAATGATATTTGTGAACCAGAGCATGTGCATTTATTATGAGACTGATCTGGCCTCATTGTTTACAGACTGAAACAGCGAAACTGATAAATGACAACAAAATAAGTGGGGCATCTGACTTAAGAACGTGTTCGCTTTTACCTGCTACTTGCTGGACAAAAACCGTTTCTGGACCTGTTAAACGTCTTGGTCTAAAAATCTGGCTCTGCATGTAACAGAGTAGTCCTGCTTCAGAGGTCTGATAGTTTAGTGATTCCCTTCAGTGCTGCAATATTCTGCTCCGATGATGCAACCCATGATTTGTTGCACTGTCTTTGTGAAATATTGATAAATAAAATGACGTTCTGGGTTTCCTGTTTTCTGGGCTGGAGCTTTGAAGCCCTGGATGGTCGCTGCCAGCCATCTGTAAAGGGGAAACAGAGGGTTGTATTTAGATCTGCCTGGCAGTCATGTGTAAACACCCACCAGCGAGTCATAGTTACTATCATTACACTTTCTGTCTCCGTCATTCGGAGACTTTTTCACAGGCTGTTACCAGTGGAGACCAATCATAGGAAGAAAAAAAAAGTCGAGGTCTGAAGATGGGTTGAAACAAACTCAAGATTTTACTCAATCATGACTTCTTTCTTGCAGGATATGAAGTTTTAATTGCAGCTCTCTATGTAAGACTTGCGGCACCAGTGCAAATGAGATTTTAAATGTCATTCAGTTCATGAAGAGAATATCATTGATGAATTCCTGCTCTCAGAAGCTGCAGCAGCAAAGCACTGTGCAGCTGAAACTAATATTAGATTTGATCAATCTCCTGATCTGCAAGAAGAAAAACCTTTTCTGTAGAGTCACCTCCGAGCCAGTTGTTCCTGGGGCTTATGAGGGGTTCCTTCATTCCTGCCCTTGTCTGAGAGTCGCTGACGACCCCTGCCAGCTGAGGAGCGCTGCATGCACTGTAAATCATGGATCCCAGCTGCACACACAGATCAAATGCAGACAAGCAGCCTTTTGTGCAATATTGTTAACCAATTCTGTGGTGGCATGAACACCCTAGTTAACCTCTTCTACGGTGCATTCCCAGGCCACAAACTTTCCCTTGAACTTTCTGCAGCAAGGTTAGCAATCTCCCTGAACACCTGTTGGTGCAAAATGCACAGCAGGTAGTTGGAGTTCGGTTCTTACACAGCCCTAAACTACAACATAGGAAGGAAAAAGTACCACCTTTGTGGTACTTTAACTGTAAAAATATCTTTATTGGGATCCAGCAGCACCTCCTGCAGTATCTTTATCGGACAGTCTTATCTTGACTCTTGTCCTGTCGCTTCCTCTCTTTCTTTTCCTCTCTTCCTCCGGTAACATTTCTTTACCAAATCCAACATGATGCACGTTCAAAACACCCGCTGTGTTTGTGTCTGGTTCATATCTGTTTGCTAGTAAGTGACGCGGTGCTGCAAACAATAGTCGGCTGCAACGTCACGGTGCGTTCCGGATGGAAAACTCACATAGTGCTGTTTCTGAGCCCTGGGACGTCTCGGGGCACTGACAGCTCGAAAATGCTCATAATGAATGTTGCCGTGTCTTCAAAACGAGTCAGAAACGCATATTCTTAAAGGCCAACTTTTATTTTAAACATATGTAGAAGCCCTTTTAGTGTTTCAGGTCCACACTGAACATTGTCAATGTAAAAATGTACAAATACTACTCCGGCGGGGCGTTTTTGCCACTCCGCCTGAGAATAGCGCCCCCAGCAACAGACTGGAAGTGACGTAGGGCTAGGCAAACGCTAACGATTCTACTGATAAAAAACATGGATATCACAGCTTTAATGCTGAAGGCCACAGCTACATGTAGAGACATGAAAATGTGGAAAATAACATTGAAAGGTTTTATGTGTGTTTAAGTGACGGTGGCTGATGAATCTTCATTTAGAGGAGACGGACTCCGCTCCAACAAAACAGCAGCAGGACATTTTCCCTTTGACTCTGCCCACAGATGTCTCTGCTAGCAGCAACACCGTCTCACAGCTCATACAAAGCGTTTTTACATATTTTCGGAGACCAAATGTGTCAAAGTCGGTGCGAGCCGCTGAAAGTGACCGAGGAGCCGATATCAATCTTCCTGGGAGGAAGAGAAGACGTCCTGAAAGCTAAACATGAGCTCAGTCTGGAGGGACGAGAGTTTCTTTCCTCTTTGGGTTGCCTGCTGTTGGAAATCTTTCCTTTTCTCAGGATATTTGCTGAAAAGGCAGTGGAGAAAACACAGTGTCCAGATCTGACGTGGCAGCAGAGCTGTGGGTTGCGGGCCGAGTGAGTCATCTCTCCATGGTTCGTAAGTCGGCACCACCCCTCACTCTGTAGGAAAACAATGGGACGGCCAGCGCAAAGCGTTTTTACCACAGATCATGTGTACGAGCGCATGACTCTCACCCAGGAGTCTTGGGATCAAATCCCGCCTGGGCCCTCCATTGTGTACATTGCCCCACAGACATCACAGATGGGGGGGCTACCAGGGATGCACGCCAACAAGAGAATCTTGAAGGTGATTTGTGTCTTCTTCTTTTCTGTTTAATGGCAGTTGGCGCACAAGTTGGTGCATTTCCACCACTACCTGGTACGGAGGATTTGGGTCAGTTGGGTTGAACGATCTTGTTATCTGTGATCCTGTGGAGGACACATTCTTAAATGCGTAATCTCCAATCTTGAATGAATCTACAGTCCAGTCGGTCAGTGTGTGAACTCCTCAGTCTTGTCAAAATCGGCAACAACTGCGACAGTTGTGTGATGCGTCCCCAGCATTAGAAGAAACCACAGGATGGCCATTTGATATATCAAAATTTAAAATTGACTTTACGCAAATGACTAGGTGGTCAATGGTTGTGTCCTTTTCATCTTTCTTTCTCTTTTCTAATGAAATGCAACACTGAATACATCTACAAAAAAGGCAGAGCAGACTCTATCATTCAATGTCTACCAAGATGTTGCGTATCTTCTATCAGGGTGCATTCACCCCGGGACAGTCCGGGTGGGAATCTCTGAAAAGTCAACAGCCACAGAAAGAACGCACCCTGAGTCTCATGTGGAAAGTGCAATCAGCTCTGAACCATCTGCTGGGGCAGCAGGACCAGAGTCAGAGACTTGAAGAGACTAAAGTGATCCGGAAAGCTGGTTCTGTGCTGGGTATAACTCTGGAGCTGATTGTCCAGAAACGATGCTGCACAGGCTGCTAAAAGGTAGTCTGAAGTCCCCCCACCGTTTCTGTTTGCAAACAACAGAATTCAAACTGAGCGCCCCTCCCTCTCAGGCTAATGGCCGCCTCGTTCTTCAGCCTATTCAGCCTCAAGCCTCCTTCAGAGCTCAGAAGCGGGTAAAAGCCAAACTAACATTAACCCTGGTTTTCCAACGTGCACTATCTAAAGCTCTTACCTTTTCTTCGGTGCATCCGACGTTTTCTTTCTTTTTTTCCCTTCAAGAGTTCGAGTGACTGGCGTCTGCTCCAATCATGAGCTTCTTCTCAAACAGTGTCATGTCCTTAGTTCTGTCATTGGCTGGAGATATAAACAGAAATCTCCACCCAGAAACGTCCGGACCACAACAAAACAAAGCTAAAGAGGGAATTACTGACAGGGGGAGAGAGAGCTGCATTCAAGCTCACCACTGCACGTGAGTAAAAGCCCAAAGGCGCAGTTTGAGATGGATTTCACTCGAACAAGTCTAACATTTATTTTCAGGGAGGAAACTTAGGACTATACCTTTAAGATGGAGAAAAAAATGAAAGTATTATATATGCATCACATTGTAAGGACGGGGGCTTTTTTTCCCATTCATAGGGATTAGTTAACTATTTTTTTTTTTTTTTTTTTTCTCTACGTTTATTATACCGAAAATAATAATTGATGATAAACAACACCACTCCCTTTCTCTCCCCTCTTCCTTCCCCCTCTTTTTTCTCAGTCTTCTAATTTCTTTAAACAAATTTTCTCCCCCCCGGTTTTTATATCTTTTTATATTGTTTTTTTTTTTTTCTTTATTTTTTTTTTTATTTTATAAAAGAATTGATTAATTCCGGTTTTCATAAGGAGTTTTGATTTTTGTTTTAATTTTAAAAAAATTATAAAATATACCTCCCTAGTAAGGACCATAGAAAACTTAGACTAAATGGGTTTTAATGACTTGGATTTGTGCCATTACACCATTCCATCTTCAAACCCCTCCCCTGTATTCATGGAAACAGAAAACGAAACAGCGATCCTGCTGATCCAGAGACTCTTTCAGTTCAGGAACAAAAAGCCATTTTCCAGTGGAACAAACGTGGCTGTCTGCAGTGATGAAGTATGTCCTTGTAATCCAGGCATTTAATTACAGCATATCTTAAAAGTGATACACTGCTGTGTGTGAACAACAAGCGGAGCATTCTCAGACATGAAGCACACACTGAAGAGATGTGAGGCAGTGATGATCGCTTCCATCCTGAAAGACTCTGGTCTCTGGTCTGCACGCCATCACGTCCTATAGGTCTGAGCCATAATCACTGCCAGTTATGGGACACATGCTTGACATGGAGGAGACTGCAGGATGACACTCCTAATTAAAAATACAATGTTATGTATTGTCATGCACAATAATGCATGAAGGAATCTTCTTCATTAACCACATGTGTTTTATTGGATGGGGGGCTGTTTCCAGGTAACTCTGACTCAAATTCAGAAGAAAAAATCTTTATATTTTGCAACCTGCAGACAACAGCTACGCTCAGGATGTGTGCTGAACATGAGCCTTTAGAAAAAGCAAATGTGTGGAGGTGAAGTTAGTCTGGAGCCCATTTCTTCTCTCAGCTCAAGTTAACGTCTAGCCGTATACACCATGACAGGACTTCTTCATCTTACTGGCCATGGGGCCCAATTTTTCCAGTTCAAAGTGGTCCAGGGCCCATTCAGATACAATGCTGTACTTGTTTAACTGATCTGTCTTTTTGTTTCCTCAGACAGGGGGCAGGGTTGTGGTTTCATCAGCTTGGTTATGAGTGGATTTTGCAGAAATTTTGACACATTATGACAGATTTTGGTGCTGAATCGGATCGTGCTCTGGATGCAGGAAGTATTGTCTCACCGGTTTTTCAAACAGCAGAAGAACTCCGGTTTTCAGTGTCCACGCTCATGTGACATTGCGTGGTGGCTTCCATGGTTGGCCAGATTTACACTCAAAGGACTGATTAAGCTGATCTGGGATCGGTTATCGGGTCAGTCTATCAGAGTTTCTCGAGCTACAGGAAGGCATGAGGACCAATGTTTATTATCACAAAAAAAACTGAATGGGGACATACGGTATCCACGTTATTCCTGAGCTAACGAATGTGCAGACGATTATGTGATCAACTTCCTGTGAGATACCGGAAATACAGCTTCGCCATAGATTCACAATGTAAATTGACGTTTCTGCTCGCAGTTTATTCTAACATTTCAACAAGAGTATCCATGACATTTCTAAATGATTTGGCCCAGAAAAAATGTCCTTGCACGGTTCGGTAATATGTAGCGCTGTTCATGGTTGTACTAACCAGTGAAAGTTAAATTTATGGTTACAAGAGCGCACACCTCAGTCTAGAGAGAGAGAGAGAGTGGCTGCTGGACTCCAGACTGCGACCAAATGTTTGCATTTTGCAAATGAAAAAAAAATTACATCTTAAGGAATAAGATTGTATCCCACCTCTTTCAACAAAACACGACCAACCTTATCACTGTGTATTACTCTGCTCCCCATCTCTGCAATTCCCGATCTCCGTACAATAGAAATCCAGACTCAAAACTCTTCTGTACAGACGTCTTATTCTCCCCAAGTCCATGTGCACAAATCCAGTGTTGTTTTTATGTGGTATCTGTTGTGTTTGGTACTCTTAGGTTTTAAAGGCAGAGTGGATGATGTTTTCCAGGAGCATTTTTACTATATTGCTTAAAGTCTTCTTCACACCCCAATTGCAGCCAATTAATTAAATGTTCTGACACAAAAAATAAAAAAATTAATCACCTGTGGAAGGTACAGGACTGGAAAAACCCCATCCAATGAAATGAATTTCAACATATTTTTCTGCTGTTAACATGTTTATTTTTGCTGTCAACATTTTTTTTTTGTTTATTTCTGCTTTTACCCTTGATGGGACCACACCACAGGCCCGTGTGACAGCTAATCCAGAGCCAGCGTCCTTCATGGGGACCTGCGTGTGCATCACTCCACCTTTATCTCCAACCTGGAGTTGAGCACGTTTGTCTCTGATCACTGTAACAACACAAGGCTGGATTACAGAGATGCTGCAGCTTAGAAATAGTACAAGTCAGGAAGGAGAAGGTTACCAAGGCAACTGGTTACTCAGCGACAAGCTCATCATAAGAATACACTCATGTTACATCAGTGTTATTACTCCATCCGTCCCCTCCCCCATCACTTCAGAGTAAACACTGACTGACTCTTTACTGAAGCGGCTCGCAGGAACACCTCTACCATTTACTCTTAGTTTCTACCAGCAGAACCGATCATGTGACCGACTAATTCCTGTCAGCCTTCTCTCTGCAGTTGTTTGGATGGAGCTGCATTTGTCACATTCTTTGCTAAAAAGCACAACCACCTGCAAGGACTGCTTTTCTTGTAAGGGCTGAATAGTATTTAGGTAACCATGGAAACATTGGCATTAGAAGTGAAATGAAGAGAGGGAGCGCAGCAGCTCTTTTTGGGGTGACAGGGAGTGATACTCTCTTTGTAGAGGAGGAACGTGAAAGGCAGTCTCATTTGTATTCGCCCCAATGGCCGAACCCAAACATATTGTAAACATAACGGTTGCTTTCCACCAAAAGCGATTCTCTGCTTTCTTGTTTGCTTCGCTCAAACATTTCATCAATCCGTCTGAACCTGTTGAGTGGACTTTTTCTTGGACAGTGGCAGGAAAATGCTTCTCCAGATGTCCCAGATCCAGTCCAGCAGGCGGATTTATGAGCGAGACCAGTCCCTGGAGTCTCCCGTTAGCTGGGAAATGGCGTTACACGGATGGACAGTCCAGACAGGAGCCTGAGCAGATAATTGGAACGTCATCATGGAGCAGAGCCATTATTAACTGAATCTGAGTCACCCTCATCTCAGCGCTGCAGGAGCACAAGCATGGAGCGCTCTGATTGGACGATGGGCTGCATCAGTTTGATTTGCATGACCTGCCGCTGTGCTAACACGCCCCGCTTGTTGACATAATTGACATTTCTTTTGCATAAATAAAAGTGTTGGTTCATCACTGAAACATTTGTAGTTTTCATCAGCTTCCTTTTTCTGTTTTTACACTTTTTCTTTAAGTCTTACTGCATCCAAATTTAGACAAAATACATTAAAAAGAAGTAAAGCTGGAACCTAAAAAGTTGCTGTAAGTTGTCCCGGCTGTAAATCAGGCCTCATAACGAGGAAATGCCTCAGAATGATGTCAGAGTTTAGCTTGCTTATCTGGTGGCGTTGCTGCAGGTGCATGATGATGATTCTGATTTAAGGCGGACATATTTCATTGTTTTGTACAGTTTAACACAATTTCATTCCCACATATGTGTGAAAGATCAGCAAAATCTTTGCTTTAACCCTTATTCCAATGACGCCTCCATCCTTGTCGCATCACACTGCACAGCAAACGTTAGCCCTCTGTTCTCCTGACATCAGCCGACAAACAACAGCAAGCTTTAGCTCTGCGTTACCCTGCCCAAATGAGAACATGTAATAAGCCAAGATAAACAGGCAGGAACCAGAGCCACTTGAAACCAGTAATTGTCCAGGTCTGTGGGCTGCTGTGATCTTTGCTTCGCAGCTGTGCTGCAAACCACTGAGACTTCACAAATGCGAACAGCTCAGAATTTCCCTGGATTGCTGGATTATGTTTTATAACTGAACATATACTTATCATCCACTTCATCATATCCACCTACGAGAACACGGTTGGACCTTTTTTCCTCAAGAACCATCTTACTTCCTGGTGTGATAGATCCAACAAGGTTGGAAACATTCCTCATTTTGCTCCATAAAATGAGATTTTGTTCCAAATCTACATGACAGCATCCCACAGTTGCTGCAGATCCATGATGAGAATTTCCGGTTCCACCTCATCGTGACGAGAATCTCCGGTTCCACCTCATCGTGACGAGAATCTCCGGTTCCACCTCATCGTGACGAGAATTTCCGGTTCCACCTCATCGTGACGAGAATCTCCAGTTCTACCTGATCGTGACGAGAATCTCTGGTTCCACCTCATCGTGACGAGAATCTCTGGTTCCACCTCATCGTGACGAGAATCTCCGGTTCTACCTCATCGTGACGAGAATCTCCGGTTCCACCTCATCGTGACGAGAATTTCCGGTTCCACCTCATCGTGACGAGAATTTCCCGTTCCACCTCATCGTGACGAGAATTTCCGGTTCCACCTCATCGTGACGAGAATCTCCGGTTCCACCTCATCGTGACGAGAATCTCCGGTTCTACCTGATCGTGACGAGAATCTCCGGTTCCTTCCTCATCGTGACGAGAATTTCCGGTTCCACCTCATCGTGACGAGAATCTCTGGTTCTACCTGATCGTGACGAGAATCTCCGGTTCCACCTCATCGTGACGAGAATCTCTGGTTCCACCTCATCGTGACGAGAATCTCCAGTTCTACCTGATCGTGACGAGAATCTCCGGTTCCTTCCTCATCGTGACGAGAATTTCCGGTTCCACCTCATCGTGACGAGAATCTCCGGTTCTACCTGATCGTGACGAGAATCTCTGGTTCTACCTGATCGTGACGAGAATCTCCGGTTCCACCTCATCGTGACGAGAATCTCTGGTTCCACCTCATCGTGACGAGAATCTCCGGTTCCACCTCATCGTGACGAGAATCTCCGGTTCCACCTCATCGTGACGAGAATCTCTGGTTCTACCTGATCGTGACGAGAATCTCCGGTTCCACCTCATCGTGACGAGAATCTCCGGTTCTACCTGATCGTGACAAGAATCTCCCGTTCCACCTCATCCCAAAGCTGCTCTGTTGGACTGAGATCTGGTGACGGTGTAGAACATTGGAGTCCAGTGAACTTATGGTCATGTTCCAGAAAGCAGGTGGAGATGATGTCATCTTTGTGACATGTTGCATCATCCTGCTGGAAGCAGCATCAGAAGATGCTCCACTGTGGTCATAAAGGGATGGACATGGTCAGCAACAATACTCAGGTAGGCTGTGGTGGTTAAACCGCCACGTTGGTACTAAGGGGCCAAGCGGGCCAAGAAAACCTCCCCCCACCATTACACCAGCAGCAGCCTGAAGCCTTGATCCAAGGCAGGATGGATCCATGCTTTCATGATGTTTCATGTTTGAACTTCAGCAGGTCATCTACATGGCTAGATGCTGCTGTGTGATTGGCTGGTTGGATATGAGGAGGTGAGCAGGTGGACGGTGAGTCTGGTAGACTCCAGCCTCTGCAGGAGCCAGCTGTGAAGAGAAAGCCTCAGGTGCTCTGGATTCCAGATACTTTCATTGAGCCATATCAAATGACTCCGTTGACGTCACTCTGCTCCTCCTGTACAGCCTCCTCTGCTAGTTCAGCTCCGTCCCAGCTTGTGGTTGACCCATGGGGGGTAAATGAGTGACCCCTCCATTTGCTCTGGACACAATAGGCTTTGATTCTCAATGGTGGGAAAGAGAGCAAAGGGGGTCTCAGTGCACATTCAGCTAAAACTGGAGAGCTGAAGCCGGAGCGCCGGCAGCCCTGAAACAGATAGCGCCATTGATGGTTAAATCAATTTGGGATGGTGACAGCGTAGCAAGGCTTCAGACTGTAACAATCGTAGATTACACAGTACTACGCCCCTCCCCCAACATGCCCCCCCCCACCACCAACACTCCTTTTTCCTCCACGCTGCCTTTTAGATGAAGTGTGTGGACTTCAGAGGGATTTAGGAGGGGTGGGCTTGGAGAACGAGGGGCGGGGAAGGTTTAGGGTGACAAAAGAGAAGGATCTCTGGAGAAAGTAAAGAGAATGGACGCATACGGAGGAGCTGGACGCACAATGCTGCTTCACTCCTTCCTGAAAGGGGAAAAGAAAAGCCAGAGCGAAACATTTGTCAGTAATGAGAGAGAATCGCTCCACTCAGCTGCTCCCTGTCCTCCTCTTTCACTTTCCTCCTCGCTGCTTCACACACTCACTGATGCATGCATACCAGCACACACACAATAAATTTTTCTCTGTAGGTTATTTGACGGGTGGGGGGGGTGAGGGTCAGTGAGGTTTAAATCCCAGCCAGGGACTTTTAGTGCTGGATGGGTGGTCCCACATTCACAGTGTGGATTGTGACACAGCAGGTTTGCATGGATTCTTTTTTTTTTAATGTGGTGAGAAAGCATGAACAGGGCTGAAGTAGAGAAGGCTCAAGGCTGCCCTCTTCAGATGGACACGGCGAAGCCCAACGGGGGCTGGCTGTTCTCCAGCTGAGAGCAGCGGGGAGAGAAATCACAAATCCAGCTGTTGAGATTTTATTGTTTGTAAACTTTTGGGATGAAGGCTTTCATGCTGATTCATGCCACAGAGTAAAGACGCCACCGTCCGACAGATGCCCTGCAAGCCAGAGGTGGTCTGTGGTTGCCATGGCAACGACGTGGGCTACAGGAGCCATGAGGGTATGGAGATATGCAGAGGACGCACGGCGGGGGGATCTGAGAAATGATGAATCAACGCTGTCATCTAAACGCGGCGACTGTGTCGCTGCCTTCACCCGTTGCCATGGTCACCAGAGCAACATGATGAGGCAAGAGGTAGTGGATATCTTTTCCAGATGTCATCTTTTTTTTCTGGACAGGCAGGAAATTAAAAAGTAAATATTTCAAACAGGTTGTTTTCTTTTTTTAATGAAAATAAATAAGAACATCTAAACTGGAGGAAACTGCTTTGGGATTCATCTGAAGCTACTCGAGTGTTTGAGGGTTGGACTGGAAAACTGGACCAAAACCGACAGAAGTGGTTTGTTTTTATTTAAAGAAGAAAAATAAGCAGTTTTTTGTTTTTTTTAAATTAATCAGATTGTTTTAATAACTTTACTTTTTAATTATGAGCAAGTTTTTCTTAGAATTAGGGCTGGACGATACATCGATGTAAAAATGTATATTGATATATTTTTAAATGAGATAAAGAATTGGACCATATCACATATATTGATATACGGAGTTAGGGGGATTAATATGCTTTGCCCTGGAGTACGCTCTCCGGAGTACCTTTCTAATTTTATTTATTATTGTTATTATTTTATTCTTTATTTTAATTATTTAATTATTCTTTTATTTTTATTATTGTTATTTTTCTTTTCTTTTCTTTTCTTTTCTTTTCTTTATGGTGAGTGGAGCTCTCCAGCGAGCAGCTCCCCCTTGTGGCCATATCTCACGATGACAAAGAATCCTTCAAACAATTCCTGAGTCAAAGCGGTGATCCAGATCAACAATTAAATTTAATCAATTCTTCCATGCGCCATTATCAACATTCCCTGAAAATTTCATCCAAATCTGTTCAATACTCTTTCAATTATTTTGCTAACAGATAGACAAACACTTACATTACCTCCGCCATTCCTTGGCAGAGGTGGGAGTGAATATTATATCTGACTAATGAATGAAATGGAAACTTAGCAGAATAAATCACCAACAATAAAATCATGACCATTAATCTCAGACTGATAGATGTCGTGGCTCCATCTCCTCCTCAGGAGAGGAGCTCCAGGCCTGCGTGATTACAGGGAGTGCAGAATTATTAGGCAAATTCGTATTTTGACCACATCATCCTCTTTTTGCATGTTGTCTTACTCCAAGCTGTATAGGCCCAAAGCCTACTACCAATTAAGCATATCAGGTGATTTGCATCTCTGTAATGAGAAGGGGTGTGGTCTAATGACATCAACACCGTATATCAGGTTTATTCCACAAACAGAATTATTAGGCAACTTCCTTTCCTTTGGCAAAATGGGTCAGAAGAGGGACTTGACAGGCTCCGAAAAGTCAAAAATAGTGAGATATCTTACAGAGGGATGCAGCACTCTTAAAACTGCCAAACTTCTAAAGCGTGACCATCCAACAATCAAGTGTTTCATTCAGTAGTCAACAGGGTCGCAAGAAACGTGTGGAAAAACCAAGGCGCAAAATAACTGGAGTGCCCAAAAGCACAAAGTGTGTAATACTCAGAGACATGGCCAAGGTAAGAAAGGCTGAAAAACCACCACCACTGAACAAGACACACGAGCTGAAACGTCAAGACTGGGCCAAGAAATATCTCAGACGGATTTTTCTAAGGTTTTATGGACTGATGAAATGAGAGTGAGTCTTGATGGGCCCGTGGGGGTGGCTGGATCGGTAAAGGCCAGAGAGCTCCAGTCCAACTCAGACGCCAGCAAGGTGGAGGTGGGGTACTGGTATGGGCTGGTATCATCAAAGATTAGCTTGTGGGGCCTTTTCGGGTTGAGGATGGAGTCAAGCTCAACTCCCAGTCCTACTGCCAGTTTCTGGAAGACACCTTCTTCAAGCAGTGGTACAGGAAGAAGTCCGCATCCTTCAAGAAAAACATGATTTTCATGCAGGACAATGCTCCATCACACGCATCCAAGTACTCCACAGCGTGGCTGCAAGAAAGGGTCTAAAAGAAGAAAAACTAATGACATGACCTCCTTGTTTACTGATCTGAACCCCATAGAGAACCTGTGGTCCCTCATCAAATGTGAGATTTACAAGGAGGGAAAACAGTCCACCTCTCTGAACAGTGTCTGGGAGGCTGTGGTTGCTGCTGCACAGAATGTTGATGGTGAACAGATCAAAACACTGACAGGATCCATGGATGGCAGCTTTTGAGTGTCCTTGCAAAGAAAGGTGGCTATTTAGGTCACTGATTTGTTTTTGTTTTGTTTTTGAATGTCAGAAATGTATATTTGTGAATGTTGAGCTGTTATATTGGTTTCCCTGGTGAAAATAAATAATTGATATGGGTATATATTTGTTTATTGTTCAGTTGCCTAATAATTCTGTTTGCCTAATACACCTGATATAGGGTGTTGATGTGATTAGACCACACCCCTTCTCATTACAGAGATGCACATCACCTGATATGCTTAATTGGTAGTCGGCTTTCAGCCTATACAGCTTGGAGTAAGACAACATGCATAAAGAGGATGATGTGGTCAAAATACTAATTTGCCTAATAATTCTGCACTCCCTGTATATCTTCAAGACAACATGAGGAAAGTTTCTGCTCACAATGAACATTCCTCATCACATTCTCCTCTTTCATCTTTGAGGGAAATCTGATTTTTGATTCCCCTCAGGGATTTAATATAAGCACTGTTTTCCTGAATTTACTGAATTGACATATTTCCTGTCTAAAAAAGAAGAACGAACTAATATTTGATTATAATTTGTGTATGTTTTAGCAGTTTTTTCATAGAATAGCCTAATTGCGTTGAATTACCTCAACATGACACTAAAAGTAGGCCACTGTAATATATTTCTCTTGTCATTAGCTTTTAGGGCTTTTTCTCTCGTTATACTCCACGTCTACATTTGTATTTATTTATCCAACCTTTTTCTTTCGACTGTTAAGTCAAACTGAAGAAAATCTCATTGAAGAAAATGTATCATTGCTCTTTTTGTATGTTTTTTTTTTCTAACCTTTAAATAATGAATAAAACTGATTCCTTTAAAATGACAGTGAATTCTTATATAGGTCAAAGTATTTAGCAAAAATGATAAGTCGCCTCTTTTTTAAGGACATGAAACATTTGCGGCTCTGCCACATTTATTTAGCTGGATTGAGGTGAAAAATGTCCCTTTGGATTGTTGTTGCAGACCCCTGCTGGGGTGATGTGGAAGGGTATCCATGATCTCCCAGGAGATGCCCATCAGATTCACCTGTATTTGGGATCAAGTGAGTTTACACAGGGATCCAAAAGATTCGTGAGATAAAGGAGCGACTGTGCACGGAAACGGTATCATTCCTGGATGTGACAGATGTCGAGACGCAGTTTAATAATCTGATATATGGTAGTATCTAATACCTGCTAGTATCTGATATATGGTAGTATCTAATACCTGCTAGTATCTGATATATGGTGGGAGGGAGGAACTTGGGCTGGAAGAGGGAGGAGATGTGGGTAAGTGGTTGGAGGAAAGGGGGGATGGGGGAAGGAGGGGCATGCTCGTGAGTGTCTAGTAGGGATGGTCGTGAGGGGCTGAAGGAAGGAAGGGCGGGAGTGCGATAGGTCAGAGGGATGGGCGGGGGCTGGACATGTAAGGGGGGCGCTGTATGGGGTATTGGGGGTATAGGGAGGTGGGGGTGTATGTGTGGGGGGTAGGGGGGGGGTTGGTGCAGTTATGTGGGGGGAGTGCATGTGTGTGTTAGAGGGTATGAGGAGGTGGGGGTAGGTGTGGACGGTAGAGGGAGGAGAGTGTTGGGGGTGGAGGGGAGGAGTGAGTGTGGGTATGTAAGGTCGGAGAGAGCGGAGGGGTGGGTGTATGTGTGTGTGGGGGGGGGGTACATGGAGGTGTTGGGTAGGGCTGGGCGGTGTGGGCGAGGTTTCGTATCTCGGTGTTTTTGCCGGGCATCTTGGTGTCGGTGTGGTGCGGTGTGGCTGCGGGTTGGTTGGGGGCCGGGCGCTTTGGTGGGGGGTGCGGTTTTGTTTGTGGCTTCCGGGGCTTTGTATGCGGGGTGGGCGCGGGGGGATCTGTATCTTTTGTGTGGTTGCTCTTGCGGTGTTGATGTCTTGGGTGCCCGTGTCTCGGTGTGGATGCGGTGACGGTATATCTTTCAGCCCTAGTGTTGGGGTAGGTGTGTGGGGAGTGTGTGTGGAGCGTGGTGGCGGGGGTAGGGGGTGGTAGAGGTGGTGGCGCCCGGTGTCAGGTGTAGGGGCAGGGACGTTGGGGTGGGGGCTGGCCTGCCCTGGGGGGGTGTCGTCTGGGGGGTCCGGTCCTCCTGGGTTTCGGTTGGGCCGCCCGGGTCGGGGGGGGGGGGGTGGCTGCTCCTGGGCACTTGGGCCCTGGGCCCGGCGCTGTCTCTGCTCCGGGGGGCGCCCGGTGGGGTCGGCAGCTGCTGGTCTTGGTCCGCTGGGGCCTGGGCCCCCAGACTGCGGGGGGCTCCGGCTGGGGCCACCTTTTGCCGCCCTTTGGGGGATGCATGTCTGCTCTTTGGGGGGGGGGGGGGGTAGCTGGGATCTGGGCCTCTGGGTGGCTGCTGGGGGCATGGGTCGTGAGCCTTGCGGGCTTTCTCCTCCTTCCGGAGACGAGGCTGCATCTGCATGACTGTATCACCACGGAGCACCCTTTATTATGCATGTTGACACTGTGACACTGCTTCCCATTGCGATGACTAGGTTGTACCTCTTCTCTGCGTAGTTCTGTGTGTGTTTGTATGATCTGAGGATATTTAAGCCACCTGCAGGTCCTCCTGTAGGGGATTGCTTGTTTTGTTTTCCAACAGAGACCTTGGTTGTTTAGGGATCGCTGTACAGATGTACCAGTGAACTGTGTAAGTGGATTCATGTTTTCTCTCTCCTCTCTCTCTTCCTCTTCCTTACTCCTTTCTCTCTGTTTCACTTTCTATCATTACCTCTGTTAACTTTCATTTCTCCCTTGTCAGGCCCAGCAGTATGAAATGGAATGGTGTAATAGACAAATGTTTAATTAAAGAAATAAAATGAATAAACATGATATCAAGTGGAGCCTTATGTTCATAAAGCCCGCTTGTAAAGCAAAACTGTTCAACAGAAAAAGCAATCAGATTTCCATTCTGCTTGCTTCGATGCTGGACAGGACAAGTAAAAAATAAATAAATAAATAAAAATAAAATAAAATAAAATGACAGTGAATTCTTATATAGGTCAAAGTATTTAGCAAAAATGATAAGTCGCCTCTTTTTTAAGGACATGAAACATTTGCGGCTCTGCCACATTTATTTAGCTGGATTGAGGTGAAAAATGTCCCTTTGGATTGTTGTTGCAGACCCCTGCTGGGGTGATGGGAGGGTATCCATGATCTCCCAGGAGATGCCCATCAGATTCACCTGTATTTGGGATCAAGTGAGTTTACACAGGGATCCAAAAGATTCGTGAGATAAAGGAGCGACTGTGCACGGAAACGGTATCATTCCTGGATGTGACAGATGTCAAGACGCAGTTTAATAATCTGATATATGGTAGTATCTAATACCTGCTAGTATCCTTATATATGGTAGTATCTAATACCTGCTAGTATCTGATATATGGTAGTATCTGATACCTGCTAGTATCTGATATATGGTAGTATCTAATACCTGCTAGTATCTGATATATGGCAGCCAGATGTCCAATATGAACTCCTCTGGCTGAGTTAAGGAGATTTTGGGATCTTTGCTCTCAGAGTGGAATATACTGTTGTTGTATCTCTCAAAATATGAGATATAACCACATATTTAGGGATGCACGATATTGGAATTTTTGGTCAATATCCGATGTGCCGACATTTTAAAACTCATGTGACCGATATCCAAACCGATATTAAAGTTGAAAAGATTCATTCCAAATAGCAGTTTTGTTATTCCTTGCCTACACTTTGAAAAATAAGGATGAGAAAAAAATATCGACACACTGAAATATCGTGATATTTTCATATACCAATATCAAATCGATATTTAAAAACATGGTATCGATCTATTTTACTTACGAAGCCTCGCTAGATAAATTCTCGCAAGATTTCGTAACAGCACGATGAAATATCGTAAATAACGAGAGATTTCGTCAGTAAAATAGATCGATACCGCATTTTTAAATGTCAATATGATATCAGCACAGGAAAATATTGCAAGTTTTTGTGAATTCTCACGAAATTTTGTAACAGAACAATGAAACATTGCAAGATTTCGTTTGTAAAATAGATCGATACCATATGTTTAAATGTCAATATGATATCAGCATATGAAAATATTGTGATATTTCAGTGTATCAATATTTTTCCCACCTCTAGTCTTTAGAAGTTTTAAATTCTGTAAAAAAATAAGTTTTTAAGAAGAAGAAGAAGTTGTTTGTTTTTTTTATACTTTAAAAACAACGAGCTGATCGATTAAATATCGTTGGGGTGGCTGATGTCTGATACTCAGTTTTAACGCCGATATAGGATGATACCAATAGGGGGCCGATTATATAGTGCATCCCTACTCACAGTTGTCTGCATATATCAGTATCGGTGATGTCCGATATCGGAATTTAAGAGTTGGACAGTATTGGTATATCGTATACCGGTTTTTAATTATTTTTATTGTATATCTTTTATAATGTTATGTCACTTATAATTGCTGCCTCTTGGCCAGGACTCCCTTGGAAAAGAGGTTTTTAATCTCAATGGGACTTTTCTTCTTAAAATAAAGGTTAAATTTTTTTTATAATTATATATCGGTAAAAGAGCCTATATCGAACATCCCTAACACACACACACACAAAATATATTATATTATTTATATATATTATATATATTATATATATATATATATATATATATATATATATATATATATATATATATATATATATATATATATTTATACTATGTAAAGTAAAACTATTTTGAATGAGAGATTTTTTTCTGTTTTAATTTTTTAAGGCCTTCTCTGAAGGCGTAGAAGGCCCTGACGATTGCCCACTGCTTAACTCAGCCAGAGGAGTTCGTTATGGACATCTGACTGCCAGATATCAGATACCAGCAGGTATTAGATACTACCGTATATCAGATACTAGCAGGTATTAGCCAACATGTGTCCAAAGCCCTATTCTGACTGGATTAGTATTATATAGGGACCACATGTAATTTGTAATAATTACAGAGGTTGTCTGTGTTTTTAATCCAGTGTGAATCGGTCATGTCTGTGATTTGCGATGTAATAATTCCCCCCCAAATTACGTACTATAATTTGCTAAACTCAGAGGTCCTCTGATAATACTAATCCAGTGCGAATGGACATCTCTGTGATTTGGACAGAAATGACCTGTAATTTGGTGGTATTTGTTTCCTGGACGCATTTCATTTCCTTTTTGGCGAAAAATGGAGGCTTCAAAAGAATTTTTCCTCCAAAGTATCATGTTTACGATAATATAGGCTAAAGCATTAACTTTGGAATCGGAGTGATCAGGGAGTTTCACTAGTCCTGTTCCAGCAGCGAGAAACGTTTAGGGTTTGGACAACATGCTGACATGGTACAAGTTCTTAAAGCGTTGGTTACGACTGTCCGTGTGTTATTTAACATATTTGTCTCTGAATGATCATCCACTGCCGATGGAAACACAGCTCGTAAGAGCAGATGTTACGCAATATGCAGCACGTTGACATCATATCTGCTGGATGTCTGTGAATTTCAGTCAAATCTCAGACTTCAGTTATCCAGTGTGAATGCGCCACATAAAAAACAGACGTCGGGGGGGTAATTTGTTTATTACATGTGGTCCCTAGATAATACTAATCCCGTCAGAATAGGGCTTTCTAATGTTTCTGACAACTTGGTAACTTAACAACATCAGCAGCTTCAAAGCAAGTCAGTCTGTAGCAGCAGCAGCTGCACCGTAGTCACATGACTCTGAAAGGAATGCTGGGATATGAAGTTTTTCAAGGATAGCAGGGACTTTTCTACATGCTGGACCACTGCTGATGGAACAGGACTTCAACAACAAGAGATATTTTGTAATGCAACAATGAGATCTTGCAAGATTTTGTTGGTAAAAAATATCAGTACTATAGAACCGATACCAATATTTTCTGATATGTAATGCCGATATTGGTCGATATTATCGGACAACCCTTTTTAAACGTCACTTCAGGAAGTTTTAGGTGTCGTTTGTCTTCTGTTGTGTCATTTCATCTTGTATGAGCACAGAAATGGTCACAGACGTGTTTTCATGCTCTCTGGCTCTCTTTTCATGAGCTGGATGAGAATATAATAGGATTATCACATTTCCGCGTTACGGTTTCCGGAAGTTGAAACATTTGGCACTTCCTCTTCCGGGCCATGTTAACGCGGCCGTTTCTGCTCTGTTATACTGTTTAAATCGGATAAACTCCAAAACATATTTAAGTTTTCATTCTAGACTGAAGTGATACTGGATCAAAAGCTGGATCAAAGCGATCGATTTGCCGCGGTGAAGGGCCGAACTTTATAATAAAACACACGTTTGTTTTTGTCCCCGGTGGGGCACAACACCGGCACTTCACAGCATGCTAGCATTAGCCAACTAACGTTTACTGACGTGCTTAACATTGTGCGTCTTAAAACACACAAACATCTGAAAATCGGGTCTGTACCTCCCCGTTTCCAGTGGAACAACTGGGGACTGCCAAGAAAGGAGACGCTTTCAGATGCTTGTGTGTTTTCAGCCGCACAAAGTTAGGCACGTCATCAAGCTGACTAATGCTAACCTGCTAACAAAAGTCCGCCAGCTACTACTCTGTTAAACTTTGTAAATCGGATAAACGCCAATGCCAAGTTTTCATTCCAGACTGAAGTGATGCTGAGGAAGAAGTGGATTAAAACGACCGATTCGCCGCGGTGAAGGACCGAACTTCATAATAACACGACACACGTTTGTTTGTGGCGGCAGACTGCGCAGTCGTGTTAGCAGGTTAGCATTAGCCAGCTCGATAACTTGCCTAACTTTGTGCGGCTGAAAACACACAATCTGAAAGCGTCTCCTTTCTTGGCAGTCCCCAGTTGTTCCCTGGAAACGGGGAGGTACAGACCCGATTTTCAGATGTTTGTGTGTTTTAAGACGCACAATGTTAAGCACGTCAGTAAACGCTAGCTGGCTAATGCTAGCATGCTGTGAAGTGCCGGTGTTGTGCCCCACCGGCGACAAATAAACGTGTGTTTTATTATAAAGTTCGGCCCTTCACCGCGGCGAATCGATCGCTTTGATCCAGCTTTTGATCCAGACACTTCAGCTAGAATGAAACTTAAATATGTTTGGGTTTATCCATTTAAACAGTATAACAGAGCAGGAACGGCTGTCGTTAACATGGCCCGGAAGAGGAAGTGTCAAAAGCCGGCACTTCCGGTAAGCGTGATAATCCCCTATTGCAGGGTGTGAAGAGGGGAGATTGGAAAAGCAGAAATGATAGCTGAGTTCTGCTGATTTCAGTCATCATATATTTCATGTGTCAGCGAAAGGCCGGAATCTGGTCCTCCCTCCCACACTGATCCATGCTGTCATACTCCACCCCTGACACATCCATGTTCCTGAGGACCTTCTCCAGCAGACCCCAGGAAAGAACGCGTGCATGAAGCATGCGAGGTTGGGACTGAAATTTGCGCTGAGTCATATTCAGTGGTTACAGTGCTGGAGTTTTCTGTTTTGCTGCAGTATGACGTGAAAGTAGTTTTTTCTGGCTGGAATCCAGCCTATCAGGGGTCAGGAAGTCATAAAGCAGGTCTGAGAGTGAGACATGTGGAGAAGCTGCCTCTCCCAGTCCTGCCTTCCTGCTGCTGAAGCGCCCTCTCTCTGAGGTGCAGACACGTTCCTCCCCAGCATTGTGTGCCAGGCCACCTGGATGTACCTCCCCAGAGTTCCAGTCTGCTGCAAGTGGCTGTTTTATTGCTCTCCAGGCTCATGAAAGGGGCCTTTCATCTGCAGGACCAGTCTGAAGATGAAAAAGTTGCATTCACACTCCTGCACATGGCCAAAACAGCTGTTAAGTTATGCTTTTGTGAGAAAGCTCTTTTTATCATCTCAAAGCTCTCGGACACAAAAGCGCACTTTTCTTTTATGCAGGACTTGAAAGAAACTTATCGAGCTGAGAAGCTTGAATCCTTTCCCTCCTTCCGTTGGTCTAACCCTGTTTTCCTGTTTAATTATGGGAATGTAGCTTAAAGCTTCATTCAGCATTATCACCGCAGAGTTGTTTCTGGAGAATAAGCCTTTGTTCTCATGTTCATCACCTGTCACTGTGTCTTTTTGGGGATTATTTGAGAGATTACTCCCACTGCTGTGATTTTTTCCCCTCCTCCCCCGACCCTCCCAGGACATACTGTATGTGAAATTCCTCATGGTTTAGCCTGAGGGGTATAGCTCTGCTCGTAGGTAAGCTCCTCAAGGTGAACATGTTTACTAAGGAGGCGTCTCATGATTTATTTAAGTTCAGTCTTATTCGTTGCAGACATACATTGATTTACACACATTCTATTCCTCCAATGTATTACAGTGATACTTCTGGTCTAGAACAATTTTTCCTTGGCGGAAGGATATGGGTTCGTGTTAAAAGCCAAGATGTTGGAGGTTATTATTCGTCTGGAAGTAAAATAAGTGTCCCAAGGAGCTATCCCTCTTCGTGCACTGATTTACTCACATTCATACGGAACTGTAACACCTATCAAGCCTACAAAATAGGGGTGTAACCGTGTTATTAAAGAATCCTGTATGGTGTTCAATGTGAGCAACTGAACCTGCTCCACGGTTATCATCATCAACAATCAGACTTTCCAATGTGGTTCAGACTCATGAGACACTTCTGAAAACCTCAAACGATGCTCCCCTGAGTCAAATTGAACGCATCACAGCATGCTCTGCTCCTGCCCTCGTTAGACCTGGTTTTTCACTTGTGGATTGTTGGAATGACCACCATTGGGTTTGTGTGAGCTAAGAATGTACCTGAGGGGTGGCCAGTGCCCCCCCCCCCCGAACAAGAACAGAGGCCACCCCACTGGCCACCCCTGCAAAAATCATATTTTTTTCACATGTATATGTTTTTATGTACTATTAGATGGTGCAGCATGATTTGCTTATATTTGAATGTCAAAATCTTTATTAGCTAAAAATAATGAAATAAATAAAAATATTACACTAAACCTACCATTTTCTGCCATTGCTCTTTTGCCGTAGTCCCCTGTAGGTCTATCACTCCTAAATAACTCGCCCTTTCTTATGCAAATTGATCCAGGAAGGCGCCACCCAGAACCGCCCCAACCGGTTTCTAAAGCCCTGTTTCCACCAGTGGGTCTGGGTCAGGTCGGGCCGGATTGGTCCGCGTTAAAACCTGGGACGGGTACCCTTATATCCTACCCGACCTACTTTTTTAGTACCCTTCGGTAGGGGTACTGCTCTAACCAATCCGGACCAAAGAGGCGGAGCTAATACACAGCAATCTGTTGATTCGTTGAAAAATCCATCACTGTTTTAACGCGTGACCCGGCGTTCAAACAAAGCAGGGGTGACTCCATTTGTTTCTGTCATGTGTGGTGCTTTGGTTAAAAGGTGTTGCACAGGGATGATGTCACACGATCACGTAGCAGTGCTATCCGGTTAATACTCCACCTCCAGAGTAAGGGGACAGTTTTCTGTGGGGACGCGACGTGAAATCAACACATCCATACCAAAACCCACCCGATCCGACCCGACCCAGACCCGCGGGTGGAAACGGGGGCTTAATGCCCCTTTCACATCAGCACCTACTGAGCCCCCCCCTTTATTGGGCTGGCACCAAACCACCCCCATTAATTTGTTCATGTTACATTTGAGGGCAACTGAGGCGTCTTCAGCTCTGGTTTTCAGTGTGAGTGAGGTCGTCATCGTGAACACACTGAAGTAGTGCTTATATGCAAAAAAATCTTGGCCACTCTTGAAATAAGTTTTTTTTTTTTTAATTAAAAAATTTTTTGCTTGTAAAAAAAAAAAAAGATATTCTGCCAATGGAACAAGTGAAATTTTCTTATTTCTTAATATAAGATGCATTTGTCTTAAAACCAGATTCTATATCTCACTGAAATGTTTCTCTTTAGGTGATTTTGTTTTATTTTGAGTGTGATGAGATATTTTGATTAAAAATGAGAAAAATAAACTAAATTTTTGCAGTGTATTGTTGAAATTAAGGAAGTTTGCTGCAGATAATGCCTCATATAGAGGCCCATTCATTCTGCCCCCTTCACTGCCATGATATGGACATACGTAGATTTACGACAAATCTAAATAGGGCCAAAGGAGTGCTGACTGGGATTAAAGGTTCTAGATGCTCAGAGCTCACGCCAGGGGTGAGCTCTGTGTAGGTCCACAGACACCTGATGTGCACTTCTTCAGAACCGACATGCATATGTGAACGCAAAGATGTAAGTATTCTGATTACGTGTCTCCGGATGTTTGCGTTTTGTAGCTGAATGAGTGAATGAACTAGCAACACAGCTCAACATCTACTTTATAACCTTTTTCCTTTACTCACATCAGAACCTTTAATCCCAGTCAGCATCTAGAACCTTTAATCCCCTTCAGCATCAGAACCTTTAATCCCAGTCAGCATCCAGAACCTTTAATTTGTCACATCCAGACATCATGTCTTCCAGCTCAGCCTCAGTTGTCAGATTATGAGGCTAAAATATTATAAATGAATGTATTAACAGATCTAGCAGCATAAAGACCAACCAGAACCAGAACCAGAATTTATTCCTACCAGAACTTTGTAGAAACACCACCAGATCAACAGTGAAGCCTTTCCTCATCTGCATATCATCTCTCCATGTTGGCTTTCAGGCATTGAAACAAACACACAACAGAAACTATTTCCATTTTTCCATTTTTCCTCATTTCCAGTTATTTCTGCTTTTATTTACCTTCTATCCTCACAAACCAGCTCAGCTGCAGCAGAAAGCTCTTCTTTCTTTATTCCAGACATAGAGGAGCATTATTTTCTTCTTTTCAGACACACATAGAACTTTCTGCTCACTTGTTGATCTTTGGCTGCTCCTGATTGGACGTTGCCATCAATTTAAACTCTGTGATTGGTGGAAAGTTGAACAGGAAGTGTCTTCATCATCATGTCCAGGTCTAAATAGAGGTCTCTTAGCAGCACAGTAGTGATAGTGATGTTTTTATGATGAAGATGGGATAAATAACGGTGTCACTATGGATCATTCTGGATTTACCAGATAGTGTCTGAATAAACACCACGTTCAGTGGCTGGATTGTAAACCTCCTGGACGGGATAGAAATGCTGGAAAACCTCTGTAGACCTAAAAGAATCATCCAGGAAGAGAACTCTGATTTGCCTCCAATCCCATCAGGACGGGAGGCAAATCTAAATGTCCCTCTCAAAATCACTCAGCAATGCTTATGCTTAAATGGTTGGATGGTACAACCACAATAACTGATAATCCTTTTTTTATGGGGGATGAATACATCTGTATCACAGCTATGAGTTAATTACAGCAAGCAGCATGTGGAACTGATGGCCCGTGGATTCAGCTCATTACTGAAAGAAATCTCCATGACACTGGAGAAACATGCGCTTCATAAAAGCAGGGTAATGTTCCTTTTCACCGCTCTCACAGTCAGTTCCTCTCTGCAGCCTTTCAGTTCCTCTGCAGTCTCATCTCCGCCGACAGCATGAGCAGCATCACATCTGCACGCTCACATCTCCTGCTTCAGCTTTCACTGTGTGCACAATGGTTGTTAAAGGCATTTTTCTGAACATGTAATCTGAAGTTTTGTTTGTCTTTTCTAAATCGTCGTTATTCTGCTTCAAGAATGTAACATTATGTTCGACTGAATAATATCGCTGTTTTTATTCATTCAAGAAATATGCAGATAAATGCCATAGCGGAAACATTGACTGTAAGTGTATTGTTAATGTTATTATCTGAAGCTTTCAGGCAACATTATCACCCCTAAAAATACTATGTTGGTGAGAAATGAATGACACTTGTACTTGTACATGTTGACACCCCTAGCACAGACATGGTTAAGCTCCCCCCACACATTGAACTGCAACAGTTTTGTGACTCAGCACAATTACCTGCCTGAACCTGAAGTTCTTTCTTATTTGTACTTGAAGCTGAAACGCTCAATCTGAAAATATTTTGCCACAAAACATATAATGACCATCGCTTATCAATGAGAAATATTTTCCCTAAACCAGGAGAATGGGCCAAGAGGCAAATTCTGCCAGAAAAGAGTGAAGCCCCGATGTAATTGTTCTTTCTTCATCCGCTAGGGGCAATAAAAGCAAAGCAAATCCCCACAGACTCCCACATTAAAAAGACCGACCGTTAGCAGAGTTGCAAAACGGTGGTTTTTTTTAGCTGGTTAACAGCAAGTCTGAGCCAAGGTTATAATAGTTTGGGATTTTTAATTAGTTTCAGTTTTTATTTCGTTTTGACTTTTTGTTTTTCAATTCAGTTAGTTTTAGTTAGTTTTTTGAGCAGATTTGCTAGTTTTTATTAGTTTCTATTTTTGGAAAATGTTTAGTTTTAGTTTAGTTTTTATTAGTTTCAGTGTTAGTTTTAGTTTTTTGGGGTTTTCTTTTCAGTAAATTATAGGTGTTTGGGTGTGACATTCAAAATCATCAGAAAGTCACTTGGAGTAAAACCAGTAGAGCAAAGTAAAAAGGTTAAATAGAAATAGATTTGAAATCAACCCAAAAGGCTGATGTATTATATTAATTTACAAAGACTAAAACTAAGGATGTTTCTGCAGTAATTTTAGTTAGTTTTGTAAAGACATGATACAGTTTCAGTTAGTTATCATTTTGTTAAAAAACTGTCGTTTTTACTTTTTTTTTCAGTTAACTGAAATGTTTTTTTTTAATTTTAGTTTTCGTTTTTTTGTTAGTTTGAGTTAACTATAATAACCTTGGTCTGAGCGTGTCTTACTTTAAACCGCCGATCTTTGTTGGTTCTTGCTCCTGTTAATAACAATCGTATCCACTCCACAGAACATAACACAAGACATCTGTGTAAATGCCATGATAACAAAATAATGTTACAAATAAAACTTACTTTGCATCACAAATAACACATTACATTCTGAGGAACTAGTTTCTCACCAGCAGCGGAATGATACATTGCTTCCTGGTGGTAAGACAGAAGAGCGATGCGGTTCACAACAAACAGAAGCTTCGCACATTTTCAATAGCTTCTTAGTTTACAGAATTAAGATCAGTAAAAGGCAACATGGTTTATAAGTGTTTACTTTTGCAGTAGCCGCTACTGTAAATTTCTTCGTACAACGGCAGATGATATTGCTCCACTGCCAAATACCGGAAGTGAAAATGTGATGTCGCTGACACACTTTACTATCAAAATGTGACGCAATACAAGGTAAGATGTATTTGTAACATTATTTTGTTAACACAGCTTTTTTACAGATAGTCTTGTGTTTTAACCGATTTCCTTGGGTGTTGTGAGGAGTGGGTATGATTGTTTTTATTAGGCTAGCAGATTCCTATTGACTTATGCTAGCATTAGCATCAGGGACCACCAGTAACAAGAATATGAGATGAAATAAGATGAAATTGTCCCCAGTGATAAGTAGGACCCTGGCTCACTTAAAAATGAGGCCCTATGCCAAAAATCCTGAACTTTCCCTTTAATTTATTGCATAAAAAGATCATTTTTGACCAGCTGGTTCAAACTGATGAAGACTGTAAAACTCTACTTAATTGTAAGTGGGTAGTGTGCATGCCTCGGAGACTGGGGATCAATTGTGTGCTGATTGTACACTTTATGAAGTAAAAGTAACACTTGAAAGAGTTCATGTTAATCACTCTAGTGTTAGTTTTGAATTCCTTCGGGGGGTTTTTTGTTTTGTTTTTGTTTCACTCCCCTCCAATGGCAGAAGACTTTGTCCTCTACACTTCACCTACAGTACATATGCACACACACCCAATTCCCCTACATACTTACCTCAACACCTCCGCCCCCCCGACGCACACACACTCACAGGCCCCTCCCAGATACATGCCCCCCTAAACAACACACATACCTCCCCCTACACTCCCACATCCCCACACACACACGACCCCACACACTACCCCACCCACACCCACACATAAACAGACACCTCCTCCTGCACCCACATACACACACGCGCGCGCACCCCCCACACACCCACCTCCCTCTCCAGACACACACACCCAGGGTGTACCCTGGCTCCCAGTGCGGTGACCAGACATCAGGGCACAGATCAGCCCAACCCAACAAATGTATATCCTAGCCGACCCACACCCACCCCCCTGCACTGGCTGAGGCCCCCACCCCCAAGGTTGGGACCAATTCAAAGCACCACCCCAGGACAGCCACCCAGCACCGGCCAGTTGGGGAAGATGGGGTGTCTGCGGTTGGGGCCACCTTGTGGCTGTGGGGCGGGGCTGCTGGTGGGACCCTGAATCCCTTTGTTGTTATCTTAACTTAGTTGTGGAAGTTCACAAGCAAACTCTCACTAAGTGTAAAACATTTCACTATTTACAGTGTTTATCTAACTCAAAAAAGTGTGGAGCAATATTAACCTTCAAAAAGTGTTGAAATCAACTCTGTAGGAGTGATTTTAACACTGGACTTTTTGCTATGTGTATTCTGGTTTCACTGAATTTTAGACACCTGTGGAGCCTTTTGGAACTGAAGTTGTATGATCTTAAGAAGAAGCTGTGAAACCTGTTGGTTTAGAAAGGTAGTGACAGCAGAACGCAGGTTACTGCCCTCCTCCTTCCCTATAGATGTAGCTGCAGGTCAGTTGTAGGGCCTCCCTGCTTCCTGACCCTGGGATCCAGGGACCTCCACTGCCTGGGTGCAAAGAAAGCATTCACCCACTGTGAAATATCTGCAAGGCATTAGTATTGCTCAGCCACAATGGCAGAGGCCCGCACACAATGCTGGGAAGTTCTGCACAGCAGCACAAGATGACACATCCGGAGTGGGTCAAAAGAACACATCATCCCTTTGTATACTATCATTGTGTGGCTGGGGGGGGGGTTGCTCTCAGGAAAAGAGAAGCAGTGAGTGGCCTTTGTCTTTATTTTAAACTGTCTTAATCCTTGCTCTTTTCACAGGGAGGTTTGTAGTTCACGCTGATTATTGAGCTGGAAAAAACTGATAGTTATCAGGCGAAACTTAGCTGGTCAGTCTTTGTCATGGTCACCATCATCGCATTTGTCCAATCTGAACTAGGGAGGTCAAATCACTTGATTTTACAATTAATAACAGTATCGAACATCATGAATAGTTCATCATAAAGATCCTTAATATCATTACTTATACATGGGATCATGTGTGAAGCATCTCATCAGATCAGACCGGAAGACAAAGTTAAACAACATCTGTGTGCAACACCATAGCTCAGCGGTGGAGCTATCATGTGGTGTCTGCACAACTTTTCTGGTTCAGAAACTAAATAAAGTCACAAGTATGGAAGCCCATTTCTGCCACTTTGATTAAAATTGAAATAAAAAAAAACCTTTTATCTCATAATTATGACACACAATCTCATAATAACAATAACAAAATAGTGTCTCATAACTGTGATACTAACTTATAATAATGACTTAGTTATGAGATACTATCTCATAACTATGAAATTGTATCTTATAATTATGACATACTATCTCATAATAAGAAAGTATCTCATAATTGTGATACTCATAATTATGAAAATAGTAGTGTCTCATAGTTATGAGATACTATCTCATAACTATGAAATTGTATCTTATAGATAATAAATAACTTAAATAAATAAATTTATAACTAAACATATAACTGACTAAATAAATAAATATGCAAACAATTATTTTGTGCATTTTATATATTTATATTGGAACACTTATTTATTTTGGTATTTATTTATTTATTTAATTATGAATAAAATGGCATTCCATATAGTGGATCAAGGGAGAACTAGAATTTCCCGGAACCAGGAAGCAGCTTCACTGTTCTGAGGCAGAATTTGCCCCTTGGTTGTTACGCTGATGGATCAACGGTTCGCCTGATTTGGAAAATTATGGGATCCTCCTTTTTTTTTTTTTATATGACCATTTTCTCTTTCTCCACCCACCGAAGTTCAACTGAAAATGATGCAAGTGAAATCTGACACAGATGACGAGTCAGAACAAATCCGGAGTTACACAGATGATATGTACATCACCATCACTTCAAATGGAGTACTGGAATACTGCACTAAAAACTTCCAGAATTCATTCCCGATAAATTTATACGAGAGAGAAATTAAAACGCGCAAGTTTTATAATAAAACAAAGATACATGTTAACGACACTGTTTACATCAAAGAACTCAAACAGCTGGCTGTCTCAATATCTGACAGAGAACTCATTTTCTATAACTGTGGTGAGTGCCCTAATTTTTTTAAAATTGATTACTGTGTGATTGAGAATGAGAGCACAGCCACAACCTTGGATTACTGGTCCGATGGGAAAAAAGCTATGTTTTTCTTAGGTGATTCAAGAGGATTTTTAACCATCTTCATATCAAAAGACATAGTAAAAATGGCCTCTTTTGTAAAAAGATGTTTGAGAAGGCACCTAAGTGGCATTACCCAGTCGCATACATTTCAAACCTACTGGGGTGTCAATCCAAAGACTTTACTTCTGTCAGGATTTCAGCTTCTTCAGACGTCTGCAGTCAAGTACGGTACATTCCAAGTATCAGGTCATTTACAGTTTGTAATGAGGGTTGTGAATCGATGGTTCTCGCTTCCATTTCCCCTGGCAAGTCATTGAAGCCCCAAATCTCAAAATCAGTCTTTAAGAGCATGGGAATATTCGCCAGGTTCTTTAGTTGTGCTGAATACTGCTCATGGTCTAAGTTTCTGGTGACTGGTGGCCAAGATGTTGCGAGTGTGGTATACCAACAAGACTTCAAAGTGCCAACATACATTAGAAAGGACATGAGAAAGCAATCACACACATTATTTACAATCCATTGGAGAAAAAAAATTGTCAGCAAATCTACCGACCTAAATGTAAGAATATGGTCTGAGGGTGAGTGGACCTGTGACCAGAGTGTAGTTGTCAGTAACATGAAGAAGACCCCGATTTCCAGTGTATGTTACAATTTACACAACAATGAGCTATTCATAGCAAATTCAGAGATAGCTCGATTTTTTGGAAGTGGGACAAACCGTTTTTATAAAGCACTAACATCCCATTTTAAGCCTGTGTGTGGTGCACTTTATCACAGCATTTACAAGAGAGTTATGTCAGTTTGTCAGAATGGTGTGCTGACAGTATGGGATATTTTAACAGGACAGGCAGTTACAGAGTTCAGGGTTTCTCCACATCTGTCTGTGGGGCACACTGCCATTGCCTTTAATCAACCACGACGTCAATTAATCACAGTAAGTCATGATGGAAAGGTACGATTCTGGAACTTCAGCATTGGGAAGGAGCTGGCTGTGCTCCCTGTTAAAATTCCAAATGAAGTCAAAAGCATCGTCTGCAGCAATGACAACGTGTTCATTTCAACAAAGAATTCCAATATAATCTTAATGTTGGATATAAACGGGGATGACAACTTATTTTTAAAGCATGATTCATTAAGTGATATATGTGCCCTTGAATTTCACAAAGTAAAAGCTAATTGACCTATGGCTAAACCACGCCCCCAAACGCGATGAGCCAATCACAGTGCGCACCGCTATCCCATACACTCGGACATTCTCTGCTTGAACGTCCATTGAAATGCATTGAAGTTAGTCCGTTTTTGTTCGTTTTTATGTGTTCTTTTTAGTTTAAAATGGTCAAACGTGTGCATGGGGTACATGCAACTCCGATACTAGGTATCCTGAGTGGCTGGGTGACAGGGCGTTTTTTTTTTTTGCCTTTTACCAAGTCACATCAAGCTAAAGTTATGCAGCAGACCACCACATCAACTGAACGTGGATAAAATGAACAAGGATGTCTACATCTGTTCTAAGGTAAGGCAACATCGTATTCGAGGCAACATGTCACTTTGCTGGAAAGAAATATGAAGTTACCTTCCCTAACGTTAGTTTAAGTTGGCTAACGCTAGCTAAACATGCTAGTTTTGGTACGTGGTAACGGTACATAAGATGCTGTCGTGTAGTACAGGTGTGGTGTAGTAACGTTGATAACGACACGCCTCTGGCTTCCATGCTGCAGCCAGACTGCTCCGCTTCCGTGGCTGTTTGATCAGTTTTTGTCAGATGATCACTTTTTGGCACAACAGCAGCAGCCGTGCAGCAGTTTGTGCAAGAAACTGAGGGAGCGACACGAGTCACATTCAGAGATTCACAGGCTGATTTCTACTCCCAGTTTAAGACTTTTGAACAATTTCTTTTTGTTTGTTTGTATTGTTTTTATGTTTTTTAATTTATCTTGTCATGATCTCTCTGTCTGATCACGCGTCTGTTGTCCGTGTTGACAGCTGTCATCTCCCGAGATGTCACATAGCGCCTGTCACCGAATGTTTGTTTGTCCGAGTGAGTGGAGGGGGCGTGGCTTAGCCATAGGTCAACTGCTGCATCCAGTGAAGGAATTGTGGTCCTCTGGGATGTGGAAACATTTGTTGCCACATGTTTCAGTGTCTGTGACACCCCCTAAACACAGAAAACAGTTCTGAAAGCGCAAAGCCACTCAGGTGCTCTGTCTGCAAAGATACTTGCAGAAATGTCTGTATATAAGCCAAAAGAGGCACAAAACAATGAGGTGTGCTCCAGTGCTTTATGCCTGAAGTCCAAGGATCCTGAAACTGATGGAGAAACGTTGTTGACCTCAGCTAGAGGCAACATACTTGCTTGGTCAATGACTGATAAAACTGGGTTGGTGGGAAAGTTTAAGGCCGTAGAAAATGATGATGCCATTATTACCTCAATGTCCACTGACGAAACTGACAAGACACTGGTGACTGGTGATAGTACAGGAAGGGTTTGTCTGTGGGATATTGAGGATTTTAGACATGAAAATCTGAAAAGAGGTCAGGTGTTGCTGAATCCACCTCCGCTGTTGAAGACTTGGCAGGCTAGTTCTTCTGAGTTGGTCACAGTTATGTGTGATCCTGCTTGTGAGAGCATAATTACAGCAGGGTTGGACCACAATGTCAAATTATGGACATGCTCTGGGAAATTTGTTGGCATCTTTGGAAAAGAAAAATGGGAGTCCAGTTCTCACACACATGTTCACCTAATGGAGGACTCTGAAGAAGAGATAGAAGAAATAGAAATACCAAAGGAAATAAGACCATTCAAATTGCCTCCACCATGTCAAAAGATTTTGGATAGAACAGCGCATATATGCTGTAAATATGCTGTAGACGGTGAAACAAAATATGGTGAGAGGAGCTACGAGGAAATTAGTAAAGACTTGTTAGAAGCAAAAGATGACCTCTTATTTATACAGATGCAAATAAATGCGGAAGCAATCAATGATTCGCACAAAATCAAGGCTTCCAATGCCAGCAGGCATTCCAGGCTGTTTTCCCCGAGTTATAGCTACTGTACTGAAGTAAAGCTGAAATGAAGAGTTGCTGTCAGGAAGACACCATGTCCACCACTGTAAACTTTACTATGTTAACATTGAATGTGGTCTCCAGAGTAAATCATTCAATAAAACTCACAATTTTGTACAAAGCTTCAACCTGTTGTTTTGTCCTTTCTTTCCTCTTGTTTATTTCATGCAGCACTCTCTGTTATAACCAACATTAGCAGGTGCACACAGAAAGCTGTTACCTGATCTGTTAAAGTCACATTTATCAGTTGCCTCAGCTGCAACTTCACTCTCCAAACTGTCCAGGCTGACCCCCTCCAGAGAAGTCCTGATAAAAGTAGCCCAACTTTCAGCTGAAAACTGTAATATGTTCTGTTTTGTTACATGCACACAGCACATATTTTTATATTGCATCCATACATGCAAAGGTACTTACATGGATTAGCATAAATAATGGACATTATATAAAATGCAGAAATGATTGACAGATGTCACTCATCGCCTGCAGGGTATGAAAGTTTTATTTGGTTATTGAAGAGGTCAAGTTACACTCTAGATGCTTGTTAACCTATCTAATTGAGTGTATTATGAATAACTACATTACATAATATTATACATTTAATAAAAAAAAATCTTAATGTGAAGCAAATATAAATTGTATCTGCACTACTTCTGTAATTAATCATTTTGAAGTCCAGTGTATTGCTAAGAATTCACAGGATTTTAGATAAAGTGTCAGTCTTATTGGAAGAAGTAAATGCCTGCTCTTTTTTGTATTTGTTTAACTGAGACACGGTAGTTCACAGCACTACTTGAACCATTTATTCTGTGATCTGGTTTCCTGTCATCATGTAACTGCTTGCCATCTCATAATGATAATAAAAAGAAAAAAACATTTAAAAAAAAAAAACTTATTTCTGATTTGTGAAAGAAACTTTCTCTGACCTGGAAAAATACACCAGAACATGACGTGACTATTCTAAGCAGTTGAAATGGTGTGTAGAGGGGATCCGAGGTTTCACGAACTTCATACACAAACATTATTAATGTCCCTGATTAACATAAACCATATATTCTTCTTAGTGCTTCGATTTGACACAAAAATAAGTTATTATAATAACAAGAACAATCTCTTTACGATATTAAATATTTGCGGTTTACATTTTGAGGTCCTAACATGGCCCTCTACCATTGGCTAATCGCTAAACATTGCAATCTGATTGGTTCATCAGATAGAGTTGTTCAGCATTTACCTGAGCAGAGTGGCGATTAAAACACAGGTTTTCAAAAATATATGATCAAATTCGAGGAGACAACAAATTGATTTAGACTTTACATAAATGTATAATCTCACACACAAAAAACGGTGTACTCTCTCGATGGGGATCAATCAACAACGCGAAAAACGCGTTCGGCCCACCGTCTAATAGGATTATCACGCTTACCGGAACTTCCCGGTATTTGAGCACTTCCTCTTCCGGGCCATTTTAACATCAGCCGTTCCTGCTCTGTTATACTGTTTTAATCGGATAAACTCCAAACATACTCAAGTTTTCATTCCAGACTGAAGTGATACTGGATCAAAAGCTGGATCAAAGCGATCGATTCGCCGCGGTGAAGGGCCGAACTTTATAATAAAACACACGTTTGTTTGTAGCCGGTGGAGCACAACACCGGCACTTCACAGCATGCTAGCATTAGCCAGCTAGCGTTTACTGACGTGCTTAACATTGTGCGTCTTAAAACACACAAACATCTAAAAAATCGGGTCTGTACCCCCCCGTTTCCAGTGGAACAACTGGGGACTGCCAAGAAAGGAGACGCTTTCAGATGCTTGTGTGTTTTCAGCCGCACAAAGTTAGGCACGTCATCGAGCTGGCTAACTTTCTGAAATTGTACCACAGAAGTACCACAGAGACGCCTGACAAGTAAGTAAATTAGCGAACAAATCATAGCCTAACAGTTAGCATTGAGCTGAGAGATGTGTTGACTCACCAGTGTTGTTGTCTGTCCATGCGCGTTTTTATAGTAGGAACTGCGTCATGTTTCAGAAGTAATCCCAGAGAAAAAAACACTTTACTGCCCGAGATTCATGAAGTTGTCAGGAGTAAAGTTCACACACAAAGTTGAGTTTTTTTTCCCTGCTCCTGAAGTTAAAATCCAACCACTTCTGGAAAGTCGATTCATCCAGTAGGCTACAACAAATACACTCCCACGCTGAACATAACCACGCTGAACGTAACTGCATTTTCCCCAACTTGCTGTCCTCTAGAGCTTAAAAAAAAAAGAAAAAAAAAAGGGAAGAAAATTCTCCTGAACTCTGGATCAAACGTCTGTTAGCTGATGGCTGCTTGTCTCTGAGGAAATCTTCCTGCAGGTGTTAGTTTCTTCCTCAGAGAGTGTGTATAGGTTTCTCTGAGTTTCTGTTCAACAGAGGGCGTCTTGCTACGATACTGAGCGTGCGCATTTGGACTTTCGTGATTGGTGCCACGTTCATATGTAACGGGGTGGGTAGTCAGCCGTTTGCAGGGAGATAGCGCTTGGTTTAAATATTCATGTAGATTACTCAAATATGCATGAATGAAGAAAAATAACAATTTAAATAATTTCTTGATGAGGAAATAACACACTGACATGCTGAAAAGCTCTTAAAAGTCCATTTTTCATGATAGGGCTCCTTTAATGACACGATGGGGACCCAAATTACACTGACTTTACAAAGAAGAGTGAAAACGTGTATGCACCTGACTACACAGGGAAACTGTCGTCGACACAGCACCGGAACAAGAAATTATGAAGGCACCACAAAATAGCATCACCATTAATTTTAACATTGGCCTGAAATCTGCATCCCGGATCGTTTTGAACAGTTATACATCATAAATCTGGACTCTGATGTGCAATGGCTCAAGGACGTTGGTCCACAGCACAAAGCAAAGATGCAATAAAGGCTCAAAATGTCCAATAACTACATTCATGGGCTGCAAAATGACCTTTGTGTCTTCCTTTAAAGTTCTAAAACATTTGTGTTTGCAGCATCTCGGTAGACGTAGACACCTGTTCCAGGTTGTATGAAGAGACAGGGCTGCTTCACATCAGAGCTAAATAAAAAAATTAACTCTAGCCTTCCAAACTTCCTCTTTGGCCTTGTGTAAACAAAATAGCAAACACATGCAGAAGCAAGACTTGTTGACAACTTGGATCTGGATCTCCACATGCTATAGCTTGCATGAAAGCGAGTTTCTCATGTGTGGTAAAGTCCTGAATAACTAAGATATTAACAGGAAGTGGGTTATAAACTTCTATTTCCAGCAACACAACTGCCTGCAGAAATCTAACTTAACAAACTGAAAGTGAACACAGACAAGTACCGGCAGGACCGCAATAAACATTTGATTATTGCAAAATGTTGCTTTTAGAGAATGCCTGAAAAAACTCCAGGTGGCATGAAAAAGCTTTTTATGTACTACTACTGTATGTAGCATTAGCAAAAGGGATTGCAATGGGATTAAATTATACTGACATCATTATTTCCTCTGTATAGGATAGGATTACTCTTAATTAAAGACAAACAACATAACTTTTTGACCTTAAAAAAATGAGTTTCTGACTCGTTTTGATGGCACATCAACACAACATTTTTGAGCTGTCCCTGCCCAGAGGCATCCCAAGCATAGACTGTTGATAGAGAGGGACGAACCTTCCACTCGCATGACCCGTTGGTTTCTGAAGAGCTAACAGTAGCTGCGTTTACATGGACCCAAATAGACCGATTGCTTTCGGTTTAAAAGCTCTTTCGGAATTAAAACGATCCATGTAAACGCCTCTTTCCGAATGAAAAGCGCAGAACCGAATGAATTTTCTTTCGGTTTCACAGGGGTAGAATATTCCTTTCCCCAAACCGAACGGGGTATCATGTAAATGCTGAATGCTGAAAGTTGTGAGGATGCGCTCTTACAGCGCATGCTTCGACGAGACGTCAACGTGAAACAAGTGACGTTTCCTCATTTTGACAGATGGCTGTGAACGACGTCATTCCCTGGACAGCGACAGAAAGTTTGTTTTTTACTCAAACTCTCTCTACAGCTTTTCCTCTTGGTTGTTTCCAGTAGGAGCTCATGAGGATCAGCTGCTGCTTCATTAACGTCCTGCAGAAACCACAACGACTGTGACGATCAGCTGTTTGTAGACCTCCGTCTTTAATAAATAACGTGATTTACATCATTCTGCGCATGTCAGGCAGGATTATTCTGAATAAATGTTGGCGCATGTACACGCCAGATCAGAATGTACTAGTTCCCATGTAAACAGCTGCCCTAAAATCCTCAATCAGAATGATTTCAATCCGAAAGGGAAAAAAGTCTCCATGTAAACGTGGCCAGTGAAGCCAGTTGGGGGTGTCCCACCGTCGCCATCTTGTAACGTGTGTCGTCAGTCCTGGAAAATATTAAAATGGGCAAAGGCAAGGCCGCTCCGAGCCGCGGGGCAAATGATTGACAGCTGATGTACTCTGGGCTAAACGCTAACAGTGCTAACTTGAAACTAACAGGAGCTAACGAAGATTAATTCAATTCAATTCAATTCAATTCAACTTTATTTGTATAGCGTCCATTCATGACAATGTCACCTCAGGGCGCTTAAACAGACAGAAAAATTCAGGTCAGATTCATAATAGCCTAGTTAAGGAAACCAACAGATCGGATCGAATCTTGACTTGACCCGGTCCAATCCCCCATCCTGAGCAAGCACGGAGGGGTGGCGACAGTGGGAAGGAAAACACCCTTTTAACAGGGAGGAAAAACCTCCGGCAGAACCCGGCTCAGGTAGGGCGGCCATCTGCCTCGACCGGCTGGGGGGGAGAAGACAGAAAGGGAGACCAACAAACACTGCAACGTTATCCAGCCAGATCTGCTGAGAGAGGAGAACACAGTTAATGATGCAATACTGTCACAGGTTTCTACATGGAGAGACAGAGATGGTGGGAGAGGAAGAGCCCAGTGCATCATGGATGTCCCGCAGCAGTCTAAACCTATAGCAGCTTAACTAAGGGAAGGCTAGCCATCCCTAACTATAAGACTTATCAAAAAGGAAGGTTTTAAGCCTGATCTTAAAGGTAGAGAGGGTGTCTGCCTCCCGAACCTGAAGTGGTAACTGATTCCATAATAGGGGGGCTTGATAGCCAAACGCTCTGCCTCCCATTCTACTCTTAGAGACCCTTGGAACTACCAAAAGGCCTGCAGTCTGAGAGCGAAGTGCCCTGCTTGGAATATATGGAACTATGAGATCTCTAATATATAATGGAGCTTGGTCATGGAGAGCTTTATATGTGAGAAGAAGAATTTTAAATTCTATCCTGGATTTAACAGGGAGCCAATGAAGAGAAGCTAGAACTGGAGAAATATGATCTCTCCTGCTGGTTCTAGTCAGAACCCTAGCTGCAGCATTCTGGATCAGCTGGAGACTTTTCAAGGCATATTTGGGGCAGCCCAATAATAAGGAATTACAATAATCCAATCTGGAAGTAACAAAAGCATGGACTAGTTTTTCTGCATCGTCCTGAGATAAGATGTTCCTAATTTTAGCAATATTACGTAGGTGAAAGAAGGCGGTTCTAGAAACCTGTTTTATATGGGAGTTGAAAGACAAATCCTGGTCAAAAATGACTCCAAGATTCTTCACTGTGGTGCTGGAAGCCAAATTAATGCCATCCAGATCAACTATAAAGCTAGATAATTTAGTCCTGAGTTTTTCAGGTCCAAAGACTATAACCTCGGTCTTGTCTGAATTTAGAAGCAGAAAGTTCAGGGTCATCCAGGTCTTTATGTCACCAAGACATCTTTGTAATCTAACAAACTGATTGGTTTCATCAGGCTTCATAGATAAGTATATCTGAGTGTCGTCTGCATAACAATGAAAATTTATGCCATGTTGTCTGATGATATTACCCAAAGGAAGCATATATAATGTGAAGAGAATTGGTCCGAGCACAGAACCCTGGGGAACTCCATGAGTTACTCTGGTGTGTGATGAAGACTCGTTGTTGACATTAACAAACTGAAATCTATCAGATAAGTATGACTTGAACCAATCTAATGCAGTTCCTCTAATTCCAATAACATGTTCAAGTCTCTGTAGCAGAATGTTGTGATCGATGGTGTCGAATGCAGCACTGAGATCTAACAGGACAAGTATGGACAGGAGTCCTTTATCTGAAGCCATGAGAAGATCGTTAGTAACCTTCACCAGTGCCGTCTCTGTGCTATGATGAGCTCTAAAACCAGACTGAAACTTTTCAAACAGATTATTTCTGCTCAGATGGGCACAAAGTTGAGCTGAAACTGTTTTCTCAAGAATTTTAGACATAAAGGGGAGGTTGGATATCGGTCTATAATTAGCTAATTCTCCTGAGTCAAGAGTAGGTTTTTTAAGTAAAGGTTTTATTACTGCAGTCTTAAAGGACTGAGGTACATATCCTGCCAATAGCGATGAATTAATCAGATCTAGTAGGTAAGTGTTAATCAAAGGAAAGACTTCCTTTAGCAACTTGGTTGGGATGGGATCCAGAATGCAGGTAGAAGGTTTGGATGCCACTATTAGTTTGGTTAACTCAGATATCTGTATAGGACAGAAATGATCCAGACATAATTCAGCATCTACAGATGTCTCTAAACCTGCAGGGGGTAAGAAGTCGTTAGTAGCTGGGAGGATGTCATGGATTTTCTCTCTAATAGAAACAATTTTGTTTGTAAAGAAACTCATGAAATCGTCACAGCTGAGAGTCGGGGGAATGCATGGCTCAACAGCACTACGGCTCTTCGTCAGCCTGGCTACAGTGCTGAAAAGGAACCTGGGATTATTCCTATTTTCCTCTATCAATGATGAATAGTAAGCTGTTCTAGTCTTACGTAAGAATTTTTTATAAACAATTAGACTCTCTTTCCAGATTAAGCGAGACTCCTCTAAGCCAGATGCGCGCCATTTCCTCTCATAACGTCTAGATGTCTGTTTTAAAGCTCGTAGCTGGGAATTAAACCAAGGAGCTTCCTTCTTCTGACCGATGATCTTCTTTTTTAACGGAGCCACATTATCTAGTACTGTGCGTGTTGAAACTGCTATTTTATCAGCAAGCTGATCAATCTGAACTGGAGTAAAGCTTGAATAGATGCTTTCTGTGACGTTAACATCTGGCATTGTAGGAAATAGTGATGAAATAGATTCTTTAAACTTGGTAACGGCACTATCTGATAAACATCTACTGTAATGGAATTTATTCTCAGCCATCGTGTAGTCAAGTAAAGTAAACTCAAAAGTTATTAAGAAGTGATCAGACAGAACAGGATTATGGGGAAAAACTTTCAGTTCCTCACTGTCAATACCATACGTCAGGACAAGATCCAGAGTATGATTATGAGAATGAGTGGGTTCGTGAACATTTTGTGAAAAACCGATTGAGTCTAGCATAGATTTAAAAGCAATATTTAAGCTGTCGTTGTTATCGTCAACATGAACATTAAGGTCGCCCAAAACGACAACTTTATCAGTATTCAACACTAAATCTGATAAAAAGTCTGAAAATTCAGTCAGAAACTCTGAGTAAGGTCCAGGTGGACGATACACTACAGCTAACAAAAGTGGTTTCTCTGATTTCCAGTTAGGATGAGAAAGGCTTAGAATTAGATGTTCAAAGGAATTATGACTAATCGTAGGTCTGGGATTAATAAATAGCCCTGATTGAAAGATAGCAGCCACACCTCCTCCTCGGCCTGCGGCTCTAGGAACATGAAAATTTAAGTAATCGGGTGGAGTAGATTCATTAATAGTAACATGATCATCCTGCTGCAGCCAGGTTTCTGTGAGACAAAATAAATCAACATGATGATCGCCAATCAGATCATTAACTAACAGAGATTTTGAAGAAAGGGATCTGATATTTAATAATCCACATTTAATAGTTTTATTTTTCTGTTTTGTTATGTTTATTGTTTTAATTTTTATTAGGTTAATGTGATTTACCTTAGAGGTGTTTTTGGATTTTATTCTAAGGGCACGGGGGACAGACACAGTCACTATGGGGGTGTGGGAGGGCGGCAGGTGGGAAACTGCAGAGAGGTGTGTAAGACTACAACTCTGCGTCCTGGTCTCAACCCTGGATTGTCAATGGTTTGACTGACTAACAAAATCGTCCAGATTCCTAGAAATGAGAGCTGCTCCGTCCAAAGTGGGATGGATGCCGTCTCTCCTAATAAGACCAGGTTTGCCCCAGAAAGTTTTCCAGTTATCTACAAAGCCCACGTTGTTTTCTGGACACCACCTAGACAACCAGCGATTAAATGACGACATGCGGCTAAACATGTCATCACTGATCAGATTTGGCAGGGGGCCAGAGATAATTACGGAGTCCGACATGGTTTTAGCAAAAGCACATACCGAAGCAACATTAACTTTTGTGACCTCCGATTGGCGTAACCGGGTGTCGTTACCGCCGGCATGAATTACAATGTTACGGTATTTACGTTTATCCTTAGCCAGCAGTTTCAAATAAGACTCAATGTCGCCCGCTCTGGCTCCTGGGATGCATTTAACTGTGGTCGCTGGTGTCTCTAAAGCCACGTTTCTGACTATGGAGCTGCCAATAACCAGGGTTTGTTGCTCAAAGGGTATGTCTTTGAGTGGGGCGTATCGGTTAGAAACGTGGACAGGTTGGTGGTGACCCGCGGGCTTAGCTTTAGCCTTAGAGCTACGTTTCCTCACAACCGTCGCCCATCCCTCCTGCTGTTCCGGCTGCTCGGAACCGACTGCGGAACCACTAGGGTCAGCCTGTCTACGAGGCTCCGCTCCGCCTAAAGCTAAAGCAGGGCCCTGGCTAGCTACTGGAGGCTTTTCCATGGAGCGGAGCCGAGCTTCTAATTCGCCGAGCCTCGCCTCCAAAGCTACAAACAAGCTACATTTGTTACACGTACCATTATCACTAAAGGAGGCAGAGGTGTAGCTAAACATGAAGCACACCGAGCAAGAAAAGAGAGTGGCAGAGGGAGGAAGAGCAGAGAGCGGAGGAAAAGCGCTAGCAGCCATGCTAGCAGAGAGAGCTAACAGGCGTAGCAGATAACAAGAACTAGAGAATCCCAAAAACAGAGAACTGGTGAGGAAGTGTGTTTAAGCGTTATACGTTGTGAAAGGCCAAACGGTGAATGGTATAAGAAAAATAAGCAACTAAGGGCAGAGGAGAGAGCTAGCCCTTCGGAGCTCAAACAAGCGAGGTACACACAGGAGCAACAGGAAGTGACACAGCACGCCTTACCGCAACGTCAGCGAGAGTAAAATCGCCGTTGTGCTACTCTGATACAAACTGAGACCTTACTGAGAGCAAACAAGGAGCTAACTATGAGCCACCGGTCGGCAGGCCAGCTTCCAGTCTGCCGCATGTCAATCAAAAGGACACACCCTTAATTATTTGTCATTTCAAGATTAAGTAACATCTAAATGGATGAGTTATAAAAAAAAATTCACCCCCCTCACAGGTGACATGAAGGTAAACTTGACTTATTAAACCTAAAATTATTTTTTGAACCAGGCTGTAAACATGTTTATTTCTGCTGTGAGGTTGGCGTTTTTAACATGGTAGTCTTCTTCCAGGTAGACTCATGGTTGGCCACTGGAGGTTGCCGCTTTGTCCCGAAGCTCAGAAACAGCAGTGTGTAAGTTTTCCATCTGGGATGCAGCTGTGATGTTACACCCGACTATTGGTTAGCCCCGCATCACTTACTAGCAAACAGATATGAACCAGATATGAACAAAGCGGGTGTTTTAAATGCGCCTCATCTTGGATTCGGTAAAGAAATGCAAAGAAACATTACCGAAGACAGAGAGGAAGGGACAGAACAGAGAATTAAGATAAGACTGTCTTTTACTGGCTGGAGTGAATCACAGTACAGGTATGATACAAGATTAATGTTAGTTTATCTGCCAATAGGACGCGCGTCACTGAAAAAACTGCTAAAAGTTCTTTTTTTTGTGTCTTTAAGAAGTGTATTCCAGTAAACATCAGAGTAAACCAAGGCATAAGCAAACTAAGCACCTGCTTAGGGCCCCTGTCACCACTAGGGGGCCACCAAGAGCATTCAATTCATTTTCGTTCAAGATTTTTTTTGTTGTTTATCATTTTATTATTAATAAGTTTTGCATGTGAGTGGTGATTCCAACATGCATTTATTTAATAAAAACACAAAAATATGTAAACAAAGCCCTGCTGGTGGAATGATTCTACTGTCTGTTGTCTGCTCTTCATATCACGCACTCTACTGCTACCGAGGGCGAATGTGTGCAACCCAGCGTACAGGAAAAGCAAAACATCACAAAACGACTCATTCTTCCAGGTCAGACAAAAAGCGGTGATACATCAGAGTAAAATCGCCATGCGAGCACACTTTGGGCAGCTGATGACGCATATCGCTAGCGACAAGAGCTGTAGTCCACAAAGTTGCTTCATGTAAAATCTGAAATAATCTAAAAATCTCTCCTGTTTTTTAAATTTTTTCTTTGCATGAAAATTTTTTTATTTGAACCCACAACCAACATATCTGGAATCCAAAACAGAGAGCGACGAGGCCCAGAAGATAATTATATTCTCTCCATTGACTTCCATTCCTATTTTTTTCGTTTCTAAGGTGCCATGGGAAGTAGATGGGCGTGACTTTGGCTCCCTATAGAAAAGAAGTTGCCGCAAAGCAAGATAGGAAATATGTAAATGAATCTATCCAAGGAACGAACAAAAACCGCAGTCAGTTTGTTACAGTCGCAACTGTAACAAGAAAAAAAAATTCTCCTCCAAACAAAACACATTCCTGCAATCGATTTACAGTATAAACATGCTCTCCAGTAATAAAACGTAATTCTATTTACAGCAATTAGTGGTGCTTTTTACAGATCATTATTGGCAACTTTAATAAATTTGCTACTGTGTGGTATAGTTTGTTTGACTTCGTAACTCAATCAAAGAAACTAAAGTCCATGCCAACATGCAAGCTGAGGGCAAACCGCTCACAGGCCAAACAGTCACCCTGACTGAGGATCTACGGGGACATTTTATATCCCCATGCCAGCAGCTCCAGCAGTGATTGGTTGAGGGATTGCCAGTCAGGAGGGAGGAGATGGAGATGGTCAGCATCAGGCCAGTTATGCAGGTGTTGATACAGGACTATTTGTATGTGGAGGAGAGAGAAATTAACCCTACTGGCAACAGCTGTAACAGTTACTGTGCTGCTATGTTACAGGTCTGGCCCACTGGAGACCAGTTTGCATTGTATGTGACCCCTGAACTAAAATGTAAATTGATGCCCTTGGTTAACAGGAACTTGGTTAAAAAATTATTACACAATTGGAAAAAAAAATTGAGAAGTAATGGTAACCACAGGTTCCAACCAAGATATTCAGAATGGCATTTCTGAACACACGTCCAGCCTTGAAGCAGATGGGCTCCAACAGAAGACCAGGGTGCCACTTCTGTCAGCTAAGAACAGGAAACTGAGGCTACAATTCACACAGACTCACCAGAACTGGACAATAGAAGATGGAGGAACGTTACTGGTCTGATGAGTCTCCATTTCAGCTCCACGTTCAGATGCTCGGCTCAGAATCTGCTGGAAACATCTTGAAAGCATGGATCCATCCTGCCTTGGACCAAGGCTTCAGGCTGCTGCTGGTATAATGGGGGGGGGGGGGGGGGGGGGGGGTTCTTGGCCGTACTTTGGGCCCCTTAGCACCAAAGTGGTGGTTTAACCACCAAAGACCTGAGTATTGTTGCTGACCATGTCCATCCCTGTACGACCACAGTGGAGCATCTTCTGATGCTGCTTCCAGCAGGATGATGCAACATGTCACAAAGATGACATCATCTCCACCTGCTTTCTGGAACATGACTATGAGTTCACTGGACTCCAATGTTCTACACCGTCACCAGATCTCAGTCCAACAGAGCAGCTTTGGGATGAGATGGAACAGGAGATTCTCATCATGGATGTGCAGCTGACTTCTATGATGCTATCATGTCAGCATGGAGCAAAATCTCTGAGGAAAGTGTCCAACACCTGGTTGGATCTATCACACCTGGAAGTAAGATGTTCTGGAGGGAAAAAAGGGGTCCAACCCAGTACTAGAACGTGGACCTTATGAAGCAGATAATAAGTGGATATGATAATTATAATTACATAATCTTAATGTCCTTTGAGTTTGGGGTTTTAGCTCCATGCAGCTACACCCTGGTGGCTTTGGACAGACTCCCCAACTATCCAGGCGACAGCAGCAGTAACAACAGGCAGGGTGCTGATCC